>LPNX011094471.1:0-174237 GCA_001517045.1 Pseudotsuga menziesii
TCTATATTTGAACAATGATATATAAAATATTCACTGATAACTCTGTTCAATTAACACTATATTATGCAGACAAATTTTCATGCATGATTTCCATGAATCTCGGGGGAAAACCGTGATGGAAATTATGGGTATGAGTGAGACAACACCCATAAAATACAAACTTAAATAGGCACAGCAAAAAATAACAGCATAGGCATAGCAAATAACAAAAGCATATATGGGAGAATAGCACAAGTGGCACAATATTTTGTAAGCACGTGTAGCTATGGGGTGACAGTTACTTTATGATGAGTAAGTTCTCTCTCTGGAGTCTGTATATGCTACTGAAGATGCCCAAGAAACTTTTAAATTGATCCAAATTTCCAAGATATAACTGAAATACCATGGTAGTATTTATCTAAACCAGAACACCCCTAACTCCAATTTCTAAAATGTCAGTGAAGCTGAAAAGGTCACCAAGAAAATACAACATTGAGCTACCAGGAAAACATAATGAGCTTGTGACATTTCAGGCATGCCCCCTTTTTTACCAGGAAAGGAAGAGGAAAACAACCATGCTAAGATATACTTCATGATACACTATGTGGCAATTTGAATAATAAATGTGCTCCAGCAGAAGAGAGAATTTTTGAGCTACTATTAACCACAAGTGCACAAGTGTTGCTTTCACAAGGTAATCTAAAATTGGTTTTACAAAGTTGAAAGAGCAAAAGACCAGGAAAACAGAGACATGTTGAGATACACCAAAGATTGCTAAGGGTGAAAATCGAATGAGAGAAATACAATTTCACACCACAACATGTGCAGTTCAAGCAAAAAAAGAGAAAAATCAATGATTGTGTAATGATTTCACTCATACACGAAAATCCCCTCTGTAGTTTTTAGATTTTCCCTCACACAAAAGAATGTCTTCAGTTCATTTCATCCAAGGAAATTGTTCCAATTTGACAAATACAATTCAAAGTAATCTTCATGGTAAAGATTAAATATGGAAGGTGAAGTTCATAGATACTATCAGACAATGATAGTGTGGGGATGTTGGATGCATAGCTGCCCCAAAAAACTGAAAAAATTATTCTTCAGTAACAGCATAAATTTTTAATATAGACTGCAACAGGAGCTCCCTTTCCTAAGAGGCATTGTTCATGAGGAGGTCGATAAAATTTCCACAATCTTAGCAGCAGAAGAAAAGCACATGAAAATACCATGTAAACTGAAATATCCTCCCCTAAATTTGATGCCCGTAGAACTGTTGGAGAGATGGATCCAAAAATATCACATATAGGCATCAATGCCACTGCAACTTCAGGAAACTACCAAGTGGTTATAGGAAACAACAAAAATTAGGATGAATTGTAGCAGCAGACAAAACAAGGACTATGCAACATAAAAGGACAAATTAGATTAAACATGCACAACAGAAATATGATAAGACAAAGATAGTTGGAATAATTCAAGTGAAATAAACATACCAAACCATACAAAGAAAGAACATGAACAGTATCAGTCGATGTCACTCCTAAAAGGACGGTGTATAATAATGGTGCATAAGCTACTAAATTAGTCCCAGGCCCACAATACTCTAGCGGAGCAGGAGGTGAGAGTAACTTTACTACCAAGCATACTGTGTGTTCCTGTGAGTAAAGCTGAAATGAGATCCTTAACAATAACATTTTAAACAAGATATTTTTTCTTGGAATTTTTCATGCACTCAACAAAACATTTCCTACTAAGAAATCATTTTCAAGCATCCAGCAATCTGATATAGATTTCTCAAGCTTGTACATAGCCACATATCTTCGAATTATCTATATTTCTTACATCATCAACTCTACAGTAAATGGCTAGGTAATCAAGGTTTAAGCTTTCAAACCACAAGTTTTTGTAAATCGATGTCACCTGAACATTCCATGCACATATAAGAGATGCACCACACAATATACTGGCAGTAGCAATCCTTTCCTCATCTGGCCCATTGATTACGAGTGGTGAACTGATTCCATCATTGGTTAATCTAACAACTCTTCTTCAATTGATTGTTTTTCCTGGAAGAGTAATAGGGCAGATTCTAGACATTTTGGGAAATCTTCACAAGATTGAGTTTTTGGCTATCAATAAGAAATCTTTATCAGGCCCAATTCAATGGTCTCTCAACAATTTATACAGTCTCCATACGCTTGATTTGAGCTACAATAAGCTTCAAGTCTCTATTCCTGCTGGTTTTACCATGAACGCCATTCTCAAGATCTTGGTATTTGCTCATAATGATATCGTGGGTGAAATTCCCAGTATTGAAAGTTAGCTTCTACACATTGATCTCGGTTAGAATATGCTATCGGGTGATTTACTAGTGCTTCCTTCTTCTTTACAATATCTATCTTTGACACACAATGCTCTGCTTGGATCTTTTGAGAACATAGCTTCTCTGAGTAGATTGAAGCAATAGACCTCAACATGAATCAATTTATTGGCAGTATACCAACATCCCTATTTGGGCTTAACCAGCTGTCAAAAGTTTTCCTGCAACCTAATAGATTAGCTAGTAGCCTTACATTGCAAGTTGGATCAGTAATTAGTATTGAGACTATAGATCTTAGCCACAATAATCTGTCAGGGGAACTCTCTCCTCTTCTGGTGAGTGCTCAGAATATATATTTAAATCACAACCATTTGACAGGGATAATACCTTTCGAATATGTGAGAAACCTTTATACAGGAAGCATTCAAACTCTTTATCTACAGCATAATTCTTTTTTAGCCTTTCCTCTGGCAGCTGGGGTTCCACTTCCAACTGGGTCTCTATGTATTCAATACAATTGCATGGATCCACCAGTTAGGTCACCATGCCCATTGAGCTCAGGAGGCAGAAAAAAGAGTCCCATGTATCAATGGAAGTTTTTTTCAATGTGGTTTCAGCCTATTATTTCCTGTCCTATAAATTCTTTTCCCTTCCCTGTAAATTCTTTGATCCATTCTCAGTTCTTCTTGTCTGCATTAACACCATTGCCCTCGATAAGCCATAAATTCATTGTATAAAAACCCTCGACCATGATTAGGGAATCCACCGTTATCTTCGGTATATCTTTGTGTTCTGCGGGTTTATAAGTTATTTTGAAATCCTAGAACCCATTTACATTTGAGACAATTAAATCTATTTACTACTTATGAAAATTGTACAGTTATGAGGACCATCTATAAAGAAATATTCAAATCAATTTTCCCCTGCAGATAGGGATAGGGATAATGGGACGAAAGAAATCAGAAGGGATAACCATTCAAATAGTGACAAATTTTAATTTCGACTATTGTGTTTAAACATGGTAAGAGAATATCGAGAACAGAGCTTGGAACAACATCATAGAAACTTAAAGTATTATAACAATCTAGGTCACCTCGTCTCCTTTGTGTTCAAATTCTGCAACAATGATATTTGGTAAATATTCATCACAAAAAAATTGATAGAATATGACCACCTAAATGTAACCCCCTAACCCTAGTTAACCTCCATAACCCCTAATTCCCCTAACCACTAAATCTCATAATGTGACCATAGTGACATTCTATGTATTTTATGCACATGTATACTAAGCAACTAGCATAAACAATTAACAACTAACATCCCCCACCCTTAGAGAGGAGTATTGAAGGGATGAAGCCAGTTGTATGTCTCGGTCAATTTTTGCTAAATAGCTACCCCTCAACCCTGGCACCCACTCTATGTGGTGTAGCAGGTCAGGGTGTGCTTTTGGAATTGCTTTCAAGTTTATGTTGTCATTTATTCTAGGCCTTAGCGATGTGCATTGGGGTCCAAACAATTTGACCAATCGGCCCATGGGACCTTGGTTCATGGATGAGGTTGGTAAAATATTAAGCAATCCAGTAGGGTTTCATTATTACTGTGAAATGTTCCACCCAAATAGTATTAATTTCAAAGGAATAAGTATTAGTGCTGAGAGCAAGTTCTGTGCAATTTCGCCAGAATAGTTACTTGTTTGACTTGGCACAAAGTCAGTGTTGTGCAGCGCAAATCCTTGAAACGTTTCCAATCAAGATAATAATAAAAATAAACTGGACATTTCAAATTTATGTTAATGGTGAGAATCAGTGCTAAATGCTAAACTAAATGATGGCAAACTTGGCTCCTTAGGACGCTGGATACCCAATTCCTCCAAAAACTGTTACGGTCCACCGATAGCATTGGATTTGACAGTATCCAGTCGTAAGTGAAAAAAAACAAATGCTTTTCGATCCGGGGATCTCTATGTGACAATTGGAGAATGTAATTGAGTAAATTCTTATGATATACGTTTAATAAATACACACCTAGCCAGAGTTCTTGGGATTAACTGCAGATGCTTTCCCTCCATAACCTGCAGCTCCAGATTTGTAAACATGTCGTGAAGAATCCTACTGCTTTGACTTGACCTTTGAATTCATTGTTGCTCGCCACCAATGATCAAATTTGAAGGGGGCGTCTTAATTTCAATTGGAAGGTTATTTATTCTAGGAGCACATGAAAAAATTATATATTTTCAATCAAACGTATTTTGAACACATTAATTTGTCATATATATATCATTAATTTTATAGTTCACTAACATAACAACTATTTTATTGTATTTTTTTTCGAGTTGGAGCACATTTCATTATAAAAAAAACTACTTAGACTATGTGATAACCATATTGGGGCATCCACCCGACCTTATGCATATTGCAAGACGTCGTAACTAAATATAGTCTTAAAGAATAACTAGAACCATGAGAGAATTACGTACTATTAACTATATACAAAACGAGGCTATATATATATATATATAACCAAAAAATTAATTTAAACCAGAGAGAGGGAAACAATCCAAACATAAGAGATGTAAGAATCATGGGGATTGGGAACCTAAGAAAATAATACACAACTCATAAAACATAAAAAAAACAAATCCTAGATACCAAGCAAGTTAGCAACGCTAGCATAACCTGGGTTGAGGCATCAAATTTATATGTTGTTCAACACTTGTCGTGAAAGCATACAATATGTATGCGATGGAGGGGAAATGGAATCAATCCTAAGTCAAATGAAGCCTTGCAACACATTGCATGTTTGAGCCTCAACAATCTGCCTTTTAAATTGAACCAAAATACCAAAAGAAGTTTACTAATGGCTAGATTTGAGAAAGTTCTAGGTGTGAGTATTTAAGGGCTCACGGCTCTCAAATTTTCTATGTTTTGTACCAGTCCACAATTCAGTGAATCAATAGTCACAAGTAGGAAATTTAAGTTATTTAATGAAAACAATTAATGTGTATACCTCTATAGTTGTCTCTTACTCTTTGCATCTTGACACATTTGATATTTTATGGTTGTCTTTGCGCCTTGACCTAATTGATATTATAATGCGAGGATGTGCATGGATAATAATCCTTAGTTATGACTATGAGATGAGGATTATAGAGAAGAGGATGTAAACATAGGTAATTTTAATATGTATTTTGGTTGTGACCGTTGAGGACAATTGTTGTGAGAAACCACAAATGTATAAAAGGACAGAGGGAGATTACATCATGATCATGCCACCCATCAAATTGAAAGACTATTCTTGAGCCAACAATTGTTTTTTTTAATTTTATTGATAACTAGTGTGCAGGTGCTTTGGTCCAAATGTTTTTTCTAACTCATTGTTTCTCCATATCGTGTGCCCAATGACACCTCTCTATAGCATTTCATAATTTACCTATGTATATTTTGTGATCTTAGCTACATGCCATTATTTGTATTTAATTGCATGACATCGAGTGTTGTTTATAGTTGTCATGAGTCCATGATATTCATGCAAGAAATGAAGTCTTATAGAGGAGGACTCATCAAACTGGCCTTTTGAATTTCATTTTGATTCAAAAAGAGTGGACATTGGTAGAGAGGTTCACATCGGTAGTAGGAACAAAGTTTTGAGCTTGTTTTGGGCCTAGTAGTAGACTAGTAGTTTCTATCTATTGTTATAGCCATAGTCATTAACACATTGCCACACTTTAGATTGCAGCCCCATTTGGAGTCAGAGTGACATCTTGATGGCTAGTGCCTCATAGTGATCAATCATTACTGGTCATCTTGCACAGCTAAGCAGTGAGTGCATGACATGAGTGAGTGAGTTATTATAATTTATCAAATTTCCAATATTTTGAATGACGATTTGAAATTTATAGCATAGGAATTTCAATATCTTGAGAAATTTATATGGATGGGTAATTTCAAATGTAAACTAAAACATTAAATTTTTTTGGGGGTGTAAATATAATTATTGTTGTTCTATGATAATAAAAATAATAATATTCATGGATTTGTAAACGAAAAACATTAATTTTTTTGGGGGGTGTAGATATAATTATTGTTGTTCTATGATAATAAAAATAATAATATTCATGGATTTGTAAACGAAAAACATTAATTTTTTTGGGGGGTGTAGATATAATTATTGTTGTTCTATGATAATAAAAATAATAATATTAAATTTAAAGTTTCTAGTAATTAATTAGGTTTAAATTTATGTTAATCATTCTAGTAGCTTATGATTTAGAGTCTAAAACTTATCTCCCAATCACTTGAGGTGTTGATCTCTTGAGAATAATCTATGGTTTTGATTAGGTAGACCTATTTTGCTAAAGGGATTTTTTGTGTACTTCCATTCCATTTGTGTTGAAGTTATTTCCTCATTTTCAAGAAATAATAATAATATATTTTTAAGATCACACTCAAGCGAGACACCAATTTTGTTGTATGAGACCCCCTTATTTGTGGGACAAGGAACCTCCTCTGTGAAACTATTTAACTACTAAAGTCTACATAGGTGTACATACCCTACCCCCCTCCAGATTTGAACATGTGACCTCCTGGGAGGAAACACATGTTCTTAACCATTAGACCCACTCAAGCTATTACTCTAACAACTAAAGTTGGGGCTTAAAGATTGATATATTCATTCATGATATTTAACTTTTCTATTTTTTTCGAATAAATATTGTGGGGAAATCCACTAGATGTGTCCCCACATTCATGAATGGCATCCCTAATAAACTTATCGACATAGATTAGTGTGACTATTAACCCAAAATGATTCAACTTACCAGCACATAACTAAACAAATGCCCAACAACATTGATGACAACCAGTTGAACTAATTTTGAGTGTATAGGTTGACAACAATATTGCACTTAGAGAAGAGGCTTGATGCCAGCAAACACATCCACTAAAATTTGGAGTTGTAGCTAGAGACCTCACTGGATGTCTCTAGTTGTGCACATCGTGAATCAGGAGGGTGGCGACGTCAGATGCAAAATTTACCTCGCCAATAATGCATAAAGAGGTTTAACTTGATAGTGATAAGGAGAGTTCATTACTGCATTATACATATCATATTCTTCAAGGTGAGGACTGTTAGAGATTGAGGAATTGAAATATTTACCTAAAACTTCATGATGGGGTCGGGCTTCTACCTTTTTACTACATATGGATCTGAGACTAGTTTTGGGTCAGCACTCCAGTTTAATTATAATTGAAACTTTGATTGGTTAAAATATTGTTCCTAGTGCTTCCATCGGTTCAATTATTATTGGATCAACTGCTTCGACGTTTAAAGGAATTGATCCTGGTGAAGCTATGTTGAGCTAGTTCGACGGTCACAAATCATGATAGTTATATTGAAGTTAGAAAAACACCTCAGTATGGGACTTGGGACTCTTACATTGAAGGGTCAACAACTAGCTATGATGCTTTTAGGTATCGATATGGTACTAGTTCTAATACCTAATTTGTAACTGTAGGAACCTAATTTCCTTTGGCACACGCTTAACTGTTTACTTCAATGGTGCAGCAGGGATAAAGATGGTCAAAAGAAAATTCATTCAATTGCTTTGTTGGATCTCTAAAGATTGAGGTGCATGGCACCAATATTACTAATAGAAGGTAGACAATTTACAAAATTTATTAAATTGTAACACTTCATTGTCACAATTGCAATTTTCCATGACACAATTAAAAATGACTAATTCATATTCTTCTAGTTAGTCATTTTTTATGTCGTGACTAAACTAGTCGTTTATGTTAGTCATTTTAACTCTATCACTTATTGTCTAGTCATATTTGCTAACTAGTGACTAACTTAGTCATTAATTTTAGTCGTTTATAGTTGGGTCAATCAAAATTGCTCATATTTAGTAGTAAATCACTTGAAAAACCTGTGGTGACTAGAATTTTTAGTCACGTAGTAGCTAATTCCTCATTTTGTACTAGTGTCATAATTGGAAGGTTCTTTATCAATGAAATCACATAATAAAGATACATATCTAGAGCAGGATTTGGTCCTGTTTCTTTCTCTGTGATTCTCTTATGGAGCCCCATATCTTTCCGCACCTTGGATAGCTTCTCGTACCCAAGCAGGTTTCCTCTTGTGAGGATTCTTCTCTTGACGTGGATCTATAGGTTCTTGAGGTTCTTCAAATTCTTGATCTTCTTCTTGAGTTTCTTCATTCATGGTTGTATCATGAATTATGGGTGCTTCTATTTCTTCATGTTCTTCAGTAGGTCTCTTTCTAGATTTGTTATAAGCAGAGTCTTCATCAAATGGAACATCCCTACTGATGTCGATCTTCTTGAATCCTGGGAAGTATATTCTGTAATCCTTCAAGCTTTCAGAGTATCCCACAAATATACCCTTCTTTCCTGAAGGATACAATTTTGTCCTCTCTCTTTTGGAATGTGTATGTACACTCGACAACCGAATATTCTGAGATGGCTAACTTCTGGTTTTCAGAAAATACTTCTTCAGGTGTCTTGTTCTCGAGTACTCTGTGTGGAGTACGGTTATGTACATACACCATTGTTCTGGAAGCTTCTACCCATAGATGCATAGGAATATCTTGATCATGAAGCATTGCTCTTGCAGCTTACATGATAGTTCTATTCATCCTTTCTGCAATTCCATTCTGTTGTGGATTATATGGAGTGGAAAACTCCCTCTTAATCCTCGAGTCTTTGCATAAATCTTTGAATTCATTTGATGTGAATTCTCTGCCATTATCTGATTGAAAGGTCTTGATCTTCTTTTCTGTGTGATTCTCGATCAAGGCTTTGAATTCCTTGAACTTCCTAAATACTTCATCTTTGTTCTTCATGAAGTAAATCCATGTCTTCCTAGAAAATTCATCAATGAAAGAAACATAGTATACATACCCGCTTAGTGAACTTGAAGACATTGGACCGCATACATCAGAGTGGATGATTTCCATTATTCCTTTTGCTTTGCTCTCGCTACTTGGAAATGTCTTCTTTGTGTTCTTTGCTTTCGGACATCCTTTACAGACCCCATCATTTTTTGCTTGAATTTCTGGAAGACCTTCAACAGCTTTGCTTGCAAGTGGTAGTGCTCTGTAATGCACATGTGCAAGCCTTTTATGCAAAATTTCATTTGGCTCTACTGTGTCATGGACGAAGGGTTGTTCTGGATGGCCCTTCAATTTGTATAGGCCTCCTTCTTGTTCCCCAATCACAACTGCATCATTAATAGTCTTTCCTTTTGGCCACATGATGACTTGACCATCTATAAATGCAACCCTCATTCCTTTTGCATCTAATGAAAATATGGAGAGGAGGTTCTTCTTTAGTCCCGGTACAAACAGTACTTCCTTCATTGTCATAGAATTTCCAAAGTCTAGCTTATAGGAGGATTCCCCACTACCTTTTATTGGATACTCGTAGTCATGTCTGAGCTTCACCTTGTGAGGTGATTCATGTTCTGATAGTTTCACAAAGGATTCCTTGAGTCCTGTCATATGTTTGGAAGCCCCACTATCTATGAGCCAATCATTGCTTCCATGAGTAATGTTTCCTGTGAGAGAGAAAATAAAATCATATTCTTCATCACTTGAAGAATCTTCACTTTCATATCTGGTTCTCTTTGTTGAAGGTTCATCATCCTCTGCAGTATGAGCATGATGTCTTCTCTTGTTTCCCTTCTTCTTGTGAGAGACATTTTTGTTTCTAGGAAATTCTCTAGCATAGTGTTCTTTCTCATCACATGTATAACATCTGATTCTACACAAATATTTTCTATTGTTATCTTTATGAAAGGACTTACCTCTGGGGTGATGAGAACTTCTTCTGGTTTTCTTGGAGTGTACCATGAGAGCTTGATCTCCACTTCCCATCTTTTCTTTTCGAGCTGCTATTTGAGATTCTTCTTGAGAGCATTTTTCCCATAGTCTGCTGAACTTGACTAACTTCTTTCTGGCACATATTTCTTGAATGAAAGAGTCCCATGATCTAGGGAGACCATTCAAGGTGGTCATTACAATCTCTGCATTCTAAACTTCTTCATCTACTGCTTCCAACTGTTCCTTGATCTGAGATACACTTGTAAAGTAAGACTGGATGGTCTCTGCATTCTAGATCTTTACATTCTTTAGTTGGTTTCTCAAATTCATCTTCTCGTTTATGTTCTTCCGTTCAAACAATTTGGTTAGGGCACCAAACATAGCTTTAGGTGTCTTTAGGGAGGAAACCTATGGTATGATGTGATTCTTGATTGAATCAGCAATAATCCTCTTTGCCATAACCAGCTTCTTCTTATGTAAGGCCTTAGCCTCATCTCCCTCTAGAACTGGAACCTCCTCACTAATATAGGAGTCCAACTCATTTTCTTCCAGGGCTAGGGAGATTCTATACTTCTAGGCTTGGAAGTTATCATCTCCCTCAAGATTTTCATAAATCTTGGTATGATGAGACATCTTAACTGAGAACCTCAAATGTAAATAAAAAATATTTAGATCTTACGAGGTCAATATGTCGGATCTGGATTTGGAGCTGAAATTTTGCAGTGTTGCTTGAGGAGCAGATTAGGGTTTTTCTTTTCGAGAGTTATATCCAACAAAATGCTTTAATATTGATCTCCAAACTTCGATTTTGAGGAGGAGATCAATCTAGGCCTGGGTTAACTAAAAAATTCCACTCTGTGGAAAGCCCTAATTTTCGGAAGCAGTGTCGGGTGCAAAATTGAAAAACCTCAGAACTGGATTCTGCTTCTATAGAAAGATGCACCCTAGGGAGGAGATTTATTTCAACCTTATTCTGCTAAAAATATGTGGAGAGAGAACCACAAAGTAGGAATCCCTAGTTCCCGCAGCTTCACAGTGTCTTCTTCTCAGGTTAGCTCCAATACCATGTTAGATTTTTAACACTAAGATAGCATTATATTAGGATCTTTAACTGAGAGAATATCAAGCACAACAATCAAACACAAGAGACAATGAACATAGTGTTTTTCATCAAAGAAACCATAAATGGAGAAAACCCCAAAAATTCCTTAGAGATAGAATGAGCATCAAAAGTAAAACCCCAAAATAGTAAGATGATCTCCCGACATTAGTAACCTCTTTCTTCCTAGCCCCAGTGTCTTCTTCTTCCTCAGCTATGCGCTACAACTCAATGTGAGTGGGTGCGTGTTAAATAGAGAGGCTAGCTCTCTATTTATACTAATTCTCTATGATCCAAATTTCAGGGGGAATATGTTCTGTCTCAGCCCCCAAGATCTGGATCACTCGACTTGAAAAAACCCTACTAGGGCCGACTTCTCTAGGAGAGTCTAATGACCCCACTGCCCTGGAACTGTGGGGTCTTTAACCCTTGACCAATAGGAGGGTTACCCACAATGACTTGACATGATTTGTTTACATTATAGAAGCTCCCGATAGGAACATCGGGGCATGACATGACTAAAGTACATTATAGACACATCTCGGAATAAACATCGGGTTAAAATACATAAGAAATACAAGTGAATACATTTTGAAGTTACAATTACCTCAACATTCATCAAGCAAGGGGATTCATAGGCTTCTAAACCATATTAACCATGCTAGGAGACCCTCAAGGGTCAAGATCCATCATGACATCACATGTGGGGTAGTTGGGTCTTCTTCTGGGCTACCATGGCACCATCAATGCTTCAGTACCATCTCTTCAGTATTCAACATCTTTAGCAGGATCTTCAGCATCTTCAGCAAGATGGTGGCTTCAATATCTAGGCTTGTGGGTATAGGGACCTTGTCAATTGGGTACAACGTGCTTCAAGGTACAAACCCAATCTATAAGGGATCCAAGGCACTGCACGTGGGACTTGGTGGCATCAATGACAACCTGTGGTGCCACCGCAATTCCATGTTGGCATCAATGACAATTTCATCAACAAAATGCACCATAGGAGTTGAAAATTTTAAAAATTATTTATGCAACATCTTTTTAATTTTACTCAATTCTATGTTGTAATACACATAATGCACTAGTGTCTTTGTTTGTATCTATCACACCATTTATGGATTTTGTTTTGTTTTAGTATATTATTCTTGGACTAAACTTTTTGGGTCAACTAGGGTGCGTTAAATGTACATACACACCAATGATTTTGGTGGTGTCTAGTGCACCATTTATGTTTATAGTGAATTGAATGTACATATGCACTAGGAAGTATCGTATGTTTAACACACTTCTATTGACATTTTTTAAATATAACAATTTCTTTCTCTTATCTGAAGGAAAATTTTATGATGAGTGTGTTATGATTTTTTCCACACATGTGCATCTAAACATGAATCACAACGGTGAATTTTACATTGAGTAAAGAACACACATACAGATCCTTATGCCTCCATATAAAACTAATGTCCCTCCTCTCTCTCTTTCTCCCCTCCTCTGCCTAACCCTTACTAACCCATTCTCTCACTCTATTCCTCTCTCGCTCCACTTACCCCCAATATCTTAACACTCCCCTTTGTCTATACCTCTGACACCCTAAGAACCCTCCCTCTCTTTATCTCAGGAATGCTCTCCTTACCTTAAACCACCCCTCTCTATGTGTCTCCTACTCCCCCTACCTGTTAACCCCCCCACACCCCCCCACTATATTTATCTCTCCTAATCTTGCTCCCCTGGCCACTAACAACCCCCCCCATCTCTTTGTTAACCCCATCCCTTTATATTTATCTCTCTTAATCCTGCTCCCCTTGCCACTAACCTGCCCCTCCTCCCCCATCTCTCTCTCTCTCTCAGTCTAACCCTAACACCCCCAATCCTCACCTATACTCCTCTTTCTCTCTAATCGCCCTACTCCATGAACCCTTAAGCCCTTGATGTCTCTAGCTCTCACTCACTCGCTCCCTACCCATAACTCCTAACCCTATCTAGATATCCTAAAATCCCCAAACATCCCCCACTCCATCCCTCTCTCACCCCTAATTAAGTCCTACATTTATATCTATCTCTCTCTCTAAACCCCTCTCTCATTCGCTCTCAATCCCCTACTCCTCCACATACACCTAACTTGTGCCCTTCTCTCATATTTATGTGATGTGATCTCTACCCGATTCCTCCACCCTTGTAATTTATGTAGGGTGCATTTTTTTTCCTTTCAAGTAAGCTAAAGGGAAACATTGGTTGTATCCATATTTTCATTACTCATTCTCTTGTCATCTAGAATGGATAAGCACAACCTTCACCACATACATATGTAATTACTGTTGTAAATTTTGTGACTTTTTTCCATATCAACTACTTGTTTTTTAACCATTTGAAAATTTCTCATCATGAAGCTTACATACAACCAAACAAATGAAATATCTACACTTAGTTTTTATTTTCTATAGACCATTGATTTGATACCCTAATTTCTTCCTTACATCTACTAGCATTAGCATAGAGTAGTTGACTTTTAATGTAATACAATATGTTCAAAGAAATAGAATTAGAGGAATTAAGAAGAATATGGATTCTGAGATAAATCCTTTCGCCTAGAAGTTTCTTTAGTTATATGTCATAGGATCCTTCAAAAAGACACCACTAACTACTATTATAACAACATCATGTTTGACATCAATATTTCGATGCTCATTATGGTTTTAGATATAGTGTGAATGGGTTGGTGTGTGCTTAGTTCTTTTTGGTTTGGTTTCTTTCATCTAAGCTACATTAGAAGTTAATAAGAGTTATCTGCATTGAAAAAATCATAGCGCTTTGCTTCTTGGACATAATTGGTCGTAGTAAATGAAATGTCTACTTGTCTTCATGTCTTCAAGAAGAACTTTCTTTTAAAGTAACCATGAAGTATTCATGATCTCGTCTATTCTTTTTCATAAAAAAAGAAAAAGAAGTACAAAGGATTTATGTCTTCATACATTGTGTTTTTCCCTCATTATGTATTAATAGCTTCTTACAAACCAAAGAGACTACATCACTCTTTCTGAGACTAGCATCTAAGTACACTTATATTTGCTTATGAGAAGTGGCCTCGGAACAACAATTAAGTGTCATAAAATATCCTATATTTTATTTTTTTATGTCATTTATATAAATTTTTCAAAATTTAATTCATTAAAAAAAGTACATTCAACAAACTTGCATTTGTTTATGTTATTTATATAACTTTTTCAAAATTTGATAAAAAATTTGCTATCAACACATTATAAAAAACTCTTACAGCACATTCTGTAAACTAAACTGATCACTACTTTCAGCAAAATGACATTAAAGTGCTTTGAATGGAGATTTGCAGCGATTCTTTTTGGATTTACATAAACCTACAAACACTCCACTTCAGACCATCAACATGGCCCTCATAGCACTATTGATAAGTTCAGAGCTTAAGAATCCATCTCGGAGTTATCATGACGATTTTCTCAAGCAATTACTACTCTAACGTCTGGTTACTTTTCTTGAACTTCAAAAAGAAGTCTTAACTACTTTCACTTTGACATAGGTAGCTGAGAAAAGAAAAGAAAAAACAACCAATACTCTAGACATTTGAATGAATCAAAATTGTAATTAAGATGCTCTAAACTAAAGCCCTGGAGCCATTAATATAGGAAATTAAAATTCAAGACTTTTCTTTAAAATGGCATCACCCGCCAACTTATATGCAGATTTCTTCTTAACAAAAATACTAAATAATCACAATGTATATAATAACTTCATACTGTCAATAATATTAAAAACACAATGCTATCAACTCATCACCGTTGGAACTTCAAATCCAATATTCAAGTGAAATTTAACTCATTTTCTCAACACATTTTAACTAATTTAACAAGGATTTCTGATGTTTAGATTTATTCTTTAAACTTTTCTCCATCAAACTTCATCCCTGTCCATCAAACTTCATAACAATGTGAAGGAATGACAATGTCCATCAAACTGCATCCCGGTGTGACAATGTGAAATAATCATAATGTCTATAAAATAATAACTTAATGGAGTCAATAACATTAAAAACTCAAATTACCTATCCACTCATCACATATATAAGTGAAATTTGACTTAGTTCTTTATATTTAAGTATTTTACCAAAGGTTCCTAATAGTTAGAGTGTTTTCTCACTGTATGTATTTGATTAAATGTTCTTCCATCAAACTCCGTCCTTAGATTTAGAGAGCATATTTACCATCAATTAAAAAAAAAAAGAGTTGAGGAAACAAATCATTTACATTAGATGTTACAAGTAGATATAAATCTATGTGTAAATCTCAACAATTACAGCACAACATTTTAGTTTTCTGAGTAATGAAATTTAACTCTGAAAGGAAATTGAAATTGGGATTTTGACCAACAGCAAATGTGCAACTCATTAATCATTTCCCAGGTGATAGCACTCTGATTTCAACCTTAAATCTCAACAGTAACAACAAACCCAATATGAGACCCAGCATAGTCCACATGAAAGTGTCGGGGTTTCACAATGGCATCCCACTTTCCAAAGCTTTCTCCTTGCGCTCCTGCTACACTGGCTACAGGCGGAGGCGTGAACAAATAGAAAACCTCATCATCAGTACCCTCCACAAAGCCGCTAACAAAAATATTGTCACGCCAAGCAACGCAAGACGTAAACTCTTCAATGGCTCTTGGAAGACACGGGGGCTTCACTTGTTGACCAATATCCTATCACGTTAGTTCATATTGTGGGTTTCAAAATTATTAAAAATTGAACCAATATATTGCAGGTATTGGGCGGATGAGGGGTTTAAGGTGGGAGCGGATAGGGTGGTTTATAAGGATTGAGGTATAAAAAGGGGTGGGGAGGAGGTTTTAAGTAATTGGAGGGGGTTTCAACAAAAAGAGTTTGGATCAATATCTTTGGAAATTAAGTGTATTCTTTAATATCCCACGATCTCACGTGCTATGTGAGATGTTCACTAAGTGAAGTCCCCGTGTTGGAAGAGGACACACAGCTCTCCAGACTTTTTCATTGGAATCATATTCCATCACTCCCTGTTGCATGTGGACCGAGAAAGAGCGCGCTCCCAGGGAACAAGAAATCCCACCATGCAACATTGGAGTGCCTTCCTCTTTTGGGATCATGGTCCAAGCCCCTCTTTTTGGATCGTAAACTTCTATTATATCATCGCCAATAATGAAAAACTTTCCATCTCTGAAATCACTACCGCAGTTGAACCTCTCTTGGCTCATATCAGGAAGAAGCTTCTACTCGTCTTTCTCCACACTATAAACTGTTGCTCCTCGCAGAGCATTACCATCATTGTCCACTCCTCCGGCAACAAACAAGTCCTTCAGGCGACACTGATAAAGCACCACACGTTCGAAAGATCGGGATGTCCACGCCGCGACTCCACTTAGCACATGAAAATTCATAAATGAAAACTGTGTTGATGTATTCTTCTTCTAAGGGGTTATATCCCCCTATCAAAACCAGCCTTTGATTGACAGAAACGCAATCAACAAACTGTGGAATTTTCTAATAACACCCTGGAAAGAGAGGAAGGTCAGGGAGCGTTTCCCAGGTGTCTTACAGAGGGTCATAGACAACAAACGCATATTGTGGTGCATCACCATCTTCACTTAACTCCACGAATAAACATATAATTTGCTCGGAAGTCCCAATCTCTTTTCTTGTTTCATAGAACTCGGGGTTGTTCACTGCTACCTCCCAGCTTCTGCAAACTGATGTGAGGTTGTAGTGAGATTTGTAATGTACTCTTAGCAGACACTGTAGACCTAAATCTCTTGGAATAAATGGAAATAGTTCCGTTATCAATGTACTATAAACACAATACAGTGATACAGATGGTTAAATGGATGTGACCCACAGACAGAACAAATCCCAAAACAAAACCCTAATCCTAAAAATAAATGGATGTGATCAACACAGAATAGATGAAAAAAAAAACCCTTGATAAAGACAGAATAAATCTAGATCCCAAAAAAAACCCTTGATAAAGGCAGAATAGATCCCAAAACAAAACTCTAGATACAGAGAGAATAGATCCCAAAACAAAACCCAAAATGAGAGAGCTAGCAAAATCAAACACAAAAACAAAACAGGCTATGATCATTAACTAAGTCAGCTGCTATGACATTATCATTCACCAAATCTGTATTTATAGATTTACATTAGGTTCTTGAATGTCTAAACAAATTGCAGGTGCACTTTTAACCGTTTCTACATATAAAAATGATTTCATACAACAATATTGGCTAAAATTAAGGGGTTGCAAACATTGACATAGTGAATATTTTATATCGAAATAAGTTAAAACAAAATTAATTACACATTTTTTTTATTTTTTAACACATCTCAAATCATCGAGTAATATTGGATAAAATTAAGGATCCTAAGCTTTGATTTGACCAATGTTTAATATTTTAAATGTTATATGGTAATAAGTTAGAAAAAAAGAAAGATCCTAAAATTTGACTTGACCAATGTTTAATATTTTATATGTTATATGGTAATAAGTTAAAAAAAAATTAGTCTTGTATTTTTTACTTACTACTACTTAATATTTATTTTATAATATAATGATACATTTTGGAAATTTAGTTAAGTGTAAAAAAAACTAATTATATGTAACTTAGAATTTGAAAAAAATAAATATTTTATATATTTAATTTCAAAGTTAATTATAGTAATTTTAATTTTTTTACAATATAATTATTTGATTTGAAATGAAGTTTGAAACCTATTAAATATCATACAAAATATTTTTGGATTTAAAAAGTTGAAAATATATTACTCAATAATTAAAAATTGTGTTTAATTTTTTAATTAAAAAGTAAAACATGAATAAACAAATTTAAATATTTACAAATGTCATACATCAATTAGTGAAATATCTCAAAAAAAGCTATAAATACATATTATATTATTGATAAAATTGTCCATTTATGATACATATAAATTTAGAGGGCCCTTAAAAATTTCCAAGAAGAATTCGTTTCAATGAAGGCTAACCACTATCATCATCATAAAAGGGCATAAACACCTTATACATGAAATAAATAATCTTATTAAAAATAGGTAAAATCTAATCAAAATTTTTAAATAAATAAACACAAATTTACAATAATGGAGAAAGAAAAGTCAACTTATTAATATAAAAAAACATAAATGCATGTAGGCCTTGTGCATAAAAATAAATAAAATCTAGTAAAAAAAAAATTAATTAAATAGAAACCATAATGTGAGTGGCCAATTTTTAACCAAAGGTTATCTATTTTTAATAACATTAATTTGGGTATTTATTTCTATGAATAGCAACTATCTATTTACATTTATTTAACTTCATAAGTTAGGTTACTCTTCTCCATTACTCTAAACTTATAATCATTTGATGAATCTATTTCTACTTTAACAATAGCAAATTCATCAATCCAAAATTGTAAGTTGGACAAAGATTGTCTAGTAAGTTTAGTGGCCTATTTCATGTATGAGAAAGCTTCTTTTTTCATAAATTATTTTGAAAAATAATAAAATAACAAATAAATTATAAAATAAAATAAGGAAAATAAATTATTTTATATTAAAAGAGTAAATTGTAGAATGAAATAACAAAAAAAGTTTCCTTATTTTATTTTAAAGTTGAAGACCTTTTTGAGAATTTACTTTAACACCACGAATCCATTGAAGCATTGAAATGTTTACAAAAATTACAAAAATGAAGGAAAATGGATGTATAAGTCTTTCTCCAAAAGTGGTAAGTTCCTCTTCGTCTTATTTTGGTATTTGAATAATAATAAAATTATAAGATAAATTAAAATAATAGATTATTTAAATTAAAAATAATATAAACTATAATTAATTTATAAAAGAAAATAATAAAAATAGCATTTCATTTTAAATTGGAAGAACTAATAAGAATTCACGAAAGGCATTGAAGGATGGTCCTCACATAAAGACGGTGGAAATTTTAGATAGGAAAACATGTTTTGCAAAACACATTTTTTTGTAGAATTCAATAATGCCTATGCATTTATTAAACATACGAATGGGAAATCCTGAGTTAGCCAAGTGGGATTCCAAGAAGAATAGAAGAACAAAATACGTACATGTTTTAAATGAGTAAAACAACATACACATTTTGTAAGGCATATTTTACTCTCAAAATCATTTCCCTAACACCCCTCCCAAACCCCCCAACACCCCTATCCAAATTTCTAAAACCACCTCTAACACTCCATATCTAACTCCCTAACAACCCCCCCCCCTAACCCACTAAAACCCCCTCTCCAACTCCCTCAGACACACACCTGCGCCCAAAACCCCTAACACCTCCTCTCCAACTCCCTAACATCCCCAAAACCTCCTAACACCACCTCTTCAACTTTCTATCACCCCATACCCATAATCACCCACACCCTCAACCCAGCCTTGTCTCTGACCTTATATCCCTAACATCACCCCCGCACTTGAATCCATACTCTCTCCCTCTCTCTCACCCTAACCCTTACTAACCCCTTCTCTCACTCTCTTTCTTCCCTGTTCCACTAACCTCTAATATCCTGAAAATACCCTATATCTCTACCTCTAACCCCTTAACCCATTCCCTCTCTCTCTACCTCTAACCCCTTAACAAATACTCTTTCTCTACCTCTAACCTCTTACCACCCCCCAATGCCTCTTTCTCTCTCTAACCCCAACACCCACACTGCTCACCTATATGCCTTTCTATATAATCATCCTACTCCTCCCCTCTCTCTTTCTCTAACACTTACTAACCCCCTCTCTCACTCTCTCTCTTTTCAAAGTTCTTATTCACAATAACATCTACAATCTAAGAGATTGCTCACAATACAAGAATTTGACAAAGCATGCATAAAACAATGTGAAAGAGGAACAATGACACTAACGAATGATGCCAATAAATTACAATAGGATAAATCATTACCCTTTGGAGACACCCAAATGGAAGACATGTGGCAGGATTACTTTGGACCTCAAAACCTCCCCATGTTGACCAATAGGCTCCCAGACTACCTCAAATCATCACCAATATCATATGTGAACATTGGATGGCATCGGTGGTCATAAATGATCATGGCCCATGAGTGGTGGATAGAATGGTGGCATGGGAGTAGCTCTAGGAAGTCCAAAAGGACCAAAAGAGGAAAAACAACCAAATACAATGCATGAGCACCCCTCCTCAAATCCATATATGTAAATTAAGGTATCGAAACACCCCTAGGGATGAAGTGGTGATAAATGAGGTGCTTTATCTCCTAGTTGACCAAAATGAGGGCACCATAGGTAATTAATGGTCTAAAATGCTAAAGAACATTAGGAAAACATGACTAATTGTGGTTTAGATCATCTAACATAGGAAAAAATGAATCAGACTATGGTCCTGGTTGTAATAATGTTCCAACACCCCCCCTTAATCATGTCCTTATGTATCCAAAATCAAAATGAGGCCTTGGAAACAATGGATCAAGTCACCTTTGCAATTTTATTACTCCATATAACCAAATTAAGGAGGAAAACCTTATGGGAATAAAGCCTCCCCTAAAAAATGGACATGAAGTAAAATAACAATATTCACCATGTATCACCCACCCCAAGGAGTGATCTAAGGTAAGTAAAGGTATTCTTAGTGAAGCTCTTGGTGAAGATGTCAACAATTTTCTCAGCATATGGGAAATACTGCAATGATATCACACAACCATGCACCAAGCTCCTGATGTAGTGCATGCGTATCTCAGTTTGGTTGGTCCTCTATCTCTGTACTAGGTATGTATATATTTTTATTTCACTTTGGCTATCACACCAAATTAAAGTGGGCGAATCAAATGAAAATCCAATTTCTCCAAGAATTCGTTGCAACCACACAAATTGTGTAGTTGCATTCATTGCTTCTCTGTACTCGAACTGAAGTGAAGATAAGAAAATAATGTGGTGTTTCTTGATTTAAGAAAAATAGTACCATGTGCAAGCATGAATACATAACCTGAAGTGGAATTTCTATTAGTGTTATCTCCAAACCAATTTGAATAACTAAATCCAACAAGTTCTTGTGGAGAACTAGTTGCATAGTGTATCCTGAAATGTTTGGTTGCTTGTGCATAATGGGCGATCCTTTGGAAGCCTTCCAATGGATATCATGTGGATGTTGCAAATATATTTCAACAACACCTACTATATAATCCAAATCAGGTCTAAAGTGTGTGAGATACAACAAGATCCCAACTAGTATAGAACAAGCTGTCCACCAATGGAGATGAACCAAAATCACCTAGTTTTACTCCTGAAAGGAAGGGAAACTTAGAAACTTTACATTCAGACATATTGAAATTCTATCCTAGGTATGAAGCATACTTTTATTGGATGAACTTCATACATGTATCATAGTGATCAATCTCTTAGCCAAAAGAATTTTTTAACAATCCTAGGTCAGTCATTGAAAACACACTATGCAATTGAGACTTAACAGAACCTATATCAACAATGTAGCTTATATGGACCAAAATATCATCAACATACAATACAATTATCGTAATGGAGGCATAAAAATTCTGCAAATACACATTAGGATCATATTTGCATCTTTCAAAACCCTGAGAGAGAAGAAAACTATCCATCTTGGCATACCAAGCTCTATGAGCTTGGTTGAGGCCATACATAAATTTATTCAACCTAAAAACAAGTGAAGGATCATGTATGAAAACTTTACAACACTGGACATAAATCTCCTCATGAATATCACCATGAATAAATGAACTCTTCACATCCAAGTGGTGAACTTCCCATCGATTGGATGCAACAATGGCCAAAACTAGCTCGATTAAGTCCATTTTTTCCATTGGTGCAAATGTATCTGTATGGTACACTCCATGGACTTGAGAGAAGCCCTTGGAAACCAATATGGATTGATACTTCACTTCATAACCATAATAAAACATTTTGGTCATATACACCCACTTACATTGCACTAGTTTCCTCTTGGAAGGTAAAGGAACCAACTCCGAAGTTGCAATGTCTTGCAAAGACTTGAACTCTTTTTGCATGGATGATTTCCATATTGGATCATGTGATTCTCATTCATGATATTTTAGATCATATCCAACATTTATAAAACAACTCTCATGAATATTTGAATCACAAGTGGAAAAAGCATTGTTAAATGAGATCTAGTCTTCTTAATGTCTAGTGGATCTCCTGCAAGATCACTAGTTGCTTGTATGTTTTTTTCATCCCATTATGTCCTTGTGTTAATTCATGGTATGAATGCACATCATTATATTCATCTTCCATATCATAACCAGAAAATTCAGAAATGGAAACATCACTTACATCACCATTGCGTGGAATATGTGAGCATTGCACATCTTCTGGATCAGCCTCTTGCATAGGATCTTCTTGGAACTGAAAACTCCTATCAATGAAAGTATTTTGATATGATGGATCAAAGAGATTGTATACCTTTTAATATTAAGAATATATAGTCATTATGGACTCGTTTCTTTGGGGCTGCAAGGATTTTCTCTTCTCAATAGGTAATCTAGACAATGCTCTTGAGCCAAACATCCGGAAGTGAGACACACCAGGACTGTGTCCTCTCCAAGCCTTGAATGGAGTCATATATTCCAAGGATTTGTGTGGAAATATATTCTGAACATATGCATCACAACTTATGACTTCATCCCATAGCTTAGGAGACAAATACATACCCTCCAACATGTAAGTGGCCATCTCCTTCAATGCTCTATTCTTGCACTCTACCACACCATTCTGCTGAGGTGTGTATGGGAGTGAATGTTGAATCTAAATTCCATATTCTTCACATAGATATTGCAGGTCCATATTGACATATTCCTTCCAATTATAACTCCTTAAGCCCTTTATCTTCTTCCCACTGAATTTCTCAACCGAATATTTGAAAACTTTGAAGGTTTGGAACACTTCAGATTTCAACTTGAGGAAGAATACCCAACAATAGCTTGAAAAATCATCAATGAACATTAGGACATACCTTGAGTTTCCATAGGAGGGTTTGGGAAGAGGTCCTATCATATATGAATGGACTAATTTGAGGACTTGGACATCTCTCATTTCCTTCACCTTTTCATCTTGCACTCTGCATGATTCCCAACAATTCATCTCTTTCATATTCCTTTGGAAAATTTGATCCCCATCCATTATATGCATTTGGGGTACTAACGAACCCAAATTAGATGGAGCACCAGTAGGAAACTTTTGACCACTATATTTACTATTACTATTACTTTGATTCAATAGAAAGCATTTCGAAACACTTTCAATTCTTACCTTTGATACCAAATATGTACATAGATTTGTAGGTATGTCATAGCGTTGGGATTGGTACTGAGATGGTTCCTCTTTCACATCTTCATAAATAATTCGATCCTCATCCTCCTCCTCACAACACTCTTAGACAAGTTGCGGAACCAACTTATGGTCCCCTCTTCCGGTTACACTATAAATTTCTCTCCCTGCCATAGTTCATCTCCTTTTACCCGGCCAGAATCTTCTCCCACTCCATAAGCAACCACCCTCTTCATTAGTCTCACTATCGGTTGTCAAACCTCATAAAAATCGTAGCAGGAAAGGTAAAAAAAATTCTACCGCTTTTTTTTTTATCACTTAAGAGAGATACTCCTAGAGCTATCAAAGGAAAATAGAAGATTGAAATCTTCCAACAGGAAATTAAAATGTAAATTTCATTAAATAAAGAAGGCACCTTCAGACTCTATTGAGCCCTTATAGGTTTCCACAAAAACTGAGAAGAAGGGTAAAGCATCTATAGGAACTCAGGTAGAAGAAGACATAGGGGAGATGGAACAATTCATCAATGATATTCTTGATGATGTATCATTCAATACATATTATTTTATGAACCTTAAATGTGATTTACCAACAATGGAAGAATAAGGATGAGTTATTTTATTTTGAGATAATCTATTGAGAAAGCCATCAATGGGTCATCAATAGGTTGAAAGAAAGGTGTTTTTTGGTGTACCTACAACATGAAAGAAGATGGGAAAATAAAATTGAAACATATAAGGACAAACTAACCAACATGGAATTAAAGTTACAGGATGCAAGCTCTATTGGGTTGGAAGCTTCATCTTGCGAAGTACTCTCTTAGATTCATTCCATTCAGCTACATGATTGATGGGATATATTATGGCTTAAACAGTTGATTGACGGAAAGGTATACATTATCACCACCCCTAAAAATTTCCTTCATGCATATGTTGATAGTACAACCCATACTCTTTTAAAAGGAATCCCAATCCATACATGGGGTATGTTCAACTGAGACCATTTTCCTCTTTCATATGTGGGTTGATTGAATGGAAAGAGGATACTTAATTTCAAATACAAACTGAATTTAATTCTAATTTAATGGCTCAAGAATAATATCATTTTCCTTTAGTCATAATTGAATATTACCATACATTCCTCTAGGATCCTCAAGACTCTATATACAAGGATGCATAAAAATCAAGCCATTATAGACTACAAATAAATTGTAGGAAACAGGACCTATTAAACCATAAACCCATTGGATATTGATAATTATAGAGGATTGTATCCTAAGTGGATTTATACATCAAATCAATAAGGTGACATGGAAATTAGTGCATTAGCCTAAGGTTCCATTATCCATTATTATGGTTCCCCATGAAAGAGTATAGGGTCATTTCTCACTAAGTCAACACTAAAGAGACCTCACAATGGATAAATTCACAAAGGTATGTACACTATTTGAGTCAAATGCATAGTGTTATAGCCTAAAATGACACATCTCTTCCTGTGACCATTTTCACATGTTTTCGTCCCTCGTTGACACTTCCATGATGATACTTCATGAAAAGTCATTGTTAGTCACTGAAAAAACACCTTGATTGGAGGATCCATATATGGAGTTATGTAACTTTGTTTAACATCCTCTCTAGACCATTTGATAGGTATATGAAAAAGGAAGAACTTTCCAAACGACACAAAACCCTAACAATGTAGGAAAATACCCTAAACAGATCTTTTTTTACCCATTCATGATATTGCTTAAGCACACCTATGTTTTTCTCTTGACACTCACAACTATGCTTCACTAAATCCATGAATTTCTCCTCGAGTGGCCAAAAAAATATAAAATTATGAAATATATTGAATTAGGGGTGGTTTGGGTGGATTTTGAATTGATCCTGTTGTTTTAATTGATCCCTATTCGATCCTAACTCTTTAGAAATATTATATAATAGAGGGAGAGAGGTCCATGAAGGGGGAATTGGTCTTTGTATTGTTATGCTGGTGGAATTGGGACTCTCATCCCCCCTACCTTTTCCCTATACTCCATCTTCCTTTGTTGTATAAGTTGGAGGTTGATATCCTTGGAGAAGAGAAGCAGGAGATCCAGATCAAGGTTTCGTGAGGTGCCTAGTAAGAGGAGAAGGTGAACTTTATACTTCTTCCACTTGATAATAAAGATGTGATGTTCTTATTCTTACCAAATCATTCTCTAATTTATGCTATGTCTTTGTTTATGATCATATATTGATGTTAACTAGACTAGGGTTTCATATTGCTTTGATTATCATTGTTTTAAATTTAGTCAAATTGTTTGAGGAAGGTTGAACTTGTTTTATAGGTCTCTGTAATTGAGGAGCAAGATGAAGGACTGAAGGAAATATTGGATCAGCCTTCAGTGAATTAGGTATGGGTATTTCTTACCTTTGAATATTGTTTACATTTTCTTGTAGAATTTTATACATTAGTCTTTAAACCCTGGTATGTTGGTGGCCTCTTAACCCCTAGGCATTAGAACATTTCCTCCACAACAGGACTGGCGACTCCACTGGGGAGCCTTGTATGTTTTGGGATCTCCTTACCTTTTTTTTTGCAGTATATTTAAGGTTTCAATTTATTTTTCCAACTTAAGAGTCACCTTTAAGCCTATTAGGACACCTCTCCTTCCTATTTAGTTTTTTTTTACCTTATTTGAGCTTTCGGCCACCCATTCGCACCTTTTACATTACATAGTTGCGAGTTCTAAGTGCACTCATGACCTTCGTTAAGGAAACATATGAATTATGAGTTGAAACTTGCTACCTTCCCTAAGGAAACTCGCAAATTACCCCTGTAAATGATTTTTTCATCATTTTTGGGTCTTTTTTGAGTGTTTTAGGGTAGTCTAAAGGGTCTTTATGGATCCTATGGCTATGCATGACACCTGGGAAGTAGTGTCTCCACAGTAGGTTTCTATTTATTGATATTGTAATTCCTTTTTAATTTTGTAGGATGGTTTTGTTGCTTTCCACCCACCTCCCTCTTTTTCTTGACCTTGTTGGGAAAGGTGATGAGCATCCTCTATTTGCAAGTCTAGACTGAAACTTGGAGTTTCTTGACCCTTGTTTGTTTAAGTCTTATTTTCTAGTCTCTTCATGCCAAAGTGATTGGCTTGTTTACCTTTGGAAGTCTCCCTTCCTAGTGAGCTTATATCCGGATTTAGGGAAACCTAGGGATTGTTAGTGGGGTATAGAGCAAAAGTCTATTTACTTTGCTTACATTACTTTGCATGCATTAGTTTGTAGGATGTTTTTATTTTGAATTCATAAAAGAAAAACTAAAAAGAACATATAATTATTTATATGCATGTAGATTAGGGTTTAGTCATAAATCCATTACATGTCATTATTCTTGAAAATATAAAAAGAACTCTTATTTTATTGCTTTCAATTTTCAGCTCATAAAAAGAGAAGAGAAGTAGGTTTTTTCTTTTTCATTTCAATTTCTCTTTTGTTTAGTAATTTGGTTTCTGCATTGAGTAAAAAAACCATTGGTTTCACCCCTGCCACCCTTTGAGTAATTGGCATCCCTTTAAAAAAAAAATTTAATATCTAAAATATATTAGTATCAGTTTCATTCTAGGGACGACACACACTAGTCTAGGCTAGTGTTTTGGGTTATGGACAATTTAACTTCCCAGAAATTTAAACTCAAACATAGTGGCCTATGTTTTAGGAAATCCAATTTCATAAAGAAAGACACCCGAAATCTCCTCTAACACAGGATTCAAGCATGAGGTCGTGCGATACTAAGTTGTGGAGATACCCCTCCTATACTCAGTAAAGCATACACCAGATTTGTTGCACGTTTTGGGACTTGCTCAGTACCTCCTTCTGAACCCATGTTGTTCTTGGTATTGTTTGAGTTTTGGGCTTAGATAACCTTCCCATGTGCATCAGCTAGAATGACGACTGTTCCGCCATACTTTATTTGTGATTGTGGTAGCCTTAGTATCGTGTATTTTAGGTCTCTACACAGGTGACAGTGGAAGTCTATTTTCATTGTACCTGGGGCATATGTGGGAGGAAACCTTGTGTGATAATTTGGGAGGGTGGTTGGTAATTCAACTACTTGCACCCATAGAACTCGTATTGGGACCCCGAGTAACTGTCCTTCTCCCTTCACTGGTTAGATATGGGCCCTCATCATCCTAGATTCTCCTTTGGAAGGTATATTTGTGTTCTTGGTTTGATACTTAGTATTTTTTCTACTAGTGGTGTGTTTCCATTCAACCTCATACTTTGTCTTCTTGTTAGAAACTATGGATTGAACTGCTATGGACACCAACCAGGAGACCCCTTTCCAAGGTATTCTTGTGTTTTTCCTTTTACTGGGAATGTTGGTGTTCCTTTGATGGCCACCTGGATTCACCCTAAGGATATCGGTTTGGTTGTTATCCACTCAAACTATCTTGAATGCTCTATATTCTTTGCAAGAAAGCACATTATATAAAGGGAATAAAAACAATGTCTCCCCTTCACTTATAAAATACTCTCCTCCTCCTTCTACCCCATGCAGTGAAAGTTCTGATACTAGTAACATGTAGTCTAAAAGGAGTAAAAGAAGGAAGAATAGGAATAATACATGAAAGCAAGGGGGCATCTAGCCAGCCTCTACAAATCATGTTATGTTCATTGATCCAACCTCTACAAGTCATGTTGGACCCAAACACCTAGCCTCTGTAGGTCATGTTGGGATCATTGATCCAACCTATGCAATTCATGTTGGACCCAAACACACAACCTCTATAGATAATGTTGGGGTCACTGATCCATCTTCTATAATTCATGTTGGACCCAAACACCCAGCCTCAACAGGTCATGTTGGGGTCATCCTTTTAACCTATGCAAGTCATGCTAAACACAGTAACATAGCCTCTTCAAGTCATGCTAGGATACCTTCCTCAACCTATGCATATCAAGTTTACCCCAAACACCCAGCCTTTGTAGGTCATGTTGGGGTCATCCATCCAACCTCTGCAGGTCATGTTGGACCCAACCACCCAACCTCTAGAAGTCATCCTGGGGGAACACACTCAACTTCTAAAATTCATGTTGATCATAATTGCTTAGCCTCTGTGGTTCATACTGGTGTAACCCATCTAACCTCTATAGGTCATGTTGGACCTAGCCACCTAGCATCTAGAATTCATGTTGGGGATAAGTCACCTAGCCTTTGGTGGTCATGCTAGGGCCAAATATCCAACCAATGTGATATATGATGACACCATTGAGAAAACCAACTGTTCGAAATGCAAGCCCAAGTTCCCTTCTAATATTTGTGAGTGAGACCACCTTACTCACTAATACCCTTCCATCACAGAGGTACAAAGAGTTGTGTTCCAAGGACATCCCATTCTTGAACAACCGGGATTTTCTCAACAACCTATTCAAATTTTGGTTGATCAAGTGGTAGAACCAATGTCATCTTTGGATTACTCGACTCTTCCTTCAGAGAGTGACCTTTACCATGTGATTGAACCGATGTAATATTTGGTTGATCCCACTCTCCTTTCGGAGAGTGAATTCCATGAAGTAGTTCAATAGATGTTATATTCAATCAATCCAACTCTTCCTTCAAAGAGTGAACTATCTGCTAGTCACATTTTATTCACTCCAGTTCAGAACTTTCTAACCAAGGGGGAAGTGATTTCATTTTGAATGAAAACCCACCAATTTCTCAGATTGATTCCTTTGATTGGGATAGCCTAGATGAGAAACCCCTTCCTTCGTTTTCATCTTTTTAGATAAATGTCAAAATTACACACTACACGATTGCTCATTGTATTGCGAATGAAGGAGCCTATGTTAGTATGTTATCTACATGTGCTTGGAGAGGCATGGGATCTCCCAGCCTTATGTCAACTGATGATCAGTTGTTGGCTATTGATAGAATAAATAGTCAATCTATGGGAATTCTTACTCAAGTACATGTTACTTTGAGTGGGAATATTGTCTTAGTTGATTTCATGGTTATTGAGAACCCCTTGTACTTTAATGTGCTATGTTGTCACCAGATATGTCACACAATATTTTTACATTCTGGTAGCGCATATGTAGTGAAGGACTCCAACTTGTTCATTTCAGAAGAGACATGATTTTTATAATGGCCAGATGGTCAGATTCTTATTGTTTAAAAACCTTCATCTCGGTTAATTTGGTGTGACTGTTGAGCCTCAATTTTTGTCAATTTGATAAACAGAGCATTGAAGGGTTTAGATCATAAAGAGACCAAGGTTTCAAGTTTTCTTAGCCATGATGTGCATTATATTTGGTACCAAGAATCCTAGCTTCCAAGTCCTAAAGCCATATTTTGAAGCCTTCACACTTAAACGCTAAAACTCCACCAAACAATATTTGGAGACCTGGATAATGAGATTGTAATGCGGGATCGTGCAACTATTTGTTCTTGCGGATTTGGGTATGCCACATTTTCTTCAAAAGCACTTTATAGTGAACATTTTCTTAATGCTCGTGCATTGGAATTTTAAGTGGAAACTCCCAAGGAGGAGATGAAAGCTCCTTAGAAAATGACACAAATATTTGTGGCAAGAATTTCTCCTTCTGTTATAGAGGATGCATTTTGAAAGTATTTCAAGAATGGAAAACAAAAGGAATAATGTTTTAGTTGTGGTTAATGTTTGGCACTCAAATTCCTTGTTTCCAGTTTTATAGCATCACATCCACCAATTATTTAGTTACTTCTTACAGCATTCATCTAAATCTTGCATACATGATGAGGAAAATCACTTCCATATTTTCATGGATAACAGTTCTAGATTTTATAGGTGGCAGGGGATTTCTAACATTTCAGATTTTACAAGTGGCAAAACATATTCAAATATTCCAAAGATTAGTTCCAACTTGACTGCATATGGCTATCAAAGCTCTAGTTTCAAGGATCGCTTCTAGATTTTTTTGTGGAAGATTGATCTACCAGTCCTAGATTCTTTGCAGCAAATTCAATATGCATGATTATTTTTAGATTTTGTTTCCCAAGAAATAGAAATAGTTTGATTATTGTATTTGGGATATTTAAATCATCATTTTTGAAGGTAAGAGGGAGAAGGGTTCCAACCGAGAGGGTTGAGGAGGTATTAGAGGTCAAACTGTTGTAGCATGTATGATGTTTACCTTAATATGAAATGTTGCGTTGAAATGATTGTGATCATATGGGCCAGTTTTGCTTTAATAAATGAATTGTATGCTATCATGATTTTGTATAGTGTGTGTTCTTATCAATCCATTGCAATATTATTATGATTAATATGCAATTATCTTTAAATGCTTGAATGAAGAACGTGATTCATTTCTTTCATAAAGTTATGCTTGTAGCTATGTCTTATTAATATCCATGATAGTGAAACATTTCCTGTTGTTTGATATTTAAACCTACACTAATCTTTGTATTGTTATACCTCCATCATTTTATCAATCTAATCATCCATTCAACAATTTTAAGATTTCTCTAAGCTTGGCTCTCTTGTAGTCAAGAGTTAACTTTAGTGATAACATCTTCTGGCATCATTGTCAGGGAGGGAGGAACAAAGGTATCTACCCCAAGAAGAACAACAATGATGAAATCCAAATCTTGATGGTAGACAAGAGAATGATATTAGCTTGACTGTAGTTTTCTACCAAGAGACTCCAGCTTCATTACAGACAAATATATTGGAAATTCCACTATTTCAAGATGTCAAGGTCCAAGATGCCGAAGACCATGGAAGCCATTATGGCTCGGAGGTTTGCACCTTTTATTTTTTCAGCAGTTCCTGGTTTCCCACATCTAGTACCGACTATGACTGAATGGGGAGATATTCTTCCTATATTCAGAAAGAAGATAATCATGCAGGTCCCCTCATCAAGTTCCATGAATGCATGAATATGCTAGATCTACAGCATGAGGATGTTCGTATGAATATGTTCATGTATTCATTGGATGGTGATGCATGTGAATGGTATTTCTCGTTACCTCCTTCCAGCATTTCATCCTTTAAGGATTTTCACACAGTATTCCATGAGCATTGTAGAAGGTACTTTTCAGATGAGTTTTTATTTGAAAATTGTTGTGAGAAATGTGAATTGCATGATGATATTGAAGATATAAATAGAAAATAAATTGTTCTTCACAATCTTCATCAAATCTCTAATGATATTCAATATTATGTGTCTTCCCATAAACTTGAACTAGATCTGGATAATGAAGAAGTCATGATTCTAGAATGTGCTGAAAATAAAGAAACATTTTCAACTGCTATCTTTAAAGAAGAATCTCATGCTCATTGTGATATACAATTTATTGATAGAAATTATGTTAAAGACACATTTGACATTGGATCAAATGTTTCTAGTTCTATTGGTTATGATAAGTTAGCTGTTGAAGATCAGTTTAATCTTGATGGATATCTCGATAATGAGGAGGAAATATTTATCACATAACATGTGGAATTTATTCATAATCAACCAATTTATGATCAACTTGTTTTTGATAAGTATACAGATGATGAAGATGATATTTTCACATTAACTTCCATTGATTTCAGAAGAAATGATCCTATCTTTGATAATTATGATTTCAACTTTAGTAAAGAACAAGTTGATGAAGAGAAGTTATTGGATCAGCCACCAGCGTTTATTTTTCAAACAAAAATAGACCAAATATTTCCAAAGATAGGCAATCTTCCTTTTGCCATTCCTGAACTTGGATCTGCAACAGATATTAAACAAACTACGAAAAACAGTGAAATTAGTGAAGGCATCTCGTGGCAATTTTCAAATTTACAAACAAATGAAACTGGAAGTGATCATGTAGAAGATAATATGCAAAAACAATTTGATTTCCAGATGGAACAATGTCAGGAAGAGGTAAATTTTTATATCTTTCATCATCCTGTGACTGATTATTTGGAATCTATGAGAAAAATAAACATCATACAATTCATGCTTAGAGAATGTTGTCTCCACCATCGATTGCACTTTTCTATGCATTGGGTTATTTTAGTTTTTCAACCAGATCAAGATTACAGTCAATCAATAAGCTTTTAGAATGGTTATGTTGGAAATTTCATATTACATGATAAAGTACTTCAACTTATTAGAGTAGATAGTGCACATAAATAAGCTCGTTTCAAGAGAATTTGTTCTTATTTAGTCTTTCAGCAAGAGAGCAGTTATTTGGATTTTCAGTATCAATTTGGATTACTTTTCAATTTGTCGGTTTGCAGCAGTATGTTTTCATTTTATAAGTGTGTTTAACTTTGAATCAAGTTTCTTAAATTGATAGAAGCATGAAGACTCCAGCCCATTGGAAAATAATATTGGTATAGGATAGAATTAGTTTTCAGTTTTCAGTAAGAGTACCACTTTAGATTGCAAAAATGGAATGAAGGCACTTGGTCTTCTTGTTCTTGGAAGCTTGCAGGGAGCATGCCATCCCCAAGCAAAGCCAGATGTTGTCACTAGATATGTCACACAATATTTTTACATTCTAGTAGAGAATATGCGCTGAAGGACTCCAATTTGTTCATGTCGGAAGAGCCATGATTATTCTAATGTCCAGATGGTCAGCTTCTTATTTTTTAAAGACCTTCATCTCAGCTAATTTGGTGTGACTATCAAGCCTCATTTTTTGTCAATTTGATAGACAGAGCATTGAAGGGTTTAGATCATATAGAGACCAAGGATTCAAGTTTTCTTAGCCATGATGTGCATTCAATTTGGTACCAAGCATCCTAGCTTCCAAGTCCTAAAGCCATATTTCTAAGCCTTCACACTAAAACACCAAAACTCCACCGAGCAAGATTTGGATACCAAGATGATGAGATTGTAATGTGGGATCGTGAAACTGATTGTTCTCACGGATTTGGGTATGCCACATTTTCTTCAGAAGAACTTTATAGTGAACATTTTCTTAATGCTCGTGCATTGTAAGTTTAAGTGGAAACGCCCAAGGAGGGGATGAAAGCTCCTTCTAAGAAAATGACACAAATATTTGCGGCAAGAATTCCTCCTTCTGTTACAGAGGATGCATTTTGAAAGTATTTCAAGCATGGACAACAAAAGGAATAATGTTTTAGTTGTGGTTAATGTTTGGCACTAAAATTCCTTGTTTCCAAATATTTAGCATCACATCAACCAAGTATTTAGTTACTTCTTGCATCATTCATCTAAATCTTGCATAGATGGTGAGGAAAATCACTTCCATATTTTCATGGATAGTGGTTCTAGATTTTACAGGTGGTAGGGGATTTCTAAAGTTTCAGATTTTACAAGTGTAAAAACATATTCAAATAGGAAAAATATTAGTTACAACTTGATTTCATATGGCGATCAAAGCTCTAGTTTCAAGGATCGCTTCTAGATTTTTATGTGGAAGATCGATCTACCAGTCCCAGATTCTTTGCAGCAAATTCAATATGCATGTTTATTTTTAGATTTTGTTTCCCAAGAAATAGCAATAGTTTGGTTATTGTATTTGGGCTATTTAAATCATCATTTTTGAAGGTAAGAGGAAGAAGGGTTCCAACTGAGAGGGCCGAGGAGGTATTAGAGGTCAGACTGTTGTAGCATGTATTATGTTTACCTTAATATGAAATGTTGCTTTGAAATGATTGTGATCATATGAGCTAGTTTTGCTTTAATAAATGAATTGTATGTTATCATGATTTTGTCTTGTGTGTGGTCTTATCAATCCATTGCAATATTCTTATCATTAATATGCAATTATCTTTAAATGCTTGAATGTATAACATGATTCATTTCTTTCATAAAGTTCTGCTCGTAGCCATGTCTTATTAATATCCATGATAGTGATACATTTCCTGTTGTTTGATATTTAAACCTAGCCTAATCTTTGTACTGTTATACCTCCATCACTTTATCAACCTAATCATCCATTCAACAATTTTAAGATTTCTCTAAGCTTGCCTCTTTTGCAGTCGAGAGTTAACTTTAGTGATAACATGCTCCTTGGGCGTTATTACGTATATTTTATGCAATCTATGGTGTCTACACTCTTTTGTGTGATGTATTTTCCTAATAACGAAGGAATTTTCACTATTAATCAACTGTCATTTTTTATCCTTCTGCTCAACCAACTATAGAACAAGTCTTTCCTTTACTGATTCACAATGTTTCAATAGACACTTCCCTGCCATGAGTTAATTATGTGGCCTCATATCCCTCGTGTTCAATTATTACTAAGAAGAAGCCAATGGATTCATGCTTACCTTCTTGGAACTTGGGTCCCAACAATTGACCAGGTGATCTACCCACTGGAGAATTTAGAGCATGCTCTCCACCATATTGATCTAGCTAAATGTTTAGACATGTGTCCTATCTCAGATGGAATCCTTCCTAGAGTCTTTTATAAAGTCTAACCTTCTGATGGATGTTGACTCAGTTATGCTTAAATACAACCCTAACTTTATTAGTGACTTCGATCCATTTTATGATCGGTCCTCCTATGATTGCATTGTTGCATCTTTCGACTCTCTGGTCGTGCATCAAGTCAGTGATCCTAATGAGTTTGATTCCTCTTGTATATTTTTCAACTCCTGTCATGCTAAGTTTGTTTCTGTGGACTCTATCACCCCTAACAATTTTATCTTTCATCTTGAGGTCAATCTTATTGATTATAAACCCTCAGATATTGGATTTAAATTATTCCTTCGTTTATTCTGCCTCGACTACCCATTTTGTTGAAGATAGAAAAGTTACAAGTGTTTTCACCAAAGTGACAGGTATCAGACCTTTTCTTTTGAATATGATCTTGATACTGTTGTTTCATAGAGACAGGATTCTCAGTGGGATTCATAATTGTTTAATGGCCTCACCTTGTTGTTCAAGTTGTAACTGCATTTTATTACACCCTACATGCACTTATGAACCTGATGTTGGATTCCATGCTTTTAGCTCATTATATAAGCCCTCATCTTTGCTTTCATCATCACTTAGCTTTGTACCATTTTTCCATTGCAACTTGACATTATTTACCTAAACGATACACTCCCTAAGTGTCCTTCTCTTGCTCGCATTCCTTGCACTATGCTTAGGCATGTTCCTTGCACTTGGAACTAGTTTCACAAGCCTTTGATAGTCATCTCCTTGCATTTATAGCATTCTTTATTCTTTCCTTTGAGTTCGTTAAAAAATAGTAAGGAGGTCACAAGTTGAATTTTTTAGACTCATTAAAACTTTACGGGAAAGATAGGGAGTTATCTTCAATCCTTGGTCTAACTCTTTAAATGTGACTGAATCATCAACTTCACGTGTCACTTCAAACTCGTTAAAGGATGTAAAGGAACATCCACATAGGTTTAAGATTACCCCCTTTTCCGACCATGTGGATTACTTAGGAAAAATGAATACTCTATTTTCTTCAGAATCTAGAAGAGTATCTTCAGGTATAGATTTATCACTTTTCCAGGACCGTAGGACTAAACTTATGGAAAAGGAACCCGGTTGAGATTACTTTTCTCTTTTTCATGCTCTAGAAATAAAGATGAAAAATATTCTGAATTTTTTTATGCCATTTTCATGCTCGTTAAACCCTAGTACAAAGCATTGATTTTACTATTGTCTATACCATTCTCATAAATAAATGGAACTTTCTGACTAATCTTGATTTCCTTCACACTCGTTAAAACAAAAGTGTTCTTGCTTTCTTCTGAAGGATCATCGGTTTGGTGATCGTTTACCCCTTTTTCGAACCTTTCCAACTAACTACAAAAAAGGAATACCTTAGTTCGCTTGAGCTAAGAGAGTTTTCCTATGAATTGTTTTATACCTTTTTGGACTTAGGAGACTAAATTTATGAAAAACAACCCCCCTATAGTCCTCTTTGGATATTTTGGACACTCAAAACTATGAAAACATCGTTGAGAATTTACTAATTTGGGTCGTAAAATCCACGGATCAGTGCTTTGTCACACATTCTTCTGTCTCTTGTTAATCCTTTACAAGAAAGAGGGAAAGGGAATTTCATTCACATGTATTTTACATCATGGAACCAAGTATTTTCTCCTTGAACAAAGCACTATTTTTTATTCTATCAACAGTTGGGTTCTAATTTTTTACCTTATTCTGATTCAGAGCTTTACTCCTCTAGTTGGATACTTTTCCAATTCTATGGGGGATCTGTCAATGTCTCCTACAATGCAGATTTGTATAATTCCTCCTTTTGAGTCAAATTTTATTTAGTCACTTTTGTGTCATGCTCATTGTTCAAGGATAAACCTTTGTCGGTCATTCTGTAGTTTCCTTGACCCTTTGTGTTGGTCATTCCCTGGTATCAATTCATTACATCTAGTCTTCAACATTCTTTGTTGCAAAATTTTGTACCAGTTCTATATTCAATTAGTCTTTGACTTACCTCATGTTGGATGATGGAGGATTCCTTAATTCGTTCCTTCAAACGGATCTCTTCTTATTGAACTCAACACATCCTTCTCTGGGAATGAGATTTAGAGTTTATGAGAATTTCTTGGGGATTGCATTCATCAGTGGCAATTTCCCTCGCTATTAAATAGTGGGAATACCTTAATGTCTCCTACTCAATGGATTCTTCAGGTGTTCTACTTCAAGACCTTTAATTCACATTTGTTAGAATGTACTAGGTACCTTACAAACCAATTTCATTAATGGTGGTTTCTCTCACGTTTGTTAATGATTCTCATCAATGATCAGTAATCAAATGATTTCCTCCATGTTCGACTTCAGATCCTTTATTCGCATGGCTAGGATTCATACCTTTGGGTATTTTGGATTGAATACCTTGGGATGATATAAGAATCATCATTTTTTTCTATTTCCACAGTTGCACAAGATCTTGTCACACTTCATATGACATTTGCTGAGCCAAAGATCCACCTTGTATTCTTGTGTCTATGATTGTTTATTGATCATGGATCCACCTTCTTCATTTGTGGCCATGAATCCTTTAGATTTTATATGGCGCCTTTTTGCATATTTTGCAACCATGATTTTTACTTCAGTTACACATGTTGGATCTTCTTGTATCTTTATGACAAGCATTTGTATGTCCCAGAGATCATTTTTTTCCTGACATTTATCTATCTTTCAGGTACCTTCGTTCAATCCTATGATATTAGATTCTCTACTCTCTTCGAATCCATGACTTAGTTTTTTCCTTTTTATAATGTATTTTTGTTATCATGTTCCCCTATAATCTCATACATTAGGGGGCATATGTTATAGCTTAAAATGACACATCTCTGCATGTGACCACTTTCACATATTTTTGTTGCATGTCGACACTTCCATGACGACACTTCATGAAAAGTCATTGCTAGTCACTGAAAAAACATCTTGATTGGAGGAGTCATATCTAGAATTCTATAACTCTGTTTAACTTATTCTCTAAACCATTTGAAATGTATATGAATAAGGAATAACTTTCCAGAAGACACCAAACCTCAAAATGCATGGAAATACCCTAACAAAGAGATTTTTTACCCATTTGCGAGTTTTCTTAATAAACCCTATGATTTTACACTCACGAATCTCCTTCATTAACCCACAAAATTATCCTGAAGTGACAAAAAAGATATGAAAATATGAAAATTATTGAATTAGGGGTGCTTTGAGTGGCTTTGGAACTGATCCAATAGTTGTAGATGGTATCAATTTGGCCCTAACTCTTCATAAATACTATATCAAAGAGGGAGAGAGATAAATGAAGGGTGACTTGATATTTGTATTGTTATGTTGGTAGAATTGGGACTCTCATCCCCTTTGCCTTTTCCCTATATGATATCTTCCTGTGTTGCAGAGCTTGGAGGGTTAGATCCTTGGAGAAGAGAATTATGAGATCGAGATCAAGGTTTTGTGAGGTTCCTAGGAAGAAGAGAAGGTGAAATTTGTACTTATTCCACTTGATAATAAAGATGTGATGTTCTTCTTCTTCCCAAATCATTGTCTATTGTATGTTATGTCTCTATTTATGATCAGATATTGATGTTAATCAGATTAGGGTTTCCTATTGCTTTGATAATCATTTCTTTATATTTAGTCAAAGTTGTTTGAGGAATGTTGAACTTGTTTTGCATGTATCTTTGACTGAGGAGCAAGAGGAAGGATTAGAGGAAAGCTTGGTTAAACCTTCAGTGAATTAGGTATGGGTCTTTCTTACCTCTGAATATTGTTTACATTTTATTGCAAAACTTTATGCATTATTCTTTAAACCCTAGTATATTGGTGGCCTCTTAACCCCCAACCATAGGAACACTTTCCTCCACAACACATAGTTGTGAATTGTTTTCTTGTTTGGTTAGAGAAATTCTATTTTGGTGGATGTGAAAATGTGATGTCTCCAAATTTTATTCGTTGTATTTATTTGAAAGTGTGGGATACGTTTTGTGTCCAGCAAGATTTTTAGTTTTGGTATTTTCTTCAAGACGTGGATTGTGTGGATTTGTAGATTAAAATTTATTAACTTTGCATCCACTATCGGATCTATTGTAAATAAGTCATGATTATTATGAAAAATTGTCATGTTAGGGTAAAGAGGCATTAATTTCGAATTAGGGAAATGTTGCAGCTGCATCATTTTTTTCCCAAAATTCCAAAAAAAACTGGGACCCTCCTTTTGCTTAGATTAGCTTGATTTTTATTCTTTGATTTGGTCTAATGATTTTTCAAAAGACTTTGCTAATGCTTGGATTTATCTACCACTTGTTTTAGATTTTCCTCTAACGCTTGAAACAATCCACTATTTGTTCAAACTTCATCGTTGCTTTTGAATGCGTTTTCAACATGTTTGAATTGGAAGTTTATTTGGTTGGTGCTCCCGCCGTTGCGGAGAAATAACAAGTCTCGACTTCGACTTTTTTTTTCGATAAGTTTGTTTCAATTGACTGACTTCTGGTTTTTTACATCGAGGCAGTTTATTAATAATTTCTCCACCGTTGCGGATGACAAACTGTGAACTCTCCTGATTACTGTTTGGTTTTTTGGTCCCGCTTTGTTATTCTCGTCAATCCTTGAGTTATGGGGTTTCCGTCGTTGCGGCTGCGGAAAGCTCTATCCTTCCGGCCGTTGAGTCGTTTTAAACCTCGACGTTGCGGAAGGTCGCGCCCTTTATGACTCCGCCATTGCGGCTGTCGAAAGCGATAACCTTTCCGATATTTAGTCGTTCTCTCTTCCGTTTCAGACATTACATAGCGGGTCGTGATGGCCTTTATTCTTCCATCGTTGCGGATGAAAAAGTCACTATCCTTCTGGCCATTGAGTCGTTTCTCCTCCGATGAAGACTTTTCCCATCGCGGACTGTAATATCCTTTATGTCTCCGTCGTTGCGGCTCCCGTTCCGCTATCGCTCTGATGTGTTAAATCTTCGACACGCGATTGTTTGTCTCTCGGTTATCCCCGCGGATGGAGTAGTGTTTTGGCACCCCGAAGTTGCGGAAGGAGTTATGCTTTCAACCTCCGATCCATGGTTTTCCGCCGTCCGATATATTTAGCCACTGCGTATGATTGTATATATATATGGGGTTATACGGATTATTCTATTACTGTTGTCATTTCGACTGTAGTGAGTTGTCGCCCTCATGTTCCGTCGTCTCTCAAGGACCCCATTGTCGGTACCTGCATCCAGGTGGCTCAACTGTGGCAGTTTGACCATTTTTATTCCCGCCGTTCACGCAGCGTTGCCGGGTAGGCTTCTATGGCATTACCCCATTCCATTTGAGCGTTTGGTGATATTTTCCCTCGGATAGATTTTTTTGCGGCCGTTTTTCTTCACCCCATTAGCTACATGCATATATAGTGGGGGGGGTTCGTATTATGATTGTTAGTGTGGTCGTTTTGACTCACAGAGTAGTATTTTGCCCATGGTTTTTTTCTATGCAACCTTGCGCATAGAGAATGGGGGGTTTGGTGCAGACAGCCATTAGGCTATTTGCACCAAATCTACCCGGTGATGATGCCTTAGTAGAGAAAGGTTGCGGCCCTCCCTATGATGCCTAAATTAGTTGCCCCTCTCACACTGCCCGTATCCGTTGAAGCCACGCCATTTCAAGTGGTTTCATTTGAGCGCGGTCGGTTTCGATCCCGAGTCGAGTAGGGGTTATATAGCACCGCAGCATATCAATGACCATAGATTCATGCGGGTGGTGTTCTTGTCTGAAAGCACACCATAGAAAACTTGCATAAGTTCCTCTGTTATTCCCACGCAGCGCGATGGTTATGGCACCCACAGCAAGCCCGAAATTTCTTTATTTCAATGTAGATTTCATTTCTCACCAGAGTTCTATTAGCTAAACCATTTCAGCTTATATGCATGCACATATTTGCTTCATTTAATTTCTTCTATCATGTTAAACATAAACGAATTTAAACACTGCACCTCATTTTCCCAATGTTTGCAACTTAGGCGGAAATGTCTTAATGATTATGATCTCATATATGACAGGAAGACTCCAAATTCAATATGTCAAAGCGACAGAAGAAGAAGGCCCCTGTGGTCGAAGAGGATCCTGAAGTAGAATTTATTACCAAAACTGAATACATCTATGAGGACACCAAGTGTATATCTGGTGTGGAGCCTGAATACCAGTGGGGAGAGATGCACAGATTAATCACACGCAGGGAAGTACCTGATATGGGCTTGGAAGAAGAAGGCATTTATGCCAACATAGAGAGATCTTCACTCATGAAGATTGCCACCAGACCATAGCTTTTCCCATGCTCTGAAGTGATTGGTTGGATTCTGCCCGGGCATATGTAACCACGATGATTGTGGAGAATGTTAACAAACAGGGCTATGCTGCATATAGCCCAGGATATGTAGCTCTGGACTACCACCTGCCAGAAGCACAAGTATTTATGTCTGATGATTGGTTGAATAACATTAGAATGGACCTTTTAGAAACCCTTAAAAGAATGTTGTTATCGGGAAAGCATTTCAAAACCAGATCAACGGGAGAGTATGACACGAAAAGCTTAAGGGCCCCATACAGGTTCATAGCTTTGATGCTTAATAGAATTTTTGGAAGAGCTCATGGCAGGTTCTTCAAATTGGAATGGATGCCAATCATTTTTTATGTTGCAACCCAGGGGACCATTTTCAACTGGGCCAACATTGTATCAAACAGTCTGTCAGCTTGCATGGCCTCAACCTTGGGTGGAGTATCCCAAAAAAGGTTTGAATTCTACATGATTTCCATACTTGTCAATTGTATATTGTGCAATCAACCTTTCCCTGGCCTCAGGTGCATCTCGGACAGGGAGAGGATGCTTGTTTATGCTACATACAAGCCACTATGGGCGCACAAGTACCACAGTCATTACCAAGAGATCTGTGAACAGTTCATCATGCCACTATATACCCTCATTTCCCTGAAGGAGTGTGACTGCATGTCAAAAGAGGCATTGCAGGTTATGGAGGAGTATGTAGATTATTATTTGATCGAAGATGGCCTCTACTTCAGGATGTTTGGAGGTTCAAGAGCACCCTCTTTGTTTCCCAAATACGCCACTGACTACATCATTCACAAGGAGGCAGTTAGGCAGGTCTTTTTGTATGGCATAGGGATATTTCTCTTTGAGCACAAGAAGGCTGCCTATCCCCCTTTTCCCTTTAGGTTAGGCAGTTACAAGTTCACCAGAGTGAAGAAAGCGGATGAGTTTGTAGAGGAGCTGGAAAGGTTTCATTTTGGTGAGATGCCTTTCCATAGAAATGACTACCGCGGTAAAGTAGCTAAACATTGCAAAGAAAACAACGTACATTTTTAATACACCCACCATTGGGATAGGGAAGAATCCATCTTCCGCAGTGCATTGAATATAGCATCCTTAAGGAGAAGGTTCAAGAAAAAGATTACCACAAAAGGTGGGAAGGGAGCAGATGAACAAGCCAAAGCTGATGAAGAAGCAAGGAAGCGAAATGAGGAAGCCCAAAGGATGGCACAAGAAGCTGCAGGGTGGTTGCACACGGAAGAGGAAGAAAAAAGAAAAGCTACACAAGAGGCAGCTAGAAAAGCAGAGGAAGATGTAAGGAAAGAAGAAGAAGAAAAGAAAAGGAAGCCCGACGAGGAGCTACAAAAGCAAGAAGTAGAAAGGCTAAAGCTGACACAGATAGAGAAAAAATAGTCAACTTATGACACAGCTGGAGGGCAAACCTAGGATGTGGAGAACCTTGAGGTTCAGGACCCACAAGTACCTGCTGCCAGCACACCCATGGTCCCCACACTCAAGCTGGTCCCCTTTGTACAGAAGGTAGGGGAAGAAATCCCTGATTTCAATACTGTTTTCTATGACAGGGAGACAAAGAGGATAGTAAAGAGAATGGAAAGGAATGTTGAAACAGGAGGTATGTCCGGGAAAATGATCATGGATACGCCCATTGTGTTTGGAACAGACCGAGATCCAAGATTCACCATTAGAGCTGGAGCTGCACTGATTCACGCTTCGGAGGATAATGTGGGAAAGATTATGATAGACTTCGAGCAATCCAAGAAATCCTCTGCTCAACTGAAAGACACATTGAGAAAGGAGAGAGAGGAAAGCAATAAGCTGAAGAGGAAATATGAAGACATGAAAAAAGAGACGGAGTCTTCAAAGGATGAACTGCAGCTCCTCCAAGTGGAGAGACAAGTTAGGGAAACCACACAGGAGTGTCTGGAGAGAGTGCAGCAAGAGTATCAAGAGCTTAGCGTGGAGAAGGAATAGCTATTGGGAAGGATAGAAGGCTTAGTGTTGCAGAAGACCACTTTGGAGGCAAGTGAGAAGCAGGCTCAAGAACAAGAGTTGAAGCTCCAAGAGCAGATTTCTTCTTTAACAACTGCTCTAGAAGAAGCAAGAGAACAGTAGGTTGACCTCCAACCCTTCAAGGAGCATGTGCTGGTGCAAAAGGAAAATATGCTTCAACTGCAAACCGCCATGGAAGAAGAAAGATGCAAAGTGTTGCAAATAGATGACCGATTAGAGGAAATTCTGGAGACTTCCTCTTATTTTGTTGATAGATCATAGGACATTTTGGAAGTCCTGACAGCAAGAATGACAAGGCTGGAAAACGAAGAAGAAACTCCTGCAGAGCTTCCCTCAAAAGACCGACAGGCCCTGAAGCAGGATTATGACTTACTAGAGTTTGCCATAAATACAGCAGAAGATTTCAAAAAGGCGGTTCGAAAAATGAAAGGGGAATGCACGGCATTTTTTAGAAGGCTCCTAATTACATACAACCGGTGCCAGGTCAAAGCTGAGCAGAGGCTTGATGTTTTTCCAGACCACAACTCATTTGTGGAAATTTTACAGAATAGGTATCGAGAGGAGGAGGCGAAAGTGCAGCACATTAAAGCTCTTGATAACCAGGTTTTGAGGAGTGAAGTAGATCATTCAACCATCAGTGTACAACTCTTGGAGGATCAACTTAATTTGAGTGTGGCCAGAATCAAGGCCATAAAGAACCAAGCGGCCAAGTTTGAGATAAACATCCAATTTTTGGAGCCTTGTGCATTTGAAGGAATCGCCTCTGAGGCTTTGGCGTGGAAGAAATTCTTAAATACTCAAGCTGGGCCCTCTTCGTGAATAATCATTCACTTTTGTATGTAACAATTTTGTAAACATTAGAGGAAAGTGGATTTTGGGAGGCGAAAGGTTGGGAATCCCAAGAGTCATTTGTGGGCAGCCCAATAGTCTCATCCTTTTGTATAAATATAGAAGACTTAGAGTAAGAAGGGGATTTTTCCCAGTTAGACATGTAAAGCGATATTGTGAGAAGAACTACTTTTTTTTGCAATAAAGAGTTATTGTTTTCCTGTTGGAGAAATATTGGTGGGACTTTCAAATGTTATGCTGTGGATGACGGAAAGATGAACGATTTTTTTTTTCTGGCTTTGTGTCCATTAACTGTGAGATCGTTCTAACTCTTAGAACCTATGTTCTTGTTTAAATGATTTCTGGTTTATTTTGTGGAATTACCACCATGAGTAATGTATGTTGTTCATAAAACAATTGGCTATCTGATTGTTGAAATATCTTTAATCGTTCATGTGTTGTAGGAAGAAATATCAGCTACCTGTCATTTCTCTTTATAATGTGTGCACAATACACATTACTCATAAATAAGTTACAATTTGGCTCCCTAGGGATAGATGTATATATAGATAGATAAATAGTTAGTTTACTTCATTACTGCATATGTGATTTAGATGCTTGTGAGCTCTAAGACAAGAGGTAAGAACCTGCGCATCACGTTGTGACTACTCCCTGCATCCTTATCACCTTGCATTGTTATTTAGGCACTTGCATCTCATACTTTAAGTCAAAAATACAAAAATGCACAGTGGAACAGACCGCAACTGGTAAAACCTTTTACTTTTGTTTCTTGACCTACGGTAGCCGGACCGTAAACTGAACGGATTCCCTATACCAAACAATCATGGGCTAGTTGGGAACGTTGACTGGGGAGAATCCCTTGCTGTTGTTGCCTGCGAATTTCCAGGCCTCAACAGGAAAGAACTAAGAATTTCTAACACACATGGAAATTCTAGGGAAAGTTAATGCAGATAGTGTACTTAGTAAAATAAGGTGTGACCTTTGTTCGTTCATAAGTAAAATTCTAGTTCATTAAATAGACTAAATTGAAAATTGTTTTTGTTGAACAATAGATTCATTAGGTAGTTATATTAATTCAAGGTTTTATTCTCTCCTGGATATTTATTTTCCTTTCCTTGGTTATTTCTCATGCATTCTTATGAGTCTGATTAGGGAATGGATTCTCTTAGGTTCTATCCAGCTGGGATCTACATCTAATGTTGTATTTACTCCTTGTAATAAACACGGACCCACTTTTTTAGTATCACATAGAATAAAAGGTATGCCCATGTAATGTAAAGTGTATATTTACAACCTCCATGAAATCACCATCATTCAGCAGTTCCCTTGTCATCAGTACCATTTGCAGCAACCTCAAAACAAGGATATCGTATGGGTGTTTGAGGCAAGAAAATACAAAGTAGTAAAAAAATTGTGTTTTCTACTTTCAAATCATTCCTTGATGTCATCAATTTATATTTTTGGGATTATTTCTAAATATTTCTACTTCAATATGACATTTGGGTCATGGAAGATTTGTTTTTTTTAATTTGCAACTCAATATTCCTAATAAGAGTTGAATTTTTTGCCTGGATCACTTGCAAATGGCTATGTATACAATAATAAAATGTCAACATGTTACAACATCTAACATATACAAAACTGTATAAAAGTCCACTTGGGAAAATTGACTCTACATTATTAGCCAATGTTGATCCATTCATTAGAGGAAATTTCAACTCAAAATGGGCCTCCTAAAATGAATTAATAAAATAATAGTTAAAATAATAAAATAATATTTATTAATTTTGGAGGAAGAAAAGAAAAAAACTACCTTTTTGTTTGTATTTTTTACATATCTCCCTTTGTTTTTACTCAAATTTCGATCGGGAGAGCTCGTTGGATGTGGAATTAAATTCTGCATCCAACGAGTACCCACTCGGCATACTTTTGACGGACCCCGCTACCCCAAAAACAAGAATTACCTGAAAAAATGGAATGATGACATCATCATTTCATTTTTTCAGGTATTTCTTGTTTTTGGGGTAGCGGGGTATGTAAAAAGTATGCCAAGTGGGTACTTGTTGGATGCAGAATTTAATTCCGCATCCAATGAGCTCTCCTGATCGAAATTTGAGTAAAAACAAAGGGAGATATGTCAAAAATACAAACAAAAAAAGTAGTTTTTTTTATGATACCTATCCCCAAATTTATATTAAAAAAGTGTTTTAGACCTATAAGGTATTTCAAGGCAATTTCATTGGCTAACACATGATGACATGGAATTTGAATAAAAGTTAAAAGGCCCATTTTGAGTTGAAATTTCCTCTATTGGGTTGGTTGAAAATTATTAACTACGTATCATGAGTACAATAATTTCCATGAGGCTATTATCACAAATTTTAATCTTGAAAATGTAATATACCTATCTGATCATCTATGTGCATACTTGTTTTGAAAGGTCCCATAATTTTCACAAACATGAACTGCAGTCCAGTTTGTTCATTGTCATGAACTTGAATTGTGTTTTTTTTATTCTGTTTAGTTGAATTGTTAGTCTTGCATCACTCCAAATTTTTGTAAGAAATGCATTTTAAACACCTGGAAACATTTCAGGCAAGTTTTTGGATTTGAAAATGTGCCCTGTAATGCTATTCTGAGTTTTTGGATTTGTATTTTACTTAATCTATTACTTGTGTCCTTGTACCTACAAATATTAGTGCTTTTGTACCTTTGGTCATTTTGTGCTCTATATATAAAGAATGTACAAAAAATGAATATTTTTATCTATTGTCTATGTTTTCAGTCATGTTTTTTTGTGCTCAATGGAATAAAATATCAAAGTAAAGTTCACAGAGGAATTAATAGTTCAGCCCCCTACAGTGATTCACCCAGTAATAATCATAAGTTGAAGTCATCACCATGTGACAATAATATAAATTGAAATAAATGTAATTGCATTTGCATCACCCTTTTGGATGGATGCAAATATTGAATTATCATTTTCTCTTTGCTTTAATGTTATGTAGTTTGTATTATTTGAAGCAGATATATGGTTTTTCATACTAATGGAAAGTTCAAGATTGATAATGGATTTAGGATTTTGTCTAATGTTAGATTGATATTGGATTTGTAGATATCCTCTATTTTGAACTTACTCTAATTGTTTATTTTCTAATGCAGCAAGGTTCATGAAGTTCACTAAAAGGTATTTATTATGCATCACTTAACACACCATAAATGTAGGAAATTACTATGCATTAATTACAGACTTGATAGAAAAGCTCGCCGCTAAAATATAATATGACCCAAATTTAATGACGACAGAATTTGAGCTTGAGAAAAACCTTTAACTTGTGACACACCATACACAAACTTCAAAGGACAATTTCAAACTTCTATATAAGACCTTTTTTTCTATGTACAATTTCATTCAATACTGACTCGATTGAGCAAAGTATGACTATCCCTATAATGTTTTAGTTGATTCCAATTTACCAACCGATCGAAGGGTGTACCATCTAAATTCTGTAATTGAACTACACCCCCATCTGTAACATAACTGACAACATATGCACTACAACAAAACCATGTGATTAGTGTCTATTTTAGCTTCCTTTTTAGCATCCACTATCAATTTTAGCATATTTTTCATCATTTTTTGGACAAGGTGGACACTTTTCCACGAGATAGCGCTTTTAATGGCATTATTTGCATCTCTTTTTAAAAGTTGGCACTATTTTGGACACTAATGAGCATCCCAATTAGCGTCCCAATTAGCATCCTTATAAGCATCCTAATTAGCATCACAATTATCGTCCCAATCAACATCCCAATTAGCATCCCAATTAGCATCCCTTTTTAAAAGTTGGTGCTATTTTGGATGCTAATTAGCATCCCAATTAATGTCCCAATTAGCATCCCAATTAGCATGCCAATTAGAATCCCAATTACCGTCCCAATTAGCATCCAAATTATCGTCCCTTTCTTAAAGTTGGCATTATTTTGGATAGTAATTAGCATCCCAATCAATGTCCCAATTAGTGTCCCAATTAGCATCACAATTAGCATCCCAATTAGAATCCCAATTAGCATCCCAATTAACGTCCCAATTAGCATCCACAAAAGAATCCCATATAATGCCAAGAATAGCCAAAAAAATGTCCTGAATAGCATAGCACCATATGTTAATCCAGGGTTAGCGATAGAAATTGTGCCATGAATTTCGGCACGAAAAAAATTCAATATAGAATCAAGTATAGAGCCAAGAATCGCACCTAGAAAACATCCAACAGAGTGCCAGGTATAGATCCAGGTATAGCGCCTGGAATAATGCCAGAAATTCAAAAGGAACCACGCTAGGAATTGCACTAGGTTTAGAGCTAGGAATTGTGTTTGGAAAACATCTGACATAAGTGGGACATTGTGCTTCCTCTCTACTTAAGTGTTGGGCATCAACCACCTATCAAGAGGTGGGACATTGTGTTGTACTACAAAGAAAACGCCACACCCATATCTCTCTCTATATCACAGAATAAAACATACAACACTCTTGGGTGGAATTGAATCCTAGTAAGGGGAATATCACCACCCACTCTTGACAAACTAGTCAACTCCTTGATGGTGGAAAAAACATATCTACATATATCCAAGTACAAGCATTAGTAGTTATGTGTGTCCAATTCAAGATGGCTAAAGGACTGATTGGATAAATACCCAAGAGCACATTGGATAAATAATTCTGATGGTAGTATGTCCTCTCAACGAATTCAATTGTCATGGATTCTAAACAACAATTTCACACATTCTTATATATTTTTGTACCTATCAAGTTATGAACACATTGACACATATCGAAGAAAATAAATCATTCATTTTTTTTCCTCATAAAAGTTGCAATTGATCCATACACTTCAAAGGATATATTTTCAAAATATGACAATAATAAATAATTTGAATCGCAATACAATAGTTTTTGTTTTGACTTGCGTTTTCTTAGACAAATTGGGTGGACTCTCCTTGGGATAATTTTAGGCTCTTATTCCATGTTAATTTCTATGGGATTGATGGTCCATGCATGTTAACCTAGACTACCACATAAGAACTACGTATGTAATCTCTATCCTAGATGTAACAATATGGCTCATGAGTGATGCGTCATAAGGCCTTGAGACAACACATAATCTCTATGGAGGGAATATTCTTTCAACTACAAGTGGGATATGTTTGTAATTTGAGATTTATAACATCGATAATGGATCTCTTGGCCCACACAATGGTATAGGGTTTAAATTTATGGTCTAAGTTCACACCATTTGTTTACAGGGTCATGGACCATAACATAGCATGAATCTACATAGAAAATACATAGTCTACATGCGAGATATGGTCCATTTTGAAAAATTGCACAGAGGGGATGGTTCTTGATGCATGACTAAAATATAGTCAAAACTATGGTCTTACGTTGTAACATTTTCTTCTAAAGCTCATGGTCTATACGCGGGGCCCCAAATTACCACCACAAGCCCTCCACAGGGAATATAAGATTTGGAATGATGAAGTGATAATGACCTTGGTGTCTTGTGGTGGAAATTGAGGTTTAAAGGTATGCGTTATCCAAGAGGAACATGCCCTAAGTAACCAACACATGGACATAGTCAAGTTTGGGTGAGCTTGTCATGGTGACAATTTTACATGATAAGGGTGTGATGTTGTGCATACTTGTTGCAGTAGTGAAGGCCATCTTAGTGAAGTGCATTAGTGAAAATATTTTTTGAAGAAAATTTCCTTATTGGTAAGTTCCTTGGTGAATCATGCTTCACATAAATATTTTTGGTAATAATTTCTTAAGAAGAATGTCTTGGTGGTTGAATCACAACCTTCCACTAGTAGCACGACTCATGACTTGTATGGTAAAAATATGGAGTGACCTTCCAATGAGAGACTTGGTGATCACAACAAATTCATTTGCAAAATGCTACATGTAATACTGTAACAACATTAAAATGAAGTAAAGTAGTTTTTTTCTAATGGCATGCATGGACTAAATGTTCCAAGGCATGGATCATGGTAATAAGATGGAAAAAGTGAAAATAAGCTAACATTTTTAATATAGAAACATGTTTGCGATGTTGATTGGATGGAAACAATTTCTATATTGAATGACATAGATCATACCACATATGTTCCACTCATTTGATGTATATGGTTTACCTACATTGGGAACTCTTTAAAAAGTTGTGTATTTGATGCACTAACTAGTTCCATGCTTCTAGTCTAGGAAGAGACCATTGTAGCAAGGAGGTTTTTTTTTAATGATATCAAGAAATTTCAACTCCTTATGGCCATTTTTCCACTTTCTACTATGCACTATTTCATTTGAACCTCCCTTACATCAAGAACATTTTTGCATTCAACCTTCATTTTAATGAATGCCTTTATGAGTGCTGACATCTTCCATCATTAGAGGTAATATTTGGATGGGAGATATGTCCATCATTTTGAGAATTAACATGCCATTTTGAATTTGGCACATTAAGGGTGGTTATCATGACATTAGACACAATCCAAAATCAAAATATAGAGTTTGAATCCATAAAATTTTCCTCTAGGACTCATGGACTATGTGTGGGCCCCAAACCATCATAAAATCCTTTGTGAATGGAACTGTTGGCCTACAAGAACGATATGGTCTCCATTTCAATATTTGTGATACCTCTTCCTCCTAAGTTAGGTTCAACTATTTCATCCTCACATGACCCTTCAATCATATAACCTATATAAAGGAAGATACCAATCACAATGGTGATGTAGAGACAAAAGTGACCAATGGGACGGAGGGAGAAAATCCACAAGGCAGAGCATAGTAATAAGACAAAAGACTGCAAATAGATGGACTAACATAAGATTGTAAATATTTAGACTAATGGTGGTGTCGAAGATGCATTTGTTAGAGCCTGCACTAGAATTCCAAAATCCTCTACTTTACTTTACATCAAAAGTGAACAATAATATGCTTTATTAGGTTCCTCAAATCTCTAGGGACCAACATGTCTGGATTCTTCATCAATCACATTCTATCAAGGAATTGTTCTTCTATGTAACACCAGATAGTTTGTTCTTACTTCATTAATTTTAATCAACTAATCCTACATGTCCATCATAGGGTGTGATTCTTCAAACTCTATGTATTCAACTCTTGCATGACCAACACTAGCATCAAGACCATCATGGAACATCAAAGATAAAATAACCAATTTGTGTTCTAACCAAGGAACCACTCCGAGCTCAATACTCATCAATCTAATTTCTCCATGATCATACCCTATATTTATATCCCATAAGATTAAGGCTCCAATAGCATAGAAGGTGTTATCTCCATATACATGTCATCTACTAGGGTATAAATCCCTATCCCTACACCAAGGTCCATCATAATTATCATTTTCCTTAGTTGTGGTGACATTGACTAGGCTTCTACCATTTCCCCAAGCTTGTTATAGCTTATGGGCCTTTCATTCTTTTACCTAAATTTGAATATTGTGCACCTTGTCAAAAATACTACACCATTTTAGTACGATGATACAACACTACAAGAGCACAACATTATCAATCTCTCAACATAATTTACTCAGGCAATGGGATAGTATATAGAAAAAAATTATTAAATTTTCATTATCTACCTAATTTTCTACAACTTACTCCTATTTAGACTCGACCTACTACCTTGGATATAGACATTATTCTTTTATTAATAATTGAACTACAATCTTCCATCATGTAGCAGTCCAATCATTTCTTAAATAACCATAATTCAAAACTCAGGTTTTTGTCTTATAATTATTATTGTCAATAACTTTAGGAATCTTGGAACACTTTAGTTTTTGGCACTCCTATAGTGATCAAATTTGACTAAAGAAGATGACAACTATGTTTTGATCAATGTTGACGTTGTATTTGGCTAAACATCGATAATAGGTCATTATGAGTGATGTTATGTATGAGTTTATAGGGATGTATGGATTTTTCGGTAAGCAAAATCAAGGATTTGAAAGTTTTGAAATGTTTGGTACCTTTTTTCGCACATTATGATGTTTTTAGCAATAACGAAATGGTCTAAAACTAGAAAAATGGCATGTTAATAGATTCCCCTAATGTGAACTAGCAAAAGAGAGAATCATAAAGCCAAATACATTACTATTTTTTATGTATCAATAATAATATCTAAAAATCTAACAAAAAAGGATTTAACCTAGTAGAGAAAGAATGAAACCTCCTACAAACATGACCATATAAGTATTAAGTAAAAGTGAAAATAGATTCATAGCATCATGTTAAATAACAAAGTCAAAGTAATTTAGATTATGGAAACAATGATAAGGATTATCATTACAAATTACAAAAAATAAAAAACAACACGATAACAAAATACAAAACAAATAAAACAGAAAAATAAAACCCCTCTAGACCTCAATCGTTTTATGCCTTTGAAGTCAAATAGGCCATTTGGTCCCTTGACCTCGAACACTCGACCTCATTTTAGTGGTTGGTCACAAGATTATTTGCAAATTTGAGATGGCGGGGACTCAACAATAGAGGTTTTCTTAAGGAGGGCACACCTGTACAAGAGTCGCACTAGTTCGAAGAAGAAAGTAAAGCTTTCAGCAATTTTTTTTGTGGCTCCATTATTTACCAATGTTTCATATATAGATCTAAATATTCAGGATAAGGATGCATCCAATAAAAGAATAATGGCTGTGATACTACTTATGAAGGAAGGCCCAACTCTCACTTCCACCAGTCAAATTCATTGTTTGAGATATAGGGATTTTGTATCATCTTCAAAGCAACTCGTGGCTGCTATAGAGGGCATTTTTCCATTTGGGAAGGATGCAACCCCTTTGTGGAGAAGCTTGGACACTAGGGCCAATGATAATTGTGTTCACTGTCAATTCTTAGCAAGATGAGAGCTAATCTTAGTGCTGGGAATTTCTGGTAAAAAATAGTGTACTAAGGATTGAATATATAATTTTTTTATTGCAAAAAATGAATAGGAATCCAAGAAGAGGGCATCTTCAGAGTTGGCTAGGGGTATTGGAGGGGAGAACTTGCACTTCATATTCATCATTGGAATTTTATGAGGGAGTATCCATTGCTAGGAGGGAATGGTCTAACAAGTTAGAGGGGGCATAACATCCAAGTCTAGCGCATCTAAATCACAACCTTGGTTAAAGAAGATCTAAACCATTAGATAGATATTGTGGCCAAGGGGGTGCATTCCACTGTGCTAAAGAAAATCACAAAAATAACTGAGAAAGAGAACTGGGGGCATTCTCTTTCCCCCACAGTTTTCTAGCTACAATAACAAGCGAAATGGAACTATAAAGAGAAATTTGAAACTGAAAGAGGCATTGGGTATCAATAGTAACCTACAGGTTAGACCATACAACAAATCAGATTGTTAATTCTAAGTTTTTAAAGACGGCCATAAAAGTCTAGAATTATTTCCTCTATTTGCTTGACATGTAATCTTTGTTTTGATGATTGGTTGCAATATACTATTCATGGATGTCAAAATATTGTGTGTATGCAAACTATTTTACAAAAATCTAAAATCAGATATCCACTAAAACCATCAACCATAATTAATAATTTATATCAACATCATATTCAAGTAATGAGTAGTCTCTCAACAATAATTGATTAGACCAATCCGAATGAGGTATTTCTCCTCGTTGTTGGAAAAATGTAATTACTCACAGATCTGTACTTGACTTCCAGTCGACTCAGTCAGAGTCTGTACCAGTCAAAGATCTTGTCTGCCAGTCTAACAAGAAGGAAGATTCCACGAGTAGGAAATGTAAACCAGTCGAATTTATTTATAAGGCTAAGTCGTTAGGTAGATAGTTATTACAGTCTTTAATGGTGAGTCAGTCGGCCCATGCAGAAGCAATTTTCAGATTTCTTATAAATAGAAGAAGCAAATTGTAAGTCATTTTTATAGAGTCATACACAGACGTTAGACAACAGAGGAACTCAGGGTGAGAAAGAGAAGTCGAAGCTCAAGCTTCTGTGCATGTGATTTAGTCGAAGAGCTGAAGCTCTGTAGACCGACCAATCTGGACCGACAAGTCTGGACCGACCAATTTGTAATTGACAAGTTTGTAATACTTTGTATTTCCGCATAGTTAAATATATGAAATAGTTTGTGGTTGAATACATGATTATTTGGCCGCACATATTTCTAGATTTACTTCTGTAAATGTATTTTACAATTATTGTTAAGTGAAAAGAACAAGAACCCATAAAAATCTCACCGTGTGAAAGTTTCAAGTTTTACGGCACATTGGTCGACTCAAGTCTTCCTACATATTTGGGCATATGTTTTTATAAGATCTTTGGATTTGTTAATGTGTCCATTTTTACTCTATCTTACTCACAAGTGAAAAGCATTTGCAATTTCTTAAGTCTTTAGACTAAGAAACATACTCTGTAGATTTCGACCAAAGTGAGCTGACTTGAGTGGTCGGTTGAGTCAGCTGACTAAGGTGAGCCGACTTGGTCGAAGACATGAAGAGAGCCGACTAGGTCGAAGACAAGAAGTGAGCCGACTTGGTCGAAGACATGAAGTGAGCCAACTTGGTCAAAGAGAAGAAGTCAGCCGACTTGGTCGATGTGACAAGTGGTCGAGGTAAAAATTGGTCAGACAAGTAAGTCAAAGTAATTTTGGTCGAGTGAACTACCAACTAAAATTTATAAACTTGTCTAGTCAGACATAGACAAGTTTCACCCGACAGGTGAAAAAGAAAAGTGGCCGACGTGAAAAGTGAAAATCAAATTTAATATTGACTGAGCCCTAAACACAAGTTTAGTCGACTTGGTTTTGGCTATCTGGTATCAGAGCAAGGTTATATAGCAAGGTTTATATCAGCCCAAGATTTTAGGAAAGAAATTGTCTTAAAAGGTAGAAATTAATTTTCTAAGGAAAGTTAATTAAAAATTAAAATGGTTTCCACTTCTGGTTCATTACAAACTCCAATTTTTACAGGAAAGAATTATGAATATTGGTCCTTAACAATGAAGGCTTTATTCAGAGGTCAAGATGTTTGGGAGATAGTCCAGTATGGTTATGTAGAACCAACAGACATAACAACATATAACAATCTCACACAGGCTGAGAAAGATTTATTAAGAGAACAGGGGAAGAAAGATGGAAAAGCTCTATTTTTCATACATCAAGCTATGCATGAAAGCATACTCCCAAGAATAGCAGCAAAAAATAATGCTAAGGAAGCATGGGATACATTGGAGACTTCCTATCAAGGTTTGGATAAGGTAAAGACATCCAAGCTGCAGATTCTAAGAAGAGATTTTGAATCTCTATCCATGAAAGATTCAGAGAATGTAGACACATTCTACACCATAATTGTTGGGTTGATAAACCAACTGAAATCTCATGGAGAACCCATAGCAGACCAAAGGGTTGTTGAGAAAATTCTCAGAAGTCTTCCCCCAAGATTTGAAAACTTGGTTGTGACCTTAGAGGAACACACAAACATGTCAACATTTACCATTGATGAGTTTTAAGCTTCACTCATCAATCATGAGCACAGACTCAGCAGATCACAGACATCATTGGAAGGTGCATTTGTAGCACAGTCATCCATAAGTCGTGGTAGAGGTAGGGGGAGAAACAACTTCAGAGGCAGAGGAAGAAGTTCTTCAAGAGGAGGACGAGGCAGAAGTCTTGCAAATGTCGGTGGCATAGGAGATAACTAGAACCCAAGTCATCCAAGTGGCCAGAGGTTTGATAAATCAAAAATTCAATGTCATTACTGTAAGAATTTTGGTCATTATGCATATGAATGCAGGAAGAAGCAATATGACCAAGGAAGGAAAAGCCCAAGTCAGTCGACCAGCACCAGCACTTCGACAGGTGCAATGTTAATAGCATTGACATCTCCACTTGAATGCAATGTTGTTCAAGAAAGTCCACATGACATATGGTACTTAGATTCAGGCTGCAGTAACCACATGACTGGTAATTTAAATCTATTTTCTAGTCTAGACACTTCAGTTAAAACTGATGTTACACTTGGAAACAATGTCCAAGTTACTGTCTTAGGAAAAGGCACTGTTGATATTCTAACCAAACAGGGGGGGAGTAAGTATATCCCTGATATCTATCATGTCGAAGGTCTGAAACATAATCTGTTAAGCATTGGATAGTTATTACAAAAAGGCTACAGAGTCTACATGGAAGATGAACACTGTGTGATCAAAGACAAGTGTCCAAGCAACCAACTGATAGTAAAAGTGCCAATGACAAGCAACCACTTGTTTCCATTGAGGATAGTTCCCGACATAAAAGGGAAGACAAAGACAAGAGCTGCATTCAAGGAAGAAAGTGAAGAAACAGTCAAGATCCTTGACAAGAGAGAAAACTGCAGCGCTAATTTGTGAGTTGCATTTCAGACAGAAGTTGAAGATGAATCCTAGTTGTGGCATTTCAGATTTGGATATCTGAATTTCAGTGGGATGAAGCTACTGCACACAAAGAATATCGTGAAGGGATTACCATTGATCGACAGACCATGAGAGGGTTTGTGAAGGCTGCATTTTTGGCAAGCAGCACAGAGAGACTTTTCCAGTCGAAAAGTCCTATAGAGCATGCACACCACTTGAAATTGTGCACTCTGACATTTGTGGTCCAATGCAGACATCATCCATTGGTGGCTGCAACTATTTTCTAACTTTTATTGATGATTACTCAAGAAAAACATGGGTATATATTTTGAAACATAAATATGATGCATTTGGTTATTTTCAGCAGTTTAAGGCACTCGTGGAGAACCAGAGTGGTCACCGCATCAAGATCTTAAGGACCGACAGAGGAGGTGAATATGTTTCAAATGAATTTCTTAATTTTTGCAAGACCCATGGCATACAGAAACAATTCACTGCACGGTATACACCTCAGCAGAACGGTATTGCCAAAAGGAAGAGTAGAACCATCATGGAGATGGCACACAGCATGTTGGCAGCCAAGCATTTTCCAAATGAGTATTGGGGTGAAACAGTCACAACTGTCGTATACATTATGAACCGGTGTCCAACAAAGAGTGTGAAGAACAAAGTTCCCCAAGAAGCATGGACAGGTATGAATCATAGTGTTTCCCATTTAAAATTTTTTGGTTGTGTTGCATATGCTCATGTTCCAGATGAGCTGAGAAGGAAGCTAGACAAGAAGGGACATAAATGTATTTTTGTCGGCTATTCAGAACACACAAAAGCATACAAGTTGTATGACCATGTCACAAGGAAAGTGATAATCAGTCGAGATGTTCAATTCAATCGAGAATGAATCATGGGATGGAACCGTCAACATAAATGTCAAGATTGTGTCGAACGTCGACAATGATGATATGGAAGAGGAAGTGGTTCAAATACCACATGTAAGTCAACCAGTTGGAGCACCATCGACTCCCATGACACCAAGACATGGTTCAACACAAGGACCATCGACACAAGTAGCAGCTCAAGCTACACTGACAAGCACACCAAGAGGACAACAGACTCCCTCAAGCATTCAGTCTAGGTCGATATCGATAGAACCGGTGAAGACAAAAAGTCTGCGAGAGATATATGAAGCCGGTACACCTAATTCATTCTCTCTCTTTGCATTATTTTCTCCTATATATGATCCACTAACATTTGAAGAAGCTGTTGAAGAAGAAGTATGGGCACAAGCCATGGATGAAGAAATAGAATGCATTGAGAAGAACCAGACATGGGAACTGGTCGATGTACCAAAAGACAAGGATGTAATCAATGTCAAATGGATTTATAAGACAAAGCAAGATGTTGATGGGAATGTGAAAAATCACAAGGCAAGAATGGTAGCAAGAGGATTCACACAGCAACCCAGCATCAAATTCAATGAAACGTTTGCACCTGTTGCACGCATGGATACAGTCAGAACACTTTTGGCCATTGCTGTACAAAACAAATGGCATGTTCATCAAATGGATGTCAAGTCGACATTCTTAAATGGCTATCTAGAAGAGGAAGTATATATGGAACAGCCACAAGGGTATGAAGTTCCAGGTCAAGAGCACAAAGTGTACAGGGTGAAAAATGAATTATATGGTTTGAAGCAAGCTCCTAGAGCTTGGTACAGTCGGATTGATTCCTATCTCATTGAAAATGGATTTCACAGAAGTGAAAGTGAACCGACTTCGTACACCAAAGTCGATGAGCAAGGTAAGATGTTAATTGTCTGCTTGTATGTAGATGATTTAATATTTACTGGTGATTATGGCATAGCAAATTTTAAAACATTCATGGAAAGTGAATTTGAAATGACTAATATGGGGCTTATGAAGTTTTTTCTGGGCATTGAAGTTCAGCAGTCTGAAATTGGTATCTTTATATCACAATCTAAGTATGAAAGTGAAGTTTTAAAAATGTTTAACATGTCTAATTGCAAAATAGCCCCAACATCAGTAATAATAGGTTTAAAATTGAGCAAGGATGATCAAGGATCCACTGTAGATCCTACACTATTCAAAAGGCTTGTTGGCAGCCTTATGTATTTGACAGCAACAAGACCAGACATTATGTATGGAGTAAGTATGATCTTAAGGTTCATGGAGTCACCAAAAGACTCACATTGGCAAGCAGGTAAAATAATTCTGAGGTATGTAAGTGGCACAAAAGACCTTGGTATTATGTATTCAACCTCAAAAAATTTTAAACTCATTGGTTACACTGACAGTGACAATGGAGGCAGCATAGATGACAGGAAAAGCACATCTCGATACACATTTCATTTTGGTACAGGTGTTGTTTCATGGGCTTCAAAGAAACAACCCATAGTAACTCTATCTTCAGCTGAAACAGAGTATGTTGCAGCAACAAGTGCTGCATGTCAAGCTGTCTCGATGAGGAGAGTCTTAAAAGACTTGTCACAGAACCATCAAGAATCGACAACAATATTCTGCGACAACAATTCAGCCATAGCATTATCAAAGAATCATGTGTTTCACAAGAGAACCGAGCACATCGACACAAGGTTTCATTTTATAAGAGAGCTTGTAAACGACAAGGAAAATTGTTTGGAATTTTGCAGGTCTGAAGACCAACTTGCCAACATCTTCACAAAGCCATTGGCAAAGGATACTTTTTAGTATCTGCGTAGTTATCTTGGAATGACAAGTTCTCCATAGTGAACTCTGTCATAAACAGAACATGTCTAAGCTCTGAAATATTTTGTAAATTTTGTTTTAAAAATCCCCATCTGCTTATAATTGAGGGGGAGTGTTGGAAAAATGTAATTACTTGCAGATCTGTACTTGATTTCCAACCGACTCAGTGAGAGTCTGTACCAGTCAAAGATCTTGTCTGTCAGTCTCACAAGAAGGAAGAGTCCACGAGTAGGCAATGTAAACCAGTCGAATTTATTTCTGAAGCCAAGTTGTTAGGCAGATAGTTATTACAGTCTTTAATGGTGAGTCAATCGGCCCATGCAAAAGCAATTTTCAGATTGCCTATAAATAGAAGAAGCAAATTGTAAATCATTTTTACAGAGCCATACACAGACATTAGATAGCAGAGGAACTCAGGGTGAGAAAGAGAAGTCGAAGCTCAAGCTTCTGTGCATGTGATTTAGTCGAAGAGTTGAAGCTCTGTAGACCAACCAGTCTGGACCGACCAATTTGTAATCGACAAGTTTGTAATACTTTGTATTTCTGCATAGTTAAATATATGAAATAGTTTGTGGTTGAATGCATGATTATTTGGTCACACATATTTCCATATTTACTTCTGTAAATGTCTTTTACAATTACTGTTAAGTGAAAAGAACAAGAACCCATAAAAATCTCACCGCGTGAAAGTTCCAGGTTTTACGGCACATTGGTCGACTCAAGTCTTCCTACATATTTGGGCATATGTTTTTATAAGATCTTTGGATTTGTTAATGTGTCCATTTTTACTCTATCTTACTCACAGGTGAAAAACATTTGCAATTTCTTAAGTCTTTAGAGTAAGAAACATACTCTGTAGATTTCGACCAAAGTGAGCCGACTTGAGTGGTCGGTTGAGTCAGCCGACTGAGGTGAGCCGACTTGGTCGAAGACAAGAAGAGAACTGATTAGGTCGAAGACAAGAAGTGAGCCGACTTGGTCGAAGACATGAAGTGAGCTGACTTGGTCGAAGAGAAGAAGTCAGCCATCTTGGTCGAAGTGACAAGTGGTCGAGGTAAAAACCGGTCGGACAAGTAAGTCGAAGTAATTTTGGTCAAGTGAAAAACCAACTAAAATTTATAAACTTGTCTAGTCGGACATAGACAAGTTTCACCCGACAAGTGAAAAAGAAAAGTGGTCTTAGTGAAAAGTGAAAATCAAATTTAATATCGACTTGGCCCTAAACCCAAGTTTAGCCGGCTTGGTTTTGGCTATCACTCATGGATTTCATTAACGCACTCAGTTCAGTGGACCTGTACTTGGCAAAAAGGATATAGACATCATTCCACCGGAGAGAAATGGACTGAAAACGATCGTTAGGGAAGAATGCAAGATACCGATTTTACCTTGCAATGTTATCTAAAACAATGTAACAACTCACAAGAAGCGGTTATTCCAGATGCTTATGTTAGAGCAGCCACATATGGATTAAATAGAAAGGTGATATAGGGGTTTCTCTTCAAATGGGGATTTTATTGAATAATGTGGGGTTCACAATGAGGAAATTTCCACTATGGAGATCTAGAGGAAATGACCACATTGCAGAGGCCGAACTACAGACGGGTATATGCCCGACATTTGATTAAGCCACAACTGAGCAATATAGCGATATACTTTTCCTGATTTTTTTTAGTTTTGGTTGAATTTCCTGCAATCGATTTGGGGATTTCGGCACAACAATATATAAAGATTTGAAATTGATTTGGTGATTTCGGAACAACAATATATAAAGATTTGAAATCATGGCATCCGAAACGCAATGAGCTAAAATAACTATATCATAATAATTACTATGACATATAACTAAAGCAACTGAAATAATTACTACTCTAATGTCTCGTTACTTTCATGATAAAGACATAATTTCTCACTCACAGCTATCTTGCAAAAGTTTAAATTCTTGAACTTCTCAAAGAAGTCTTAACTACTTCCAAAACAACCAGTACTCTACACATTTGAATAATACAAAATCGTAATTAATATGATACAAATTCTTCAAGAACGCTTACAGCATAAGGTCAAAGTAGAACGGGTACAACACTAATCCCAGCAATTAAAGCAAAGCATTTTAGTTTTTCCGAGCAATGAAATTTAACTCTGTCAGGGAATTGAAGTTGGGATTTTGACCAACAGCAAATGTGCAACTCATTGATTATTTCCCAGGTGATAGCACTCTGATTTTCAACGTTAAATCTCAACAGTAACAACAAACTCAATATGAAACCCAACATAGTCCACATGAAAGTGTTGGGATTTCTCAAGGGCATTCCACTTTCCACAGCTTTCTCCTTGCGCTCCTGCTACACTGGCTACAGGCGGAGGCGTGAACATATAGAAAACCTCATCACCAGTACTCTCCACACAGCTGCTAACAAAAATCTTGTGACGCCAAGCAACGCAAGACGTAAACTATTCAATGGCTCCTGGAAGAGGACACACAGCCCTCCAGGCTCCATACATTTTCATTGGAATCATATTCCCTCACTCCCTGCTGCATGTGGACCGAGAAAGAGCGTACTCCGAGGGAACAAGAAATCCCACCGTCCAACGTTGGACTTTCTTCCCTTTTGGGATCGTGTTCCAAGCTCCTCTTTTTGGATCGTAAACTTCTGTTACATCATCTCCAATAACGAAAAAAATTTCCATCTCTGAAATCACTATCGCAGTTTAACCTCTCTTGGCTCATATCAGGAAGAAGCTTCCACTAGTCTTTCTCCACACTATAAACTGTTGCTCCTCGTAGAGCATTACCATCGTTGTCCACTCCTCCGGCAACGTAAACACGTCCTTCAGGCGACACTGATAAAGCACCACACGTTCGAAACATCGGCATGTCCGCGCCCCGACTCCACTTAGCACATGAGAAGTCATAAATGAAAACTGTGTTGACGTATTCTTCTTCTAATGGGGTTATATCCCCCTATCAAAACCAGCCTTTAATTGACAGAAACGCAATCAATAAACTCTGGAATCTTCTGATAACACTCGAGAAAGTGAGGAAGGTCAGGGAGCGTTTCCCAGGTGTCTTACATAGGGTTTATCACCATCTTCACGGAACTCCATGAACAAAAATATAATTTGCTCGGAAGTCCTAATCTGTTTTCTTGTTTCATAGAACTGGGGCTGTTCACTGCTGCCTCCCAGCTTCTACAAACTGGTGTGAGGAGTGAGATTTGTAATGTACTCTTAGCAGACAGTGTAGACCTAAATCCCTGGGAATAAGTGGAAATAGTTTCATTATCAATGTACTATCTAAATACAATACAGTGACAATAGAGTGATACTGATGGTTAAATGGATGTGACCTACAGACAGAATAGATTCTAAAACAAAACCCTAACCCTAATGGTTAAATGGATGTGACCAGCAGACAGAATAGATACCAAAACAAAACTTTTGATAAAGACAGAATAAATTCCGATCCCAAAACAAAACCCTTGATAAAGACAAAATAGATCCCAAAACAAAACCCTTCATACAGAGAGAATAAATCCCAAAACAAAACAGAAAATGAGAGAGCTAGCAAAACCAAACAAAAAAACAAAACAAGCTATGATCATTAACTAAGTCCCAATGCTATGACATTATCATTCACCAAATCTGTATTTATAGGTTTACATTAGGTTCTCTAATGTTCTAAACAAATTGTAGGTGCACTTTTAACCCCTTTCTACACATAAAAATGATTTCATACAACAATATTGGCTAAAATTAAGGGGTCCCAAACATTGAATTAATAAATATTTTATATCAAAATAAATTAAAAAAATAATTAATTACACATTTTTTATTTTTTAACCCATCCCAAAATAATTTCATCCTAAACTTTGATTTGACCAATGTTTAATATTTTATATGTTATATGGTAATAAGTTTAAAAAAAAGAAAGATCTTAAACTTTGACCTCACCAATGTTTAATATTTTATATGTTATATGATAATAAGTTAAAAAAAATATTACGTTTATATTTTTTACTTACCACGACTTGATATTTTTATTATAATATAATAATACATTTTGAAAATTTAATTAAGTGTAAAAAACTAATTATATGTAATTTAGAATTTGAAAAAAATAAATATTTTATATATTTAATTTCAAAGTTAATTATAGTAATTTATTTTTTTTACAATATAATTATTTGATTTGAAATGAAGTTTGAAACCAATTAAATATCATACAAAATATTTTTGGATTTAAAAAGTTAAAAACATATGGCTCATTAATTAAAAATTGTATTTAATTTTTAAATTAAAAATTAAAACATGAATAAACAAATTTAAATATTTACAAATGTAATACATCAATTAGTGAAATATCCCAAAAAATTTATAAATACATACTATATTATTGATAAAATTGTTCATTTATGATACATATAAATTTAGAGGGCCCTTAAAAAATTTCAAGAAAAAATTGTTTCAATGAAGGCTAACCACCACCATCATCATAAAAGGGCATAAACACCTTATACATGAAATAAATAATCTTACTAAAAATAGCTATAATCTAGTCAAAATTTTTAAATAAATAAACACAAATTTACAATAATGGAGAAAGAATAGTCAACTTATTAATATAAAAAAACATAAATAAAATAAATAACAATAAAAACCATAATGTGAGTGGTCAATTTTTAACCAAAGGTTATCTATTTTTAATATCACTAATTTGGGTATTTATTTCTATGAATAATAACCATATCTATTTACATTATTTAACTTCATAAGTTAGGTTACTCTTCTCCATTACTTTAAACTTATAATCATTTAATCAATTTATTTCAACTTTAACAATAGCAATTTCATCAATCCAAACTCGTAAGTTTGACAAAGGTTGTCTAGCAAGTTTAGTGGTCTATTTTACGGATGAGAAAGCTTCTTTTTTTCATAAATAATTTTCAAAAATAATAAAATAACAAATAAATTATAGAATAAAATAATAAAAATAAATTATTTTAAATTAAAAGAGTAAATTGTAGGATGAAATAATAAAAATTGTTTTTTATTTTATTTTAAAGTTGAAGACCTTTTTGGGAATTTACTTTAACACCATGAAGCCATTGAAGCATTGACATGTTTACAAAAATGAAGGAAAAATGGATGTATAAGTCTTTTCTCCAAAAGTGGTAAGTTCCTCTTCGTCTTATTTTGGTATTTGAATAATAATAAAATTATAAGATAAATTGAAATAATGGATTATTTAAATTAAAAATAATATAAACTATAAGTAATTTATAAAAGAAAATAATAAAAATAGAATTTCATTTTAAATTGGAAGAAATAATAGGAATTCACTCACTATTTATTTCACGAAAGGCATTGAAGGATTGTCCTCACATAAAGATGGTGGAAATTTTAGATAGCAAAGCATGTTTTGCAAAACACTTTTTTTTGTAGAATTCAATAATGCCTACGCATTTATTAAACATACGAATGGGAAAGCATGAGTTAGCCAAGTGGGATTCCATAAAGGCTAGGAGGAAAAAACACGTACATGTTTTAAATGAGTGAAAATGCATACACATTTTGTAAGGTATGTTTAACTCCCAAAATCATTCCCCTAACACCCCTCCCAAACCCCACAACACCCCTATCCAAATTCATAAACCCACCTCTAACACTCCATATCCAACTCCCTAACACCACCCCTAACACTCCCACCCTAACCCACTGAAACCCCCTCTCCAACTACCTCAAACACACACCCGCGCCCAAAGCCCCTAACATGTCCTCCTCTCCAACACCCTAACACCCCCACAACCCCCTAACACCACCTCTTCAACTCTCTATCACCCACATACCCATAATCACCCACACCCTCCACCTATCCTTGTCTCTCACCTTATGCCCCTAACATCACCCCCCCACTTGATTCCATACTCTCTCCCTCTCTCTCACCCTAATCCTTGCTAACCCCTTTTCTCACTCTCTTTCTTCCCTGCTCCACTAACCTCTAATATCCTGACACTCCCCTATATCTCTACCTCTAACCCCTTAGTCCATTCCCTCTCTCTCTCTCTACCTCTAACCCCTTAATAGTTGCTCTTTATCTACCTCTAACCCCTTACCACCTCCCAATGCCTCTTGCTCTCTCTAAATCCAACACCCACACTCCTCTCCTATACCCCTTTCTATATAATCATCCTACTCCTCCCCACCCACTGCCCTCTCTCTTTCTCTCTCTCTCTCTCTAACACTTACTAACCCCCTCTATATAATCATCCTACTCCTCCCCACCCCCCCTGCCATCTCTTTCTCTCTCTCTCTAACACTTACTAACCCCCTCGTGGCCCATGAGTGGTTGATAGAATGGTGGCATGGGGGTGGCTCTAGGAATTCCAAAAGGACCAAAAGAGGAAAAACAACCAAATACAATGCATGAGCACCCCTCCTCAAACCCATATATGTAAATTAAGGGATGGGAACACCCCTAGGGATGAAGTGGTGATAAATGAGGTGCCTTATCTCCTGGTTGACTGAAATGAGGGCACCATAGGCCATTAATGGTCTAAAATGTTGAACAACCTTGGGAAAACATCACTAACCGTGGTTTGGATCATCTAACATAGGAAACAATGAATCAGAATATGGTCCTATGTGTAATAATGTTCCAACACCCCCCCCCCCACCTTAATGACCTTGTGTAGCTAAAATCAAAATGAAGCCTTCGAAACAATGGATCAAGTCACCTCCTGCAATTTTATTACTCCATAGAACCAAAGTAAGGAGGAAAACCTCATGGGAATAAAGCCTCCCGTAAAAAATATACATGAAATAAAATATGAAGTAAATATCAATCTTCACCATGTATCACCCACCCCAAGGAGTGATCTAAGGTAGGTGAAGGCATTCTCGGTGAAGCTCTTGGTGAAGATGTCAACAATTTTCTCAGCATATGGGAAATATTGCAATGATATCACATGGTCCTGCACCAAGATCCTGATGTAGCGCATGCGTATCTCAGTGTCATTGGTCCTCTATCTTTGTATTGGGTATGTATATATTTTCATTTCACTTTGACTATCACACCCAATGAAAGTGGGTGAATCAAATGAAAATCCAATTTCGCCAAGAATTCCTTGCAACCACACAAATTGTGTAATTGCATTCACTGTTCCTTTGTAATCGAACTCAACTGAAGATAAGGGAATAATGTGTTGTTTCTTACTTGAAAAACAAATAGGACCATGTGCAAGCATGCATACATAACCTGAAGTGGACTTTCTGTCAGTGCTTGTTACTAGGAAAAATGCACCTCTTGCGGACAAGAGTTTTTCCTCTAGTCTGAATGGTTCAGATCTAGAACAAATGAGTTACAACAGAGATGGAAGACTTCCCCTAGAAGTGGCGGAGATCTAGAATGAGTCTCTTTGATCGAGTGATCATGTAGTTGTTTCCTACAGTGATGGATCTTCATGGACATACTTGCACAATCATATGAAACAAGAAAACAAGATAAAAAAGCACCAGAATAAAATCCACTATTCTATGTCAGTGAATAAGGAATCCAACAATAAAATACATGATTATAATATAACATATTCTATGGTAAAGGAACCAACTTTGAATTAAAGATGAAGAAGAATTTTACAACCTTTTCCTTAGTGTTGATGTGCTCCTTCACATGCCAATGCCTTGTCCCCAAAATCTCCAACTTGCTCCCTCTATGCTCACCCTATTGATTTAGGCCAGAATGTCAATGCAACAACATAACTTTTCTCTCTCTCAACCATGGGGTATGAGCCTATTTTTATAGTCCTTAGGAGGATAGGGATGGTTGAGTAAATAGTGGGTGAGGTGGATAGGATATCCAAAATGGATGGAACTCGAGTCCAGGTGGTCCTCAGTTGTAGGGATAAGGGTGCCACGAAGCCTTCCTTCGAGAAGCTTCGTGGAAACCTCTATTTTTCACTTTTTACCAAGGGCACCACTTTTGATCCACTATGGCAGAGTGGTGATAGGGAATAACTACACCTAGAGAAAGAGGAAAAGGCAGTGGCACTGCCTACTGTCAAGAGACTATAGGCGTTACTGAAGAACGCAACGCTCCTTAACTTAAGGGCAGAAGCGGTGTTGGATTTTCATATGCAGGATTGAAGTCTAGGACACTATTTTCACTTCACAACTTGGGATTTAGGGCAATTACTGATGTTTGGGACCTCATCACATGATGATGACAAGATTTATGTGTAACAGAATTCCTCCCAAAGCATGAGTCTAGAGGGATACGATAGGAGAGAGATTTGATAGAGCAAGTTATCACTTCAACAAAATAATTAGCTTGATCGGAGATCATCATCAACTAAGCATCTGCAATACATCAATACTTTTTACTGATGATCAAATGTGTCCTCATCATGGATGCAGACCAATACAAGGCAGATAGATGATAGAGATTAACAAACATGGCTACTAGAATACAACGTAGATCCATGTGATAGAGGACTCAAACTTGGGACATAGTTACCAGAAATACACTATAGATCTATGTCAAATGAACACAAATTTGAGCACAACCATGACCATACAAATGTGGATCCATGCTGGTACTTCATACAATATACTCCATCACAACCTGGGGAGAAAGCTATGATTGCTTCTAATAGATACCCAGGGTCTTCATCTTGTCTTACACAAAGTACAATTCTATCCATGTGATTAAAATGATTTGAAGTCAAACATGTTAAAAACCACTTGATTACCGATAAATGATGTGAATCATTAACAAGTGTGAGGGAAATCACCACTGATGTCAATGATTCCCAAGGTACCCTAGTACAATTTCCTGAGTGCAAATAAATGATTTGACGTCAAACACTTAGTCAAGTTTATCCATCAAAGGTCAATGATGTGAACCTATGTCGAAAGTAAGAGAATCTATCATTAGGGCATATAGATCTCAAGGTACTAAACTTGTTTCTAAAACTAATTCCTGGATGATGAGCTGATGTCGACAGGAATAGTCTCATCGAAGGAGGGCCATGATGAATCCCACATCGATGACATGAAACTCGAAACCAAGTTCTGGAATGTTGTAGATGGTGTAACCATAGGACTGACTTAAAAGGTACTGACACAAAATATTGTTTTGAGTGCAGAGGTAAACTTTCAACTTCCCTTTGAACATCGAGCATCATGAAAAAAGACTTGGCAGCATTGACTAGATGAGGCGGAGCACAATGCGACAATAGACAATGCATTCTTTGAAAGACTCAAAGGAGTGACATGACTCATGAAATTGGATCAACTCGAAGACAAGCTGATTACCCAATTGAACGAATGAAATGCAGACAAGTGCCATGTTCAAACATGACTACAAACTATCATTTTATTTGCAAAATGAATTGATTCCCTTCCCTTAGTTTCCCCATCATGATTGATGAGTGCCTCTTTTCATTTTAACAAGTTCAAAGATGGTAACAAACACTCATGGTAGATCATCTGTAAACAAGTCCATTCTCATATATTTCACGAACATGAGAAAGGATGGATTCGTTCCCAAAATAGGGTCTTTCATCGTTTCATTTTATGAGTCCGATGAAAGAAAAATCATCTGTCGTTTCATGTTTAGAGAGTCTGAAATGACTAAGAAGACTCCAGAATGGAATTTTTCATAAATTTAGAATCCAAGGCTTGAAAAAGTATAAAATAATATCTTAGAGAACTCTTCTAGTCGTGATTGGCTGGAGTATAGATTTTTCATAAGTAGTACCCCCTGGTCCGAAAAAGGGGTAAACTATCACCAGGAAGACCTATCTTCAAGTCCTTTTACGAGTGTGAAGAAGACAAGTTCACTCGACATTCTTTTCACATTTTAAGAGTCTGAAAAGAGCTTAAAGAAAACTCCATTAAGGTTCTTTTTTTCAAAATCCTATTTTAGCAAGTCTAAAAAATAGTAAAAGTACACTCGATACCTATTCACTAAGTTTTTAACGAGCACACTGAAGGTATAAAAGGCACTCAGAATCTTTTTCATGTTTTGAATCTAGAGCACAAAAAAGCGAGAAAGTAAGCTCAAACCAGTTTTCATGTTTTAACCAGAGCATGAAAAAATGAAAAGTAAGCTCAACACCATCTTACTGTTTTTAACGAGCTCAAAGATCAGTTGAAAGAATGCTCAGGATATCTGCTTCATTGTTTAATGAACTTGTAGCAGAGAAAAGACTATGCTCTAAGGTTCGTTTCATGGTTAAACAAGCTCGAAACTAAAAGAAAGTATGCTCAAAATGGCTCCCATTAATAGGTGATTTCTCAACATGATGTTCAGTGGTTGATAATTCCCCCCAGTATAACTATCAAGTAGAATGACTCCAACATAGATAGGTTGGCTTCAATTCGTCTTCCTACTCTATTTGTCATCCAACTAAATTCACGGTTAATACTAGGAAAAGGTTCACCAGAAACAGATGAAGAAAGAGGATCAAGTTATACAGGAAGGTGAAATGAAGGTTCAAGGCTTGACACAATGGAAGAATCCATTTCATTTTCTAAAAAGCTTGACACGAGAAGGGAACTTTTCTCAAAATAACGTGTTTTATTTTTACACAAGCTTGAAACATAAAATAACTATGCTTGAAACATGGTTTCATTTTTATGCAAGATTGAAACCAAAAGGTAAACTTTGCTTGAAACAACCTATTTCATTTTTTAATGAGATTGACATAGAAAAAGAACTATGCTTGGGAATGGTTTCATTTTTATGCAAGCTTGAAACCAAAAGGTAAACTTTGCTTGAGGGCTAGTTTTTATTTTTTAACGAGCTTAAAACTAGAAATAAACTATGCTCAAAGACATCCATTTCATTTTTTGTCAGATTTTTAGCATTCAAGCTAGCATTATCTTAGGATATTTAACTGAGAGAATAAAAAGCACAGCAATCAAACACAAGAGACAATAGACACAAATATTTTCCTCAGGGAAGCCATAAAGGAGAAAACCCCGCAACTTCCTCAGAGATAAAATTAGCACCAAAAGCAAAACCCCAAAATAGTAAGATGATCTCTCCATAGTAGTACTCTCTCTCTCTCTCTGGTTCTAGCAACTTCTTCTCTCTCAGTTATGCGCTATAACTGTGTGTGATTAAATGTGTATTAAATAGAGAGGCTCACTCTCTATTTATACTAATTTCCAACTTGACAATAACTCACTAGGTCTGACTTCTCTAGGAGAGTCTAATAACCCTAGGGCCCCACAACTACAAGGACTTTAACCCCTGATCAATAGGAGGGTTACCCACAATGACTTTACATGACTTGTTTACATTATTGAATCTCCCGATAGGAACATCCGGGCATGACATGACTCAATTACATTACATACACTTCCTAGAATAAGCATCGAGGTATAATACATAATATATACAAGTGAATACATTTCAAAGTTACAAATACATCAACACTCCCTCTTAACTAGGAAGGTATTCTCTCGACACAATTTATCAGCACAAGTCTTCTTCTCTGGATCATCATCAATTTATCTTCATCTTCAAGGCATCTTCATCACTGGATCTAGATCATCACTCGATTTGGATCATTACTGGGTCATCATTGGATCTGGATCATCACTACTGGATCATCATCACTGGTGCTATCTCTTGATTCTTCTCATCACAAGAAGTTCTACAGAGCCAGCCCTTTCTCATGCTAGTTGTAGGCCTAGCCTCCATGTAGGTCTTCATCTTCTTCAGTGCTTATATCTTACCATGGTCGGAAACACCTCACAACTATGTCAGAAAGGCATGCCTAGCACTCACATCTGACCATGGTTGGAAAACCCTCGCAAACCATGTCAGAAAGGCTCAATACTCACATCTGACCATAGTAGGAAACTTATCACACACCATGTCAGAAAGGCTCTGCACTTACATCCAACCATATTAGGAAACTCATCACACACCATGTCAGAAAGGATATACACTTATATCTGACCATGATAGGAAACTCATCACACATCATGTCAGAAAGTCTCTACACTTTTATCTGACCATGATAGGAAACTCATCACACATCATGTTAGAAAGGATCTGCACTTATATCTTACCATGATAGGAAACTCATCACACATCATGCCAAAAAGGCTCTACACTTATATCTGACCATGATAGGAAACTCATCACACAGCATGTCAGAAAGGCTCTCAACCCCAGGTTGAGTGGCAGTCCCAGACTGAACAAATTCCTGGTAATTGGCTAGGTTCCTCCATTCTCCTATAGAATAGCCTTCTGCACTTACATTTGATCATGTGGGAACACATCCCATAGTCACCTCAGAATGGCTCAGCACTTACATCTGAGCATGGAAGGAACCAATCCTCTCACCATATCAGAATGGCTCACGAACTCATCACTTCCCCTTAGAGGGAACCTTGATCTGGAGAACACCAAGCTTCTCCCTGAAGTACTCAAAAGTCACTCTACCCAATGGCTTAGTCAACACATCAACTATCTGTTCATCCATCGCAACATACTAGAGCTTCACTGCTCCTCTCTGCATCATATCCCTGATATAGTGATATTTGATCTTGATATGCTTTGACTTGTCATGGAACACCGAGTTCTCAAACAACTTCACACAACTCTGGTTGTCACAATATATACAAGTAGGATCCAACTAGAGATCAAATAAATCAGACAGTAGCTTCCTCATCCATACTGCCTCACAACTAGCTGAAAAAGCTACGACATACTCTGCTTCAGCTGTACTCAGCACCTCGCAAGACTGTTTCCTCCTAAACCAAGAGATCACACCTGATCCCATACTGAAGCAACACCCTGAAGTGTTCTTCCTATCGATGGCACTGCCTACCTAATCTGAATCAACATAACCTTCCAGGTTAATCTTCTAATTTTCCTCATACTTGAGCCCATAATCAACTGTACCCTTCAGGTACCTCAGAATATGCTTTGCAGCAATCAAGTGAGCATGTCTCGAATTTGTCAGGAACTGGCTCAAGGTGTTCACATCAAAGCAAATATCTGGTCTCGTATTTGTCAGGTGCATCAAGGTCCCAATCATCTAACGATACATCATAGCATCAACTGTCTCTGATGAAGCATCATTCAATAGCTTCAGTTTCGATGCTGTAGGTGTGGTCATGGCCTTGTGTTCCATCATCCCGAATCTCTTCAGGATATCTACTACATATTTCCCTTGTCTGAGGGAGATTCCATCTGCATTCTGCCACACCTGCATGCCTAGAAAATAATGCATCATACCCAAGTCTTTCATTTCAAACTCAGCAGCAAGTCTCCTTGCAAATTTAATGAGTTCCTCTTTTCTGTGAGGAACAAGTCATCAACATATAACAGGAGCATCATTGGTATTCCGACTTCAACCTTGAAGTGAAGGTTGGAATTCGCTTTACTTTCAGTAAATCCTAGGTTGATCAATAAGCTGTCCATCCTATCATACCATGTCGAACCTTAGGATCTTTTGCAGTCACTCCCTCTGTCTTTCATACTCTATGCATTGAAACATTTTGTACCAGAGTGACAAGTATCTTACTCTACTACTAATATTCTATGTATCTATCTAGGATCACTGGATACCAAGATCCTCTATCTTGAAAATTTTCAAAAGTTCTTCTCGCACCCATCTATGAACTTGTCATCCTCTATAGGGTTTCATCTTCAACCTATATCAAAGGTTAAGACCTTCATCACTCTAGGTGATCTTCAAGATCCTCATGTATGTGTTATCTCATGGGTTTCTTCTGAGCTCGTACAAGGCCTTCCTTCATTTGCACACATGATTCTTCTTGTCATGTGCCTCAACTCCCACTAGCTACAAATGTCTCTTCATAGTCTATGCCTTCTTTCCGTGAGAAGCCTCGTGCTACAAATCCTTCCTTGTATCCCACGATGTTTCCATCTACTTCATGCTGGATCTTGTAGATCCATATGGAAGATACTACAGACTTCCCTTCAGGTCTCGATGCCGCATCCTAGACATCATTCCTCTTTAATTGGTCTTCCATATCTTATTGGCTACTTCTTCATAGCTGGAAGGTTCTACATCAATTATGTTGCTGCATTCGACATATTATTCTTCTTCTTGAACTGTTGTCACTTATTCTTTGGAACAAGTCTCATCCTTCTTTTCTTGTAGGTGATTGTACACGATCTTTCCTACAAGTCAAATGCACCAGTTGTATGATTAGAAGCATTTCATAATGCATATTCATAATGGTAAATTCTTATGCATAAATATATGATCATGCAACTATTTTAGCCAATACAACATTCATCCATATCTCACGGAAACTTTCTAGATGCCTTCCATCTCTACCAAGACAACATTGAGATTGTGCACTAATCCAATATGTCAGCAAAGAGGTTTCATTCTAGATAAGTAGAAATGGAGAGTTGTATAGCACCATGAGCTACTTATCCATCACATGCATATTAGTAGTATACTATCATTAATGCAAACATTCTATCATATATAATACATCAACTGAATATAAACAAATGCATAACAAAACAATATCATGAAATGACAATTGAATACTTATCTTTATTTGTTTCATGAGTAGACTCCTTCTTGAGCCTCAACATCTTCCTCATCCATAACAACACCATTTCTTATCCAAATGATAAGATGGATAAGAAGTTCTTCAAGATTTGATTCCTTCGTATTCCTCATCGCTTGAGGGATCTTCTATGGATGGTGAGAGCTTGATCTTCAGTTGCTCTCATCTTCTTTTCTCTTACTAAGAGTCGAGCTTCTTCTTGTGTGTGCTCTTCCTAGAGTCTGCTAAAAGTAATCACTTCCTTCTAGCACACATTCCTTGAATGAATGAATCCCATGATCATGGGAGGCCATTCAATGTGGTTATCACAACTTCTACATTCTCCACTTCTTCTTCTATTGATTCAAGTTGTTCTTTGATTTGTAAAGTATGACTGTATGGTTTCTACATTTTGGATCTTCACAATATTCAACTATTTTCTCAAAGTTGTCTTCCAATTTATGTTCTTCCCTTAAAATAGCTTGGTCAAGGAATAAAACATCTCTTTAGGTGTCTTTAGGGAAGACACTTCTGGTATACGGTGATACTCTATTGAATCAGCAATGATCTTCTTGGCCTTGACCAAGTTCTTCTTGAGTAAGGCTTTAGCCTCATCTCCCTCTGGAACTGGAACCTCTCTACTTATGTGGGTGTCCAATTCATTTCCTTCAAGAAATAGTGAGATCCTATACTTACATGCTTGGAAGTTGTTAGCCTCACCAATATTTTCATCAAGTTGGTGTGATTAGTCATATTGAAATGAGAACCTCAACTGTAAATATAAAAAGATTAGATCTTACCGATTTGAGGTGTCCATCCTGGTTCCAGAGCTAGCTAATCTAGGGTTTGTCATAGAAACCCTAATTTTAAAAACTTTGAATATTTTAGATCTGATTGGATATAGAGATAGACTTCTTCAAGGTGAGCTGTCCAATGTACTCTTTTTCTGAAAATAGTGAGGGAAGCTCTCGGAACAGAAAGCCCTAGTTTACCAATTTCTTCTGTAGAAATTCCTAATACTGTTTCTGTTGTATCTTTGAAATTATTGCTCCTCTATGTCTGAAATTTAGTACTGATGTATCCTCATATATTATTGTTCCAAAACCACAAGTTTTAGCAGAATTGGTTTCACCAATTGGGACTTATGAGCATTTTTCCCAAGGTGACCTATTTCAGGACTGTTCAGCATATCAAAGTTGTACAGATTGCCACGTGTTACTGTTTCATATTCTAGATCTGAAACTTTGACCACAGAAATTGAATTCCATGCCCTTTCTAGAAAATCTTCATAAATTTAATTTGGACCTTCATATCCCAAGATATAGCAATTCTCCCCAGGTGTCCTATTTGGGAAGGAATCCTAGGAGAGCCTGGAACCCTAACTTGGAGGAATCATATCTCCTATAATATAGCTAATCAGAGGCTGAAACTTGGATACAGTGTACGTTAGGAATTTATCTTTGACCTGTGAAATTTTTGGCCCCTTAGACTTCTTCAATCTCGAGATATAGTGAATGCACCAAACATTATCCATTTCAGTATTTTAGGGTTTTTCATGCCTAGGGTCAAACTATGGTTTGACTTTCCTGGATTTCACCCAACCAAAAATATTGACCCAGTTCTCTAAACTTTGATTTTGATGAGGATAGAAATCCTATGTCGGGCTCAATCAAAAATTGCTCTTCTGTAAAAAGCCCTAATTTCCCACACCAAAAATTAAAAATGCCCGAAAACGAATTCCGCTTCGACAAAAAGATGCGCCCTTCAATGGAGAGTCATCCTAGAATACTTTTTTTGATGGATTATGGAGAGAGATCCAAAAATTAAGAAGCCCTAGCTTCTATAGCTGCATAATTTCTTCTTCTCAGCTTAGCTTTCATACCATGTTAGATTTTTATTATTCAAGCTAGCACTATCTTAGGATCTTTAACTGAGAGAATAACAAGCACGACAATCAAACACAAGAGACAATAGACATAAATATTTTCCTTAGGGAAACAATAAAGGAGAAAACCCCAAAACTTCCTCAGAGATAGAATTAGCAGCAAAAGCAAAACCCCAAAATAATAAGATGATCTCTCGATAGCAGTAATCTCTACCTCTCTTGTCCCAACAACATCTTCTCTCTCAGTTATGTGCTACAACTGACAGTGAGTGAATGTGTATTAAATAGAGAGGCTCACTATCTATTTATACTAATTCCTGACTTGAAAATAAATCACTAGGGCTGAATTCTCTAGGAGAGTCTAATAACCCTAGGGCCCCACAACTGTGGGGACTTTAACCCTTGATCAATAGGAGGTTTACCCACAATGACTTTACATGACTTGTTTACATTATTGAATCTCTCGATAGGAACATCGGGGCATGACATGACTCAAATGCATTACAAACACTTCTCGTAATAAACATTGGGGTACAATACATAAGATATACTAGTGAATACATTCTGAAGTTACAAATACATCAACATTTTTAACAAGCTTGACATAGAGAAAAGGAACTATGCTCAATGAAATCTATTTCATTTTTTAACGAGATTGACACAGAGAAAAGGAGATATGCTCACAATCCTGATCCTACCCAACATGATATCCATAGGCTGGTAGGTTTCCCCCTTTCACAAGAAGCTAGCGACTCAAATCCAGTATGATGTCCAGAGGCTGGAGCCATGCCCCCTATTTTACCTATGATGGGAAGAAGCTAACTAGAAGAAGGGGAAGGAATCACAAGAACATGTGGGACATTCAGAGAATTCTGATTACTAGAAATGATGTGATAGTCAAGTGTAACAAAGGAAAGCTGATTAATGGTCACAATATTCCCATCATGGGGAAAATGCATCACTCTAAAGAGTGTGGACACTACATCCTTCATGGCATAAACATAATCACATCCAAGGAGCATATTCAAATATAAAGGACCTTGGACCACCATAACATCAATACAGACAATTTTCCCTCCTAAAGTGATATGTAAATGAGGAAGTATCCCTAAAGGTGAAGTACTGTTGCGATTAAAATCCAGTATCTGGTCGGTGGCTGGCACAAGATGAGGAGAAACTAAATCTTTCCAAGCAGTTGAGGATAGAATACTAACATAAGCCCCTTCATAAAAAATAGTGTGAAGCATCATCCCAGCAGTAATTTTCATAACTATATGGAAAGGAACAATCGAATGAATATGAGACTCTGTTGCGTTACTCCAGTCAAAGGAAATAACCTCAGTACTTGGAGAGGTTTCTATCGAAACAGAAAAAATTTCCTCTTGTTAAGAACAATCAGAACTAAGCATAAAAACTTCAGCAGGTTTTAGTTCATTCTCTACTGGAAGAGAAGAACAAGACAAATATTTTTTCAAAGCGACTACTTCAATCTTAACACTCTCTAATGAAAGAGTGGGACTGGGTGGAGATGATGTGGACTCGACCACTTTAAATTCACTCTTCAAAGGAAGAGTGGGATCAACCATGGATGAATGTGAATGACCACTTGGAATTCACACTTGGAAAGAAGAGTGGGATTGACAACGGATGAAACCGAATCGACAACTTCGTCAACCGGTGGGCGTTCAAGATAAAACTTACGATAATCCGTTGGAATCCATTGAGGAGGAACAATAATATATTCCAACAACTTAGAAGCTTCATCCATGCAAGGAAAAAGGTAAGTAACGTGCATGTGCTTACACAACAAGAAAGGATTTCTGACTTTACCCTTCCGACTCTTAACTAAAGAGTCACTGCCTGAGGGGGGATCATTAGCATGACGATCAAAGACCGATGACATAGGTTTTTTAGACCAGACATCTGATACAATGGAAAGAATAGGGAAATCCTTGAGAAGGTGATCACCCTTACAAATCCTACAAGGGAATTTGGGCTTACGCGCTTTAGAAATATGTACATCAATACTCCCAGCATGATGACCAGTGGATGGTGGCATCCCAACATCATGATAAGAGGTTGGAGTTGTGACCTTCTACTTAGTTTTATTTTTCGTATCCTTCCTTTTCATCTTCTTCTTACTCACCCTTTTACTAACATTAGAGTTTTCAATAGGTGAAGAGGAAGAAAGGCAAGTCGATTCAACATTCAACGAAGAAGGAGAAGGATTAACATGAGTTTGATGCTCATGTGGTAAGGGACCAATATTGGCACAAAGGGCGCATTTGGTATGATAGGATTGGAGAATAACCATATAGGTAATCCTATAGTCAATATGGGAAGGTTCAAAGTGGCCATGAAGGGAGGACCAACAGCCCCATAAGGGGGAGAAACAAAAGACGTCCTCTGAAAAGGGGTCTCTTGACTGGTGATCCCAAGAAAGTATAAAATATATTAACTCTCTAAGAATCTATGAAGTACCACAATAAATAAACACTACTCAATTCTAAAAGCAATAAGCAAAATTTGTGAATAGGAGTGAATAGACGGTTAGAATCCTCACAATATTATCAAGGCTTCACAACTCGCTATATACCATAGGGTCCAACATTAAAATGTGGTGAGGAGGATCAACCGTCACTCACCTGAATACCCGACTACTTAGATGGCATGTGCATAGTAATATCCCCAAGTGTTTTTCTCGATGTATTGCGATGCTAAGACAACCAAAAGGTTAACTCAATTGGTCACAGGAATCCTAAGAGGGTCTCCCAATATACAATAGGTACGGGGGAGCTCAAATCCGTAGTGGTGTTGTCTAATGCACAACCATTCGAAAGGGGCCGTCCGATATACAATTGAGTACGTGAATTACCTTTCGATATACCTCAAGGGTATGTGAAAGGTCGTTCAAGATACCAATGGTACATGGAGGAACCACCAAGTCCTCAGAATATAGTGCAGGAATAAAATGATAGCTGCCATGCTTAACGATGTTGGAACACATCACTAACTTACACACTGTTACTAAATGATTTTAAACCTAAGCTAGCATTAATTTTATCTTGAGTGGTGAATTGGATGCATGAGGTGTATTCAGAAAATGTAAAAATAATGCAAATCCTAGCTACATGATCATGCACATTTCTCTTTCGATGAAAGCTACCTAAGGTAGGGAAAGACCTTTCTTTTCAAATCAACATGAACACAAGAAGGGAAATTTTTTTTCTTCCTAGAGTTCTATAACTCTATCTTTCTGCAATCATAATCCAAAAAGTGAAATGAAATCGTAGATGCGACTAATATTAATGATGCACAAAAGACAAAATAACGAAGCACTTCGATTTTCGAATGTATGTATCAAGATGGAACTTTGATAACTAAATACTTCTTATATATATGAACAGAAAGAAAGAGAATGTCTACAACAACCTACTTATTCATAAATCAAAAGAGAAAGACGAGAAGAATCCACACAACTTGAAAGATACTCAAATTCCAAAGAACTCAAACTGAACCAAAACGTACACATGAAAATGAAATGTATATTTTTCAATTCCAATGAATAATATCTACATAAAGGAGAAAGAGGTTTCAAGAAAAGAAAAGAATGTAAAATCCAATGCAAGAAACATAAAATCTTCTTTCAAAGCAAATAGAATATAACAATCAAAATGACTGCAAAATACACAATTCCTGTTAGAATAATCAACCCATAGTTTACCCATTTAGACATTAATTTAATTATTTCTGTCTTATTAGCCTAGTTCATGTGTCCCACCTTGTGCAAGTTGTCTATTACCTATCCATAGTGGTCAAACTTGCCTTATTTGACTCATGTAGCACATGGGAAAGCACAAGGAATCAAATCTGCTTTATTCCTGGCCTCCTAGGCGCCCTTCTTCTTTTTCTGCTTTATTCCCTGCTTTTTCAGTGTTTTAAGGCAAATAGAAAAGCTAGACTAGGTGAGGTGAACTAGTTTTTTGTCCTCTTCATCCTCCACTCTTTTCTCCATGAAAAAGCATGTATGAGCTTCCATTCCACCACTCTTTAGCTTTCCTAAGCCATTTTGCTAATGCGTGAACTCCATGACAGATTTGGGATCAACTTTTTACACCTATGGGGGATTTGCTTATTTTTAGTAAGCCTGCTTTATGCTAGATTCAAATTGCTCCTCATGCATTTGAATCCCTGATGTATGTTATTTATTTAGAAACCTATTATGTTACAGGTTTGGCTATTGTACACTGATTTAATACAGTTTAGTGTTCAGCTCCAATTTCAGTCTCTTTTGTGAGTGGTTTTGCATGATCAATTGTTAATTGTTGTGAGTAAAATTAATCTATCACTGGGTTCAATTTCCACATGGTATCAGAGCGCTTGTAGATTGTTTTATCTCCTCCAAAATTGTTTTGCAAGTTTGACATCAGTGACTGGGAGCCTTCTACTGACAGCGGGGACAGATTTTCTAAGCTATGGATCAATCACAGAAAACTATCTTGACTCCCTTCAATTTATTTGAATGGAAAGCAGAGATGGAGATGCTGTTGAGAGCGAAAGGCCTCTACGGGGTGACAATGGAAACAGAAGCAGAGCCCAATGTAGCTATAGAGAAGATAAAATGGCACAATAGGAGGGATGAGGCCTATGGTCTCTTGTGTCTAAGTATTTTCAGAGACCTCCTTTTCCATCTTGATGGATTGACATCACCGAATGAAGTATGGGAGAAGCTTTCTGATCTTTTTGGAAAGACAGATGAGATGAGGGGACATCAAATCGAAAATGAGCTGATTTCTCTGAGTCCAAATAGCTTTGAATCCCTGCAGCTATATTTCTCCAAGTTCGAAAGCACTAGTTTTGCAGCTGAAACAGTGTGGGATCGAAAAGAAAGATGATCAGCTCATACTGGCCATCCTCTTGAAGCTAGGCCCTAACTATTCAGTGTTTTTTTCGACCTTCTATGCCACAAAACTGACAGCTCGAACCTGGAAGATGCCTAGCCTTGCAGATTTCATGGAATCTCTCACACAAGAATAGGACAAGCTGGTGATGATGGGCACCATCAAACCATCCAAAGATCAAGCTTTGATTGCTGGAGATTCGAGGGTGGATTCAAAAAGAAAAAAGAAAGCTAAAAAGCAACATGAGCAAAAGAGAGACAAGAAACAGTCTCCGGATGATCTACAAGGTCCCAAGAAGAACTACCAGAAGAAGAAAAACAAAGGTGAAATGAGCAAGTGTGCATACTACAATAAGGAAAATCACACTGAAAGCTCTTGTATGAAGAAACAAATAGATATGCTGAACCAACTCCTGGAGAAGAATGGCATCTCCCTTCTAGAAAGCTCAAAGAAGAGAGAAGGAGGATCAAGTTTAGATGACAGAGAGAGAGTTCATGGTCTAGCTGCTGGCACATCAAGCTCACCTAGTTTTATCATTGATTCTGGAGCTTCAAGACACATGGTTGTAACTAAGGAGGCCTTCTCCTCACTGGACAAGTCAAAAGGACCATCTATAGTACTGGGAGATGACTCTCTCACTAAAATTTTGGGTAAAGGAAGGATAGATCTTGATCATGGTCAGTTCAGCAATGTGCTGTATGTGCCTGGTCTTGCCTCCAACCTCCTATCAGTGTACCAGATGACCCACACTGGGTCTCCTAAGAAAGGCATATTCTCACCTGATGAAGTTGAGATCACAGAGATCTCAACTGGTAGAGTCATTGCAAAATGAGTTGCGAATCATGCTCAAAAGGTATACATGTTCTCACACTTCCTACCTTACTCAAATCCCTCAGCTCTTCTGATTCATGCTAATGAAGCAAGCAAGCTTTGGCATGAAAGATTTGGCAACCTAAACTACAAATATCTTTTTGATCTTAGTGAAAAAGAGATGGTCATAGGGTTTCCCAAGATAAAAATTTCCAAAGGAGTCTGCCAAGGTTGTATCCTAGGAAAACACCCAGAGCACAAATTTGAGAGAGCTAGTCATGAGAGAACCTCTATACCCCTTGAGCTGATCCACAGTGATGTTGCTATCCTGTTCCCTCATATTTCCATGAGTCAGGCCAAATATGCATTGACTTTCATTGATGAATTTTCCAGGTATTGCTGGGTTCACTTCCTGAAACACAAGTCTGAAGTTTTGGCCTATTCAAAGTCTTTAAGGCTTTGGTTGAAAACCAGTCTGGAAGGAAACTCAAGGCCCTCAGATCTGACAATGGTGGTGAGTATGTCAAGTCTGAGTTTATTAATTATTATGCAGATGTAGGTATTCAGATGCAGCATTGTATCCCTTACACACCACAGTAAAATGGTGTTGCTGAGAGGAAGAACAGATCACTGAAGGAGATGGCAACATGCATGATGGAGGCCAAAAATTTGCCACCAAAGTACTGGGCCGAAGCTATCAACTATGCAGCCTATATTCAGAATAGGGTGCCTCACAAACAGCTTGATGGCATGACTCCCTTCAAAGCATGGAGTGGGCACAAGCCAGATGTGACCCATTTCAGGATTTTTGGCTCAAAGGCTTGGGCTAGAATTCCAACAGAGAAGAGGAAGGCTTTGCAGCCCCAAATCCAAGAGTGTCTTTTTGTTGGATAATCTGAAGATTCAAAAGGGTACAAACTGATAAATTTGAGCACAAATAAATCCTTCATCGAAAGGTGTGTTCAGTTTGAGGAAGAACCCCTTGCAACAGTGGAAGTTGGTGAAGCCTCTTCACCACCTAAACCTCAAGAAGTGAGTAAAGAGTTTGTTGAACATGCTGATTCTGATTTATCTGATGGAGATGAGTTTATTACAGACCCTAACAGCCCTACAAGGCAAAAATGGGCAGCCAAGACACTACATGCAGCAGGAGAGCTAGCTGGGGATCCCAATGACCCAAGGAGGACTAGATCTCAGTTTGAGAGTGGTCTGTGCATGAAGGATCCTATGTTTGCTGAAAAATTCTATTTGATGGTGGAGTCTGATCCTCAAACATATGAAGAAGTAGCAGGAGATCCAAGATGGCAAACATCCATGAAGGAGGAGTTCAGCTCACTCTAGAAGAGCAACACATGGGAGCTAGTGGATCTTCCCCCAGGGAGAAAACTAGTACAGTGTAAGTGGGTCTATAAGACCAAATTTTCTGCTGATGGTTCACCATTGAAGTACAAGGCCATATTGGTAGCCAAGGGCTACTCATAGGTTCATGGCATATATTACAATGAGACCTTTTCCCCAGTGGCAAAGAGGATTCCATCAGGCTAGCCTTAGCCATTGCAGCCTCAAGGCAATGGGAGGTACATCACATGGATGTAAAATGTGCCTTCTTGAATGGAGATCTCACTGAAGAGATATATATGCATCAGGATCAAGGTTTTGCTACTAACCCTTCTCTTGTGTGCATATTGAGAAAGTCATTGTATGGGCTAAAGCAAGCCCCCCGGGCTTGGTATGCCAAGATCGATAGCTTCTTGCTATCACTGAATTTTTTTCAGTGCAAATCAGATCCAAATGTCTATTTGAAGTTAGTTAATGGTTCATTAATGATCATTGTGTTATATGTTGATGAACTCCTCATTACAGGAAGCTCAAAGGCTGAGATTGATTCCTTAAAAGGAGCTATGAACCAAGCCTTCTCCATGATAGATTTGGGGCTCTTAAGTCAATTTTGGGGGCTTGAGATTGCTCAAACCAAAGCTGGAATCAAGGTGCACTAGTCCAAATATGCCTTGGAATTGCTGAACAAATTCAGAATGAAGGATTGAAAAGCAAGCAAAACTCCTTTCCTTTCAGGAGTGAAGCTGGAAGAAGCTGATTCTTCACCTATGGTAAACAATATACTATATAGGAAATTGATTGGATGTTTGTTGTATCTGACACATAATAGACCTGATATTTGTTATGCAGTAAGTGTGGCTTCTAGATACATGGATCAGCCTCAAGAGATCCATTGGAAAGCAGCCAAAAGGATCCTTAACTTTATTCAGGGAACAAGGACACATGGGATCTTCTATAAAGCAAAATATGATCTTGATTTGATTGGATTTACTGACAGTGATTGGGTGATAGCACAGACAGAAAGTCCACTTCAGGATATGTGTTCATGTTTTCAGAAGGGCCAATCATCTCATCAAGCAAGAAACAGAGTGCCATTGCATTCTCATCTACAGAAGTAGAGTACAGAGGAGTTGTTAATGCATCAACTCAATGTTTATGGTTGCAGGGTTTACTTGGAGAGTGTGGCTTCGAACCAGATTAATCAACTACCATCTACTGTGATAACCAGAGTACCATTCAAATCTGGAAAGATCTAGTTCAAAAGCAGAGAACTAGACACATTGAGATCCATATGCACTACATCAGAGAACTTGTGCATGATGGCACCATTCACCTACTCTTCTGTTCATCTTCAGAACAGGTAGCTGATATCTTCACCAAAGCATTTTGTGAGAAGACCTTCAGCAATCTCAAATCACTACTGGGGATTGCTGATCATGCTGTGAAGCATGAGTGAAGACATGATTCTACAATTTTGTTTTACAGTCCATGTTTAAGGGAGGATTTTCCCAAGTTGGTTTTGCCTCTTTCCTTGTTTTAAATGGACATGCAGTATGTAAAGGGTGACTAAGCCTTGTTGCTAGGCCCTATAATTTTTTGATATATTACTCATAAGTCAAGCTTAAGGGGGGGGTTTTATAATAATCAACCCATAGTTTACCCATTTAGACATTAATTTAATTATTTCTATCTTATTAGCCTAGTTCATGTGTCCCACCTTGTGCAAGTTGTCTATTACCTATCCATAGTGGTCAAACTTGCCTTATTTGACTCATGTAGCACACGGGAAAGAACAAGGAATCAAATCTACTTTATTCCTGGCCTCCTAGGTGCCCTTCTACTTTTTCTGCTTTATTCCTTGCTTTTTCAGTGTTTTAAGGCAAATAGAAAAGCTAGACTAGGTGAGGTGAACTAGTTTTTTGTCCTCTTCATCCTCCACTCTTTTCTCCATACAAAAGCATGTATGAGCTGCCATTCCACTACTCTTTATCTTTCCTAAGCCATTTTTCTAATTCATGAGCTCCATGACAGATTTGGGATCAACTTTTTACACCTATGGGGGATTTGCTTATTTTTAGTAAGCCTGCTTTATGCTAGATTCGAATTGCTCCTCATGCATTCAAATCCCTGATGTATGTTATTTATTCAGAAACCTATTATGTTACAGGGTTGGCTATTGTACACTGATTTAATACAGTTTAGTGTTCAGCTCCAATTTCAGTCTCTTTTGTGAGTGATTTTGCATGATCAATTGTTAATTGTTGTGAGTAAAATTAATCTATCACTGGGTTCAATTTCCACAATTCCTGGCCCCTTCATTTTCATCAAAAATTAGGCCAAAACACACTCATAAATTAAAAGACAACAACCAAGTTTTGAAATGAAAAAGGTGTGAAAAGACCTACCTGGCACCACCTGAAGAGAGTAGGTGACGGAGTGGTTCTGGCTCGGCACCGCCTCTTGATAACTTAACACATGTGGTTGCACCACTTATTGATAATTGAATACAATCAATGGCACCACTTATTTCCCACTGTGCATGCACAGTGTCCTATAGAAATCAAAAAACAAAACAATGGTGAAAAAAGCAAAGTCAGCTACTGTAATACTAACATTAAAATCATGAATTGATAGGAATATGAAGTACATAAAGCAAGAATGACTCAGATCTGAGAAGATCTAGTTATACCGAACCAAGATCTCACTAGATCATCTAGTAGATTTGATGAACGAAACAAGATCTCACTAGATCAGCTAGTAGATATGACCAATGAAAGATTGGAGCTTGGATTTCAAACAAGCATTTGAAGACCAAGGAAGATCAGATGCATTGAAACTCTTCCCTAGTTGAGTCACCTGATTTGTTTCTAGGAAAAATGCACCTCTTGCGGACAAGAGTTGTTCCTCTAGTCTGAATGGTTCAGTTCTAGAACAAATCACTTACAACTGAGATGGAATACTTGCCCTATAAGTGGTGGAGATATAGAATGAGTCTATTTGATGGAGTGATGTAGTTGTTTCCTACAGTGATGGATCTTCATGGACGTACCAGCACAATCACATGAAGCAAGAAAAGAAGATAAAAAAGCACCATAATATAATCTACTATTCTATGTTAGTGACTAAGGAATCTAACAATAAAATACATTATTATAACATAACATATTTTATGGGAAAGAAACAAACTTTGCATTAAATATGGAGAAGAAGCTTACAACCTTTTCCTTAGTGTTGATGTGCTCCTTCACATGCCAATTCCTTGTCCCCAAAAGCTCCAACTTGCTCCCTCTATGCTCACCCTACTGATTTAGGCCAGAATGGATAGGAGATCCCAAAAGGATGGATTTCGAGTCTAGGTGGTCCACAGGTGTAGGGATAAGGGTGCCACGAAGCCTTCCTTCGAGAAGCTTCGTGGACACCTCTCTTTTTCACTTTTTACCAAGGGCACCTCTTTTACTCCACTATGATAGAGCGGTGACAAGGAATAACCATGCCTTGAACAATAGGAAAAGGTGGTGGCACCTCCTACTGTCAAGAGACTATAGGCATTGCTGAAGAAGGTAACGCTCCTTGACTTAAGGGTAGAAGTGGTGTTGGATTTTCATATGCAGGATTGAAGTCTGGGCTAGTATTTTCACTTCACAACTTGGGATTTAGGGAAAGTACTGATGTTTGGGACCTCATCACTTGACGATGACGAGATTTATTTGTAACATTTTTATCTCCAAACTAATCCAGATAAGTAAATCCAACAAGTTCTAGTGGAGAACCCGTTGCATAGTGTATCCCAAAATGTTTGGTTCCTTGCACATAATGGACGATCCTTTTGGAAGCCTTACAATGGATATCATGTGTCTCTTGCATATATATTTCAACAAAACCTACTACATAATCCAAATCAGGTCTAAAGTGTATGATATACAATAACATCCCAACTAGTTTCCTATACAACGAGCTATCCACCAATGTAGATGAACCAAAATCACTTAGTTTTACTCCTGAAAGGAAGGGAAACTTAGAAACTTCACATTTACACATAATGAAATTCTGCACAAATTTTGTCACAGGTATCAAGCATACTTTGATTGGATGACCTTCATACATGTATCAAAGTGCTCAATCTCTAATCCAAAATAAATTTTCAACAACCTTAGGTCAATCGTTAAAAACAAACTATACAATGGAGACTTAACTGAACCTATATCAACAATCTAGATTCTATGGACCAAAATATCATCAAATTACAATACAATTATCATAATGGAGGCATCCAAATTCTTCAAATACACATTAGGATCATATTTTCATCTTTCAAAACCTTGAGAGAGAAGAAAACTATCCATCTTGGCATACCAAGCTCTACGAGCTTGCTTCAGGCCATACATAAACTTCTTCAACCTGCAAACAAGTGAAGGATCATGTATGAAACCTTCACGACATTGGATATAAATATCCTTAGGAAGGTAACCATGAAGAAATGAACTCTTCACATCCAAGTGGTGTAATTCTCATCGATTGGATGCAACAATGGCCAAAACTAGCTCAATTGAGTCCATCTTTTCCACCAGTGCAAATGTATCTGTATAGTCCACTCCATGTACTTGAGAGAAGCACTTGGAAACCAATATGAATTTATACTTCACTTCAGAACCATAGACGACTATTTTCGTCCTATATACCCACTTACATTGCACTAGTTTCCTCTTGGAAGGTAAAGGAACCAACTCCCAAGTTTCAATGTCTTGCAAAGACTTGAACTCTTTTTGAATGGATGATTTCCATATTGGGTCATGTGATGCTTATTCATTCTATTTTAGATCATATCCAATTTTCAGAAATCACCTTTCATGAATATTCGAATCACAAGTGGAAAAAGCATTGTTAAATTGAGATCTAGTCATCCTATTGTCTAGTGGATCTCCTACAAGATCACTAGTTTCTTGTATGTTTTTTTCATCCCATTTTGTCCTTGTGGTAGATTCATGGTCCACATGCACATCATTATATTCATATTCTATATCATAATCAGAAAATTCAGAAATGGAAACATCACTTACATCACCATTGCATGGAATATGTGAGGCTTCCCCTTCTTCTGAATCAGTTTCTTGCATAGGATCTTCATCGAACTAAACACTCCTATCAATGAAAGTACTTTGATATGAGGGATCAAAAATATTGTATCCATTTGCAAAGTTCAAAATATATAGTCATTATGGACTCCTTGCTTTGGGGCTGCAAGGATTTTCTGCTCTCAATAGGTAATCTAGACCATGCTCTTGAGCCAAACATTAGGAAGTGAGACACATCATGAATGTGTCCTATCCAAGCCTTGAATGGAGTCATATATTCCAAGGATTTGTGTGGAACTCTATTCTGAACGTATGCAGCAAAATATATGACTTCATCCCATATATTAGGAGACAAAGACATACCCTCTAGCATGTAAGTGTGTAAGTGGCCATCTCCTTCGATGCTCTATTATTGCACTCTACCACACCATTCTGTTGAGGTGTGTATGGTAGTGAATGTTGCATCTGAATTCCATCTTCTCCACATAGATATTGCAGGTCCATATTGACATATTCCTTCCAATTATAAATCCTTAAGGCCTTTATCTTCTTCTCAATGAATTTCTCAACTAAAGCTTTGAAAACTTTCAAGGTTTGGAACACTTAGATTTCAACTTGAGGAATAATACCCAACAATAGATTGAAAAATAATCAATGAATGTTAGGACATACCTTGAGTTTCCATAGGAGGATGTGGGAAGAGGTCCTACCAAATATGAATGGACTAATTCAAGGACTTGATCATCTTTCATTTCCTTCACCTTGTCATCTTGCACTCTACATGCTTCTAAACAATGCATCCATTTCATATTCCTTTGGAAAAATTGATCCCCATCCAGTATATGCATTTGGGGTACTAACAAACCCAAATTAGATGGATCACCAGTAGGAACGTTTTGACCACTATCTGTATTATTAATGTTACTCTGATTCGACAGAAAGCATTTTGAAACACTTTCAGGTCTTGCCTCTAATACCAAATATGTACATGGAGTTGTAGGTATGTCATAGGATTGGGCTTGTTACTAAGATGGTTCCTCTTCTGCATCTTCATAAATAAGTCTGTACTCCTCCTCCTCATTGCAAGACTCTTAGACAAGTTGTGGAACCAACTTGTGGTCCCCTCTTCTGGTCACACTGTAAATTTCTCTCCCTGTCATATTTCATCTCCTTTTACCCAACCAGAATATTCTCCCACTCCATAAGTGACCACCCTCTTCATCAGTCTCACTATCGATTGTCAAAACTCATAAAAATCCCAGCACGAAAGGTAGAATGCTTTCCACCAAAAAAAAAATTGATCACTTAAGAGAGATACTCCTAGAGCTATGAAAGGAAAATAGAAGATTGAAATATTCCAAAATGAAATTAAAATGTAAAATTTATTAAATAAAGAAGGCACCTTCAGACTCTTTAGAGCCCTTATAGGTTTCCACAAAAACTGAGAAGAAGGGTAAAGCATCCATAGGAACTCAGGTAGAAGCAGACATAGGGGAGATGGAACAATTCATCAATGATATTCTTGATGATGTATCATTCAATACATATGATTTCATGAACCTTAAATGTGATTTACCACAATGGAAGAATAAGGATGAGTTAATTTATTTTGAGATAATCTATTGAGAAAGCCATCAATGGGTCATCAATAGGTTGAAAGAAAGGTGTTTTTTGGTGTACCTACAACATGAAAGAAGATGGAAGTAAAGTTACAGGATGCAATCTCTATTGGGTTGGAAGCTTCATCTTGTGAAGTACCCTCTTAGATTCATTCCATTCAACTACATGATTGATGGGATATATTCTACCTTGAACAGTTGATGGATGGAAAGGTATACATTATCACCACCACTAAAAATTTCCTTGATGCATATGTTGATAGTACAACCCATAAATAGAACATATTATGTGATTTGTACCTCTTATGTGTTTTACTCCCCAACTCTTTTAAAAGGAATCCCAATCCATACATGGGGGATGTTCAACTGAGATCATTCTCCTCTTTCATATGTGGCTTGATTGAATTGAAATAAGCTACTGAATTTAATTCTAATTTAATGGCTTGAGAATAATATCATTTTCCTTTAGTCATCATTGAATATTACCATACATTGCTCCAATATCCTCAAGACTCTATATACAAGGATGCATAAAAATCAGGCCATTATAGACTACAAATAAATTGGAGGAAATGGAACCTATTAAAACATAAACCCACTGGATATTGATAATTACAGATGATTGTATCTTGAGTGGATTTATATATCAAATCAATAAGGTGACATGGAAATTAGTGGATTATCCTAAGGTTCCATTATCCATTATTATGGTTCCCCAAGAAAGAGTATAGGGTCATTTCTCACTAAGAAAACACTATAGAGACCTCACTGTTAGCACTCAGAATGTACCCAGGTTGTAAAAGGTAAACTCCAAGGTAACAGCAAAACCACTTTAGGAAGAAACTGGTATTTTCTTCCAGAGAGGGATCTCTCAATAAAGATTTAATAGGACCAGATTTAACAAGACCAGATATAAAATAACATTCAAAAATTTATGTATTTGGCTGAAACAATCACGTAACCATTGGGCATGGAGTCATATACAATATAAAGATACCACAAAGACATACACATGATATTCATCAAAGGCAAGGTAATCACATCATCACAGTCATTCAAATTGATTCAGGTGGAACAGAAGAGATGAAGAAACAACCCATTAATATAGAGCATCAACAAGGATGAGTTATATATCAACTTTAGCAGAAAAAATCATATAATATCTGAAATGATGACCAGAGCATAAACACATGAATTCTAATCATCTAACGCTATATTCAAGATACGAGGAAGAAACAAAATGGAATGTTACACAAGGGAAATACAATCACATAAAGAAAGAAGCATAGACTGTAATATCAACGACACATGAATCTCTGACAAAACCTCATGCATTCACTTTGTTATTCCAAAAATAGATATGTTCTCCAAAATTATTCACCACCCGATGGGTTCCAACCCCCATCTCTTAAAAAAGATGCATATTTATACATAAAATGATAGGTCTTCCAACAAGAAGATCAATAACAGAATGATTGACTTAATTTAGAGTTTGTAACTGAATTCCTAACCCCTAGGAAGTTTGTTACAACTCCAATCCTAACAGATCATAAAGTACAAATCAACTTGATAACAAAATTTCGCCCATCAGCTCCACGTCTTTGCCCCATCAGCTCCACGTCTTTGCCCCATCATCTCTTCAGTGCATGACACCTGTTTCTAGGGATGGAGAATATACTTTGTCTTTCCAAACCGCTGCATGGATTTCCACTGCTCCGTATTTGGGGTGTCACACTCTGTCATTTCCTGAATTGATACCTCGAGCTCCATATATGCTTCATAGGACTTTCTAGGCAATCTGCTTCTGATGATGGCGAACTTCTGCAGAATCTCGAAATCTTCTGTGAGCATATCCACAATGGTCTTCCCTGTCAGGATTTTCTCCAAATCATTGAATTTGGAGTGGTCCATGCGGCACTAAACAAGAAGGTTATGATAATGTTCCTGTGAGAACATCCGCCCCTCTCCATCCCAGAACGAAGGCAATCCGTCCTCGAACAGCTCTTTAAATTCCTGTTTAAAATTATTAACCTGCAGAAGCAATCCTTCTGATTTATCTTGGACCGTTTTGATTAAGTGATGCTTATGGATGATTCTCTTTGCCCACATTACTATTGATACTATGTCCTTTATGCCCAATTCATGCAATTTCTGATATGACAGTGAATTTAGAAAATTCAGTGTGTTCTGAGCTGTAGCAAGAGGTCTTTTCTCCATATGTTCGTTTACCAGTTTTAATCTCTGGTGAGCCAAATTTATCATTATATTCAAATCATCAATAAAATTTAGATAGTGCCGGAACTTGGTAATCTCTATACACAAGGTATCCCAAATGATATGTTTTGCCCCCTGAAGAGGGCCTTTCCCAATGCATTTTTCTTTTAGCTCATTGAATTTCTTCTGTAATTGATTCCTGTCCTGCAGTATTTGTTTTTTGCTTTCACTTACTTTGGCCAATTCAGCTTTCATCTTTTCATTTTCTGCTTTCAAATCTTTGATTGCTTCTTCTTTCAAACTCACCTGGCTTACTGTAGAGGCGTGTGCTCGGAGCGTGCCTGGAACTGACAAATGGAAGCTGCCAAATCGCGAAGTCCTTTTCGCCGGGTCCTGAGCAAATAAAATAATCATTGGAGAGGTCAACCCTGCCTTTATAGAACCACACAATTCGCCACGTGGACATCATTTATTTTCCGCAACCACCATCTATTCTTAACTGCCGTGCACTTATAATTTCTGGCTTCATTCAAGACCCTAGATCTGATTTCTCTTTAATTTCTGGCCTTTGGATCGCGTGCCACGTACCTCATTCCGCTAGGAATCTTGGTGATAAAAAACGTGCCAGTCTCCATCCCAGAATGATCTCCCACCTTCGATGAAATCGCCTTTTATCATGAGCCGTTGGATCGGGTGACACGTACCGAATTCCGCAGGGCTCCGTCACTTTAATCATCGTGCAGCTTTGATCCCCGGAATTATTCTCAGCCATTGATGTGATACCCCTTTAACTTTCCACCGTCGGATCATATGCCATGTACCGAATTCCACTGGGCACTTCGGAATTATCCACCGCGCTAGTTCACTCTCCGGAAATCATAATAGCCGTTGATTTGATCCACTTTGATTTTCATCCATCAGATCGATCACCGGATAACACATTCCGATTGGTGCTTTAGGTTTATCGGTCGTGCAGGTTCTAGTTCCAGAATCAATCTCAACCGTGGATGTGATTCGACTTCACCTCTCCGCCATTGGATTGAGTAGCATGTACCCGATTCTGCCGGATTGTGTCATTTTAACCAAGATGCAATTTCACGAAGCAGATTGGATATGGACTGTGGATTTTCCCGAAACAACTTGATGGCCACTGATCTGTGCGCCCGATAAGCGCCCGGACAAAACCTTTATCTTCCTTGCATCTCTGAGGAGCGGAGAGAATATCAGCCATTGATTTTCTTCCTTCTTCCATCGCGGCTTAGGATCTTTGGTGACTTAATCGCTTTTTTGCCTATAGTCCCATTTTTACAATATATCCTTTAACCAAAGTATCCAAACAACCATTATTTTTCTTTCTCCACCATGGTCTTTCATCCCCTTGATAAATAATGATGTTAACAGCTGGCTCCATCTGGGGATGATATCCTCCCTGCGAGGTATCAAAGAACTCGTAGACCAGGTGCTTGTTTTTCGATTTTGCGTAATGACTTCTCAAAAACCCATCTTTGTTTTTTGTAAATATATCATTTTTATATATTTTTAGAAAAGGAGTGGTATGCCTCCTGAACTTTGGGGCTTTCACTGCGAGCTTTCAAATACACTGGGCTTACCATCCATATTTATTTGTAAAGAGAAACAAATATGTACAATTCTATGATACAAATTTTACCTTCCCCCTCAGGACAGGTAATGCTTCAGATATCTTCCATTTACAGGGTTACTCTCCAGAAGAACCCCATTTGTATATTCCAGCAAAAACGCATTTTGTCCTCTGTATCCAGCAACAACGTAAGGTCCTACCCACATAGGGTCAAACTTTCCATGCTTGTCTTCATTAGGAGCATCCCACTTCAAAACCAGGTCACTAATCTGAAACTGCTCCTCCTTGATTCTTCTGTCAAAAGTATTCTTCATTTTATCCTGATGTGACTGCACTTTGTCATAATCCTTACTTCTTCGTTCTTCTAGCTCAATGATCTAATTTATCCTCCGCTGTATGTGATTTGGTTCTTCTTGCTGATCCTGGAAATATCTCATAACTGGTACCCCTAATGATGATGGAAAAATTACTTCAGCCCCATATACCAGTTGGAATGGAGACATGCCAATTGCTCTTTTAGTACTAATCATGTCAGCCCATAGAGCGTATTTTAGTTTGGTGTGCCAGGACCTCTTATTATCTTCCAACAGCTTTTTGATAATCCTCACCAGGCTTTTATTTGAAGATTCAGCTAGCCCATTTCCTTGAGGATAATAGGCAGTCGAGTGATTGAGGCTTATATGATACTTATGACAAAAATTTATCATTTTCCTAGATTTGAAAGCAGTTGCGTTGTCTGTTACTATCCTTTTTGGACACCCGAACCGAGCCAATATATTTTCTTCAAGAAACTCCATGATCACATTCTCAATGGCCCTCCTGGTAGGAATTGCTTCTATCCATTTAGTAAAATAGTCTATAGCTGTCAAGATCCACCTTTGCTGACCTGATGAATTGGGGTTTATTTCACCAATAAAATCCAAACCCCATTACTGGAAAGGAGCCTCAACTGTTATTGGATTCAAAGGGAGAGGTAGTACCTTTCTCTTACCGTCGAAAATTTGGCATTGATGACATTTGCTGATTTCTTTATATACATCTGAGAATAATGTAGGTCAATAATAACCAGCTCTCAGGATTTTGTTTGCAGTCACCTTCCAAGAATGATGTCCCCCACAGCCTCCTTTGTGAAATTCGTTGGTAACTTGCTGGGCTTCATCTTCCAATAGACAATTTAGTAAAACTCCTCCAGGATCTTTCCAATAAAGATATTTATTTATGATACAGAATTTAGTAGATTTCAAATTTACAGATCTTGCTCTTGATTTACTTAATCCTTCTGGTGCTTGCAAATTTTGGAGGAAATATACAATACCAGAGTACCATGGAGAGTCCACAAAGTCAGCCATCACTTCTATCTCTCTGTCCAACTGATCAGACTGGTGAGTCAAAAAATTGATCTGTAGAGATTCACAATTTGAGTTTGTCATCATCTTTGCTAACCCTTGTCCTTTAACTAGCTTCGTGGGTTTTATTTCTATATCATATTCCAATAATGTAGCTATCCATCTTTCCCTCCTGCCTTCGGGGTCTGGTTGAGTCAAAATTGCTTTAACTGCAGCGGTTGGAACATGTGCAATTACATGGGAATGCAAAACATATATTCTGAAATCCTTTAATGCTTTAATTAAAGCATAGGCCTGCTTTTCCATGATGTTATATTTCAACTCCCCATCCCGTAGCATTTTACTGAAAAAGGCTATGGGTTGTTCCAAATTTTCCTCATTTTTCTGCAATAATACTGCTGCTATAGTATGTTCCGAAGCATATGAGAATACTGAAAAATCTTTGGCAAAATATGGACTTACCAAAACAGGAGCTTCTGAAATTGCTTTCTTGATTTCCTGAAATGACTCCTTAGCTTCTATATTCCACTTTATTTCATGACCTTTCTTCAACATATTTGTAATATTCATCAAAATATCAGCAAAGCTTTGTACAAATCTCCTCAATAAATTTACCTGTCCCAAAAATGATTGTATCTCCTTTTTGCTTCTGGGTTCTCCTACCTTCAGAATTTCACTTACTCTTTCAGGATCAATCTTTATGCCATCTTTGGATATTATATGGCCTAGCAGCTTTCCTTCTTCTAGTGCAAAATTAGACTTCTTAGGGTTCAAAGATATGCCATACTTCCTACACTTCATGAAGACCTTCTCCAAATGATGCAAATGTTCTCTATCAGACTTTGAGTAGACTGTGATATCATCCATATAAATCACCACGAAACTTCCAATTTCTCCTGCAAAGGCAATGTCCATAGCTCACTGGAAAGTGGTGCCTGCATTCAACAAACCAAAAGGCATCTTCGCATAGATGAAAGTGCCCCATGGTGTAGTAAAGGCAGTTTTCTCCTGATCTTCTGGCAGCACTTTGATCTGATTATACCCGGAAAAACCATCCAGCATCGAAATCCTTTCAGCTCCCACCACTTGCTGCAGTATATGATCCATCTTTGGTAGAGGATAGTTGTCTTTCATGGAGACCTTATTCAAATTGCGGAAATCTATGCACAGTCTTATCTCTCCATTCTTCTTTCTGACAGGGACCAAACTCGCAACCCATTTAGAAAATCTGAGTGTTACAATGATCTTGGCATCAAATAACTTCTTTATTTCCTTCTCAATGATAGGGAGCAGCTTAGGATTGATCCTCCTGAGTTTCTATTTAAAAGGCTTCTCCCCAGGCTTTATAGGAATAGTGTGCTATATGATAGATGTATCATATTCTTTGAGGTCTTCATAACTCCAAGCAAACACATCTGTATATTTTTTCATCAACTTTACATACTCCTCTTTCTCTCTTTATGGCAGCTTCTTGGATAGTTTTATGATTTTAGGATTTTCCTCAGTGCCAATATTTTTATCTTCAATGGCATCTCCAACAGGTTTCACTTTGGGGTTCTTGGCAACATCATTTTGATCAAAGAGCCTTTCTAAAGGGATCAGGCCTCTTGGTATGAAATTATTTTTCAGCTGGATGATATCCTTACCTCCCAAGGTCTTCCTTAACTTTTTAGCATCTTCTTCTTCTATTTCAATTTCTTCATCACCTCCAAGAGTCCTATCATTATCATTTTCATTGTCAAAATGAGTATTCACAAACTCCCCTGATAACTCTAGAAATCTTCGGATCTACATATCATCTTCAAACACCTGCCAGTATTTGGAATTGTCAGGGATGGAAGGTCTGTTCAAAATCTCCACCTGATATTCTTTTTTGCTAACCATTGGGTTTTCAAATTTTCCAGCAGATACTGCTAAAGAATCAGCCACCAAATTTTCAACCCTGGGAACAACCTGAATTGCATGCTCTGTGAAGAAATTACCAAGCATATCCCATACTTCATTTCTGTAAGCTCTCATCCGAGGATACCTGGTTTGATAACTCTCATTCACCTGGTTTATCACCAACTCAGAATCTCCTAAGATCCTGACCCTTTGAGCCCCCAAATCTTTCAAAGCACGTAATCCTAATAACAAAGCCTCATACTCCGCCACATTATTTGTGCATTCAAATAGCAATTTGTATGATAAATCTTTGAAATCATGAATAGGAGAAATTATGTATACACCAGCTCCAGCACCAACCTTTGCAATAGATCCATCAAAGTACATGATCCATTGGCCTTCCTTTTTCTGCTTTGCTTCCAAAGCTTCCTGCTCTAAAATTTCTTTTTCATTATTCTCCTCAGACTTCTCCTGCAATGTCTTTTCTACCTCATGTGGGACATCCTCATTAAAGAAAATGGAAGACCCCAAATCAGTATCAACAGCATATATGTGATGGACTTCAGGTTTATCTTGACTGCTAACCACATAGGGAGTTCTTTTTTCACTATATAACCTTCTGCTCCCATCTGGAACAGGAATCGTTGCATATGACATGTCCATCTGTAAACTACCTTTCAGCTTGGAGGTCGAAGATCTTGACAGCAATACCCCAAATTTAGGTGGAATATCTGCTACCACCACATCCATGACTATAGTTTTAGATGGCAATTTATTCAGGGTCACCACCATGTCTTTAATCAAACCAAGGCATTTTAATCTCTTAGAATCAAATGAGTATAAATCCTTATATGGTCTAGTCACTTCTAATCCCATACTTTCCACAACTCCTTTAGGCATTAGATTATGGGATGCCCCCGAATCCAACATAGCATTGTGGACCACTTTGTCATGCACATTTAGACTTAAATAGAAAGGAGGAACCTCTTCACCTTCTAAATTTACAACTTTTGATCCAAATGAAATAGCAGGATTATCATCATTCAATTCTAAAATGTCTGACTACCATTCTCCTTGGTTTTTGAACATTTTGGTGATAGTATCTCTGTATTCAGTGTTTCTCAATAACTCATTAAATGGAACAGAGATTTTCAGTTTTGAAAGCTCGCTTTGTAAGTTAAAACCAACACCAATCTTTTCCACATCAATCGGAGTCGCCTTCTTTATTATTTTATCCGTTTGTACATCATTTTCAACCTCTTTACTCACAAAGGTTTCTTTTTGTAGTCCTTTCCCCTTTTCTCCATTCAAAGAACTAGAGGAAGGATGATTTGGGTTTGCCTTCCCTTTATTTATGGGGACATCCCTATTCCTCAGTCTCATTTTCCTTTGCACATCATCCATTGCATGTAAATAACCTCTCTGATATAGCTCATTTTCAAATTCTTCATTTGGACTTTCCTGCGCAAACATATTATGTTCTTCTTCAGTAAGATATATTTCTGAATCCTGTTCTCCAAACAGATGAATCTCATTTTCAGGTGGATCTTCTTCATCACCAACATAATTTTCAGGGAAAGGCGGACGGATAGGCTATTCTTCTTGGTTTATGGGATTTCTCTGTCTATTCTGGGGAGGAACAGGGGGATTTGGTCTTCTGAAATTTGGATTCCTAATTTGGGGCTCCCCTTGCTCCCTGTTGAAGGGCCTAGTATCCATGGTTAACCTATCCATCAACTTTTCCATAGTCTTCAACATCGTCTCAAAATTAACATCAGTGGAAGAAGATGAAGTAGAAGGCACATTTTCTTCTTTTCTCCTCCTGTCCATGTCTCTATGCTTCATCTTTCCACTGGCCATCATGATAGCTTCCACTTCTAGGGCATCAGTAAACATGGCAGCAAGAGTTGTCGATTTCCTTTCCCGCAATGAAAATGCAAAATCATTATCAAAAGCTCCAACATAATGCAGTTTAGCAGCTGCAGGAGAAGGTTTTATATCTTCCGGAATAGAGTTGTAAGCCCTCATGAACCTGCTTGAAAATTCATGAACCGACTTAAAACCCCCCTTTTTGAGACTATTGTACTGGGATAAAAGCTATAGAGGGTTCTGTTTATTGTCCCACCTGTCCAGAAAGGCATTTTCAAAGGCCTGAAAATTTGCTATAGCTCCATTAGGCAAGTCCTTAGACCACTTCTTTGCCTCCCCAAACAAACTTTGGGCAAATAAACGCAGTTTGACATCAGGATAGTCAACTTCTTCCAAGTCAATGAAATCTTCAAACTTGGAAACATGCTGTTTTGCGGTTATATCACCTTCCCCATCAAATAAAGAAATCCTCTGAGAATAATTTTGGGGGAGATCATGTAGTACAGCCGGCAAACGCAAGGGAGCAAATCTAGCGGCCATTGGTCTGGGTGGATTCACAGGAATTGAAGTACTTTGAGAATGCTCGGAGGCAGTTGTTTCAGCTTTAGGGGTTTGTTGCAAGTCCTTCCAGAGGGAATCTAATAGGTAGGACTCTAACCTACGAGGATTGGACTCAGTATTTTTGAGGTCGGATTCAGATCTAGCTCTCAACCTACGAGGATAGAACTCAGTATTTTTGAGGTCGGGTTCAGATCTAGTTCTCAACAGGGTCTACGCAGTATTGACTTCCCATGCTGGATTAATATGAGAATCTGGTGATGATGATGGGCCGAACAAAGGAAAATCTAACTTCTCTTTATTTTTTCTCTTAAACAACTTTTTTGGATCCTCAAAACTTTTCAGAATTTTGGTATCAGAGTTACCTCGTGTATGTCTTCTTGAAGCCAGAATGTCGTTCTTGAATTCTGAAACAATTTCACAATGAAGTCTCCAGGGCAAATATACAACCTTCTTTTCTTTTTGAAATTCCTGTTTGCCCACAGAAATCTTTCTTAATCTTTGTCGTCCTCCCGGGGCAGATAAGCACTTCGATCCCCAGCAACGGCGCCAGTTTGTTAGGACTCAGAATGTACCCAGGTTGTAAAAGGTAAACTCCAAGGTAACAGCAAAACCACTTTAGGAAGAAACTGGTATTTTCTTCCAAAGAGGGATCTCTCAATAAAGATTTAACAGGACCAGATTTAACAAGACCAGATATAAAATAACATTCAAAGATTTATGTATTTGGATGAAACAATCATGTAACCATTGGGCATGGAGTCATATACAATATAAAGATACCACAAAGACATACACATGATATTCATCAAAGGCAAGGTAATCACATCATCACAGTCATTCAAATTGATTCAGGCGGAACAGAAGAGACGAAGAAACAACCCATTAATACAGAGCATCAACAAGGATGAGTTCTACATCAACTTTAGCAGAAAAAATCATATAATATCTGAAATGATGACCAGAGCATAAACACATGAATTCCAATCATCTAACGCTATATTCCAGATACGAGGAAGAAACAGAATGGAATGTTACACAAGGGAAATACAATCACATAAAGAAAGAAGCACAGACTGTAATATCAATGACACATGAATCTCTGACAAAACCTCATGCATTCACTTTGTTATTCAAAAAACAGATATGTTCTCCAAAATTATTCACCACCCGATGGGTTCCAACCCCCATCTCTTAAAAAATATGCATATTTATACATAAAATGATAGGTCTTCCAACAAGAAGATCAATAACAGAATGATCTGCTTAATTTAGAGTTTGTAACTGAATTCCTAACCCCTAGGAAGTTTGTTACAACTCCAATCCTAATAGATCATAAAGTACAAATAAACTTGATAACAAACTTTCTCCCATCAGCGCAACGTCTTTGCCGCATCAGCTCCATGTCTTTGCCCCATCAGCTCCACGTCTTTTCCCCATCAGCTCTTCAGTGCATGACACCTGTTTCTAGGGATGGAGAATATACTTTGTATTTCCAAACCACTCCATGGATTTCCACTGCTCCAAATTTGGGGTGTCACACTCTGTCATTTCCCGAATTGATACCTCAAGCTCCATATATGCTTCATAGGACTTTCTGGGCAATCTGCTTCTGATGATGGCGAACTTCTGCAGAATCTCGAAATCTTCTGTGAGCATATCCACAATGGTCTTCCCTGTCAGGATTTTCTCCAAATCATTGAATTTGGAGTGGTCCATGCGGCACTGAACAAGCAGGTTATGATAATGTTCCTGTGAGAACATCCGCCCCTCTCCGTCCCAGAAAGAAGGCAATCCGTCCTCTAACAGCTCTTTAAATTCCTATTTAAAATTATTAACCTGCAGAAGCAATCCTTCTGATTTATCTTGGACCGTTTTGATTAAGTGATGCTTATGGATGATTCTCTTTTCCCACATTACTATTGATACTCTGTCCTTTATGCCCAATTCGTGCAATTTCTGATATGACAGTGAATTTAGAAAATTCAGTGTGTTCTGAGCTGTAGCAAGAGGTGTTTTCTCCATATGTTCGTTTACCAGTTTTAATCTCTGGTGAGCCAAATTTATCATTATATTCAAATCATCAATATAATTTAGATAGTGCCGGAACTTGGTAATCTCTATACACAAGGTATCCCAAATGATATGTTTTTCCCCCTGAAGAGGGCCTTTCCCAATGCATTTTTCTTTTAGCTCATTGAATTTCTTCTGTAATTGATTCCTGTCCTGCAGTATTTGTTTTTTGCTTTCACTTACTTTGGCCAATTCATCTTTCATCTTTTCATTTTCTGATTTCAAATCTTTGATTGCTTCTTCTTTCAAACTTACCTGGCTTACTGTGGAGGCGTGTGCTCGGAGAATTCCTGGAACTGACAAATGGAAGCTGCCAAATCGCCAAATCCTTTTCGTCGGGTCTCGAGCAAATAAAATAATCATTGGAGAGGTCAACCTTGCCTTTATAGAACCACACAATTTGCCATGTGGAGAGCATTTATTTTCTGCAACCACCATCTATTCTTAACTGCTGTGCACTTCTAATTTCCGGTTTCATTCAAGACCCTAGATCTGATTTCTCTTTAATTTCTGGCCTTTGGATCGCATGCCACGTACCTTGTTCTTCCAGGCGTCTTGGTGATAAAAAACATGCCAGTCTCCATCCCGAAATGATCTCCCACCGTCGATGAAATCGCCTTTTATCATGAGCCATTGGATCGGGTGACACGTACTGAATTCCGCTGGGCTCCATCACTTTAACCGTCGTGCAGCTTTGATCCCCGGAATTATTCTCAGCCATTGATGTGATACCCCTTTAACTTTCCACCGTCAGATCATATGCCATGTACCAAATTCCGCTGGGCACTTCGAAATTATCCACCGCGCTAGTTCACTCTCCGGAAATCATAATAGCCGTTGATTTCATCCACTTTGATTTTCATCGGTCAGATCGATCACCGGATAACACATTCCGCTGGGCGCTTTAGGTTTATCAGTCGTGTAGGTTCTAGTTCCCAAATCAATATCAACCGTGGATGTGATCCGACATCACCTCTCCGCCATTGGATTGAGTAGCATGTACCCGATTCCACTGGATTGTGTCATTTTAACCAAGATGCAATTTCACGAAGCGGATTGGATATGGACCATGGATCTGCCCAAAACAACTTGATGGCCGCTGATTTGTGTGCCCGATAAGCGCCCGGACAAAACCTTTATCTTCCTTGCATCTCTGAGGAGTGGAGAGAATATCAGCCATTGATTTTCTTCCTTCTTCCATCGCAGCTTAGGATCTTTGGTGACTTAATCGCTTTTTTTCCTATAGTCCCATTTTTACAATATATCCTTTAACCAAAGTATCCAAACAACCATTATTTTTCTTTCTCCACCATGGTCTTTCATCCCCTTGATAAATAATGGTGTTAACACTCACAATGGATAAATTCACAAAGGTGTGTTAACCCAAAAACCCCCCACATAGCTCTCAATGGCCTACGCCACCCAAGGACACCATCTCGCAACACTAATATCACTCCATTAGACCTTCCATTAGACCCCGACACCTCCAAAATAGCCTAAGGATGAAGAAAAAGGGCTAAAAACACCAAAAAGGAGCCCAAAATAGCTGCCTAGGAGCTAAAGCCCTCAAAAAGGGGATAAAACCCTAAAAGGGGCTAAAGTTAGGGTGAAAGGGGCTAAAGGCCCAAAAAAAGGGCTAAAACCCTAACCAAGGGCTTAAAACCCTAAAACCCCTTGGAAAAGCTATAAAAGGAGGGTGGGGGGTCACTCTCAAGACACTTCTCTGATTGCCTATTGTTATGCTGCCCGTGGATGCTTTGAGACCTTTGCCTCTCAAACCACCCACACTCCCTCTCCTCCATCTCCATTTCCATTTGAGCCATTGCTCCCCAACCAAGAGAGAGGCTTCCACAAGCTACGGCATCGTGGCCTATTCCCACTAGAGAAGGTATACTTGCGCTTTCATGTTTTGCTTCTTAGTTATTTAGTTTGCTTTGATTTCTAACCATTGTTTTTATTTGCAGGTTTTGCTTAACATTGTTTGCAGGTTTTTCCATTGTAGCTTAGGTTTATTTTGCAGGTGTTGGAGGCAGAACCCTAACCCATTGTGTACAGAGGGGTTCAACAGTGCTCCATTTGCTTCTTCTTGTTTCTGTCATTAGCTTAGATTTAGTTTACTATTATGTTATTTACATTTTCCTTTCGTTTTTCAACATTTACTATTAGCAGCAACCTACCCTTCTGCCCTATAGGAATAAGGGAGCCATTCTTGCCCCTATAGCAGGGAGAAATCCTTGCTACAGAACTGGCGACCATACCAGGTCGATCCCACAGGATCCCTGGGCCAAAATTTTAATTTTTCATGTTTTTTCAATTTTACCCTTGTTTTCAAAATTTTCTTGTTAAAGCTGTCTTAGATTCATTTTATTTATTGTTTTAGGTATTACCAAAGCATCTGCTAGGAAAAACCGAGTTGGATTGACCATAGTACCAGTTACTGTCAGCCATATCTGACTCTGTCTCACCAAAAAACCCCAATCCGGAGTAGGGCGCTCTTATCGAGGAAAAAGGTGAGACTGGGGCGCACTTAATGGGAAAATAGGTGCACCCAGGGTGCACTTAATCCTCTGATAAGTACGACTTCAGCCCATAAACTCATGTTGTGGCTATTTCTTCATTCTGTGCGACCCCCTCGCTCATTTCTGAAAAAATCTCACGGTCCCCTCGCTAGATTTGGTCAGAAATGTGCGGCCTGTCAAACAGAAATTTAATTTGCATTTAATAGACTGTAAATTTTAGTTTCATAGGACTGTTAGTGCGGCCCAGTGGCCTCTATCCACCACTGCAAGTTAATTTCATTTCCTGTTTTCATTTTCTGCATGTTATTTCATGAACAATGTGTAAATGTTAAGTAAATCATTATGGCTTAATAAAATGAACCTAGTCTAACTAAAATCAACTTAAAATCAACGATATTGCTTCCCCTTCCTCCTCTACCTGGTCATCACCCTCTAGGGTATTTTGGGATACGACGAAGGGCAAGCTCGTATAGATCTAGGCACTCCATGATATTGTTCCAAAACCATTAAAACCGGGTGACCTGGAAGGTAGAGGGGGTAGAGAAGGAGGGCTTCTCACGGCGCTAAGCGTCCTCCCTGTTGACCAACCTAGCATCCGAGAAGTGACCTAAGGATCTACAGATGGGTTTAGTCCCATTTTGTTGAGAGCCCAACACCTTCTCTTGGTTGAAGAGGAATATCAGTGTGAGGTAGACATCTAGTTAGGCCAGCAAACGTTCACGATTAATCATTGTACTTTTTCACAATTTCTGTTTATTTATGATTGCATGCACAACCACAATGAAATGAACTCTACCATGATGAATTCATAAACCATATTGTAGCAACCAAATACTAGAAAAAACAAGCAAACAAATACACCATACCAACTAATTAACCCAACTCAATTCATGACACTGAGTAAGCCTTAAAATTTACTAATTTACACTAAGTTCAAACAACTCTGCGGTCTTTGAGGACATAAGTCCCTAATTGCTTCAAATGTGGGAAGTACTTTGTCTCTACCCAAAAACTCATTGTGAGTACCACAGGAACCCCAAAGTAGCTGGCCACTGAGAGGAATTTCCAAGTGAAATGGGCAACAACCCCTTCCGATTGAGTAGAAGCACCTGTGAGGAACAAGCCAAGCACTGTCTTCTGGTAGTCTTGGTGGCTGAGTGACCACCTGCACCCAATAGGAAGCCACTGAAACTGGAGTCCAAATCTCATTACCACCAATTTCACACATAAAATCAAACACAATTGATCCTCCACGCTCTTCCTCATGCCTGAGAGGCAAACCACCACCATTTAGAACACTCGATCGGCACCATCAAAGTCGTTCTTAGCGATCTCCCACACCATCAGAGGGCCACACAAGCTCTGATTTTGATCCAGACCCATATCAATCTAAACCAGACCTCCACACCACACCATCTAGCCCCATGGCTAATACAAATCCGGATCCATTTTCTGGCCTAACCTTTGCAAGTGGAACCATGTCCACATCACAACCGGTTACCCACAACCTGGAAAGTGGCCCAAGCATAGTCATGCAGACTGTCATTAGCCAACTACCACCACCTATAGTGACCAGCCAACCTGGCCCACTTACAACACATGGAGGCAGTGGGCCTTCTACACAAACTGCCCCTCCTGCTACACAAGGGGCAGTGGACCATCCACCTACATTTCCCCTACTATCATACATGGGGGCAATGTCCCTGTCACTCATACCGTCCCTGTTGTAATCTCACAGATCACATAAGGTTACGAATATTACACATTAAAACATATATAAATATAAAATAGAGACAAGAGACAAGAACAGATAGATGAATAAACAGATTATATTATACAAAATGAGTCCATATAACGTAGAGAACTGAACTGAGTTCTCATCTAGCTCAACAGCCTAATATATATGATTACAGAGTAGTTACAAAATAACTACCTATCGGTTCGATGAACCGACGCGACCTTAGGTGGTCGACCTATTTTCTTATTTTAGTCAGCCAACTGACTTAGTTGGCCCATCGACTAAGTCGGCCCATCGACTTAGTCGGCTGATCGACTAAGTCGGCTCTCGTTCAAGTCAACTTATCGACTTGCTCCTTCTACATCTCCCCCATGAACAAAATGTTTCTTCATCCTGAACAAACAGGGAGGTACAAAAAATTCTTGCTGGCCTTTAAAATTTATTGTGGTGGGTTGTGAATTCTGATGGTCAGTCGTTTCTGTATGCAGACTTCAACAATGGATGGGGCTGTGATGGCGAGGTGATGTTGGAAATCTATCCAACTCTGCAAAAATTTATGGATGTCAATGGTGAGTGTGGTCAAGCCTGATAAGATCAACATCTTTTCTAATATGGAGACTTCATCTATCCTCTCCATGTCGGGACCCATGAACTAGTCCTTCTCCTCTGTGGTCTCGATAAGTTATTTCATCTACAAGCAGATGATGTCGACTTTCTCTAAGTTGGGGAGAGCTTGTTGCACCCACTGATGTGCTTCCCTTTCTAGTTTCTGTAGTTTGGTGGTTTCAAGCACTATCTGTTCTTCTATTGTCGTTCTAAGTGCTTCCTCAGTGGTCTTTCTACTCTCCATTGCCTGGATCCCTTACTGATTCTATCGTGTCTGCTGATAAACTTGCCCATAGTGAGTAGGCCAGTCTCTTAGTACTTCTTTGGTTATGACAGACTCCTCCATATGGTCCTGCAATACCTTGTACGCTTCAGAAAATGTAGTGTGTTGTGCCACTAGGAGTCGGGCGGTTTCCTCTTTCTGTTCCTCCTTGGTTTCCTGAATGTGCACTTGGAGGGTCGACACCATGCTCTTGAATAGTTTATATGCTCTTTCAAGCGGTCTATCTGTGTCAATATCTATGGGGACTAGCATGATGGACTGGGCCAAATTCCTACATTTGTCGAGAAACTCGACCTGTTCTGTATTTTTGGCCTGGAGTTCTTTACTTCTTCTCGCACTCCTCGTCTTTGCTTCACTCGCTATGGTTTTGAGGAGTTGTCCCATCTCTATGTCGGTCAAGGATCTTGCATCCTTCAAGCTAATTTGGATCTTGGGAGACTTCCCATGATGCTCCTTCTTCTTCTTGTGTTTTTCTTCTTTTGTCTCCTATGTACCTACAACAATTGATCCAGGATCTTGGGTTTGTGGGTTAGAGGCTGATGGTTTGTCTGCTTGGGGAGGTGGGATGGCGGTCACCTCTAGTTGTGTGGATGTAGTCGGTTGTGGTGGGCTTGTCTCTGAATCAGGGGGTGGTGGTGGTGGTGGAGATGGTGGTGGAGGTGGTGATGGAGTTGGTGAATGGTCGGTAGTGATGGGGTTGGGGGAAGTATGGTTGAGTGGTGGGTTGTCGAGTTGGTGGTGTGAGTTTACGTTGGAAGTCATTTCTACTTCTGTCGATGCAGTGGCTGGTATGTCAGCTTGGGGTATGGGGTCGGCTGATGAAATAGTGGAGGAAAGATGTCCCGTCACATTAACTTCCTTGTCGGGTTGTCTTATGAAGGTCGACATAATCGTTGCAACAATTGGGGGTTGTGTGCCCCGTCCTGTATAGATAGGTGCCTAGGTGGAAATATTCTGAGTCGACTTAAACAATGCAAGCAGTGTCTCAAATAAATCTTGTAAGTCAGTGTCTCTGTCGAATTTTGATTCTACCACCTCCGGCATTGCCCTTTTGTATAAGTCGAGGGGACTGACTGACTGTTGTGACAGTGCTTGCTCCTCAGTTATTTTTTTCGGTGATGGGGGTGGAGGTGTCAACACAAGATTGATGATGTTTTCAGGTGTCATCGCAGTCTTTTCTTTCTTCGGTCAACTTGCTTGTGCTCCTACACCTACAAAGCACTGGAACTGGGTTTCGACTAGCACTTTATTTACAGTGGCATCCTCTATGATGTCGAGGGCCATGGCTGCCAATTAGTCTTCATCGTCTAATGATTCGGCAATGATAAGCTTGCACTTACCTTTACCTTGTTGTTGTTCTTATGTTTTTAATTTCTTCCTGGATGCTGCTATTTCTTTGGCATGTTTTCAAATAATGCCTTTTGTAACAGCATACTCAGGGTTGTCTGGTTCTGCTTCGCCCATCGGTGCCCAAGTCAGGATGACACTTGCTGGAGCTAGAGGAGTTGTCTGTTGCTATGGTTGTGGCTTTGATTTTGCGAGCTGTGGTTCTATTTTCTTTGTGATTGGAGGTTTGATAGTTATATGTAGTCGACCAGTGTGCTCGACCGATGTCTCCTCTAACACAAATGTGCTAATGTAGAGGTTGACCTCATAGTCTTCCTCCTTTTCCTGATCGGTGAGTGGCACCTCGATCGAGAATTTGATCTGTTTGGATTCTGCTGGTACTGGTATTTTTGTCTTAGCCTGTCGAGACACTTCTCTAAAGATCTGGTCGATAGATGGATAGTAGTTGAGGGCTTTGACATTGGAATCCTCGCCTTGCATGTACCACACCGAGGTATGGTCGAGCTCCAGCTGGATGTGGGAGTTCACAGGTAGATTTTTCCATATGTTTTGAGGCACCCTCCATCTAGTCGTGCAGACTTTCAACTGTTGGAACCAGTTCTCTAGGAATACTTTCCCACACTCTAGTTCATGCAGGGTTCCTTGCTAGGAGAAGGGTTTAAACCTCCACATGTCGAACCTTGACGGTTCCCGAAAGACTGGGCTCCCCTCTGGGAAGATGTGGTACATAACAATCCATAAGATGAGGGAGGGAAACTTGATGATTCCCCACATTTCTTGGCATCACTCATAGATGGTCTTTACCATGTTGGCAACGTAATCCCCCCATCTGTATATTCGTCCATCGGTGGCAATAGTGTTGATGACTTCCAACATCTCTAACTTGAGGTCACTGCCTTGACCTGCTAGAGTGAGTGTGATTGCAATTATTTTGGCCACAATCTATGGCATTCAAGTTGTGATTTGGATGATCATCAACCCTTTTGATTTTTTTTCGGAAGGTGATCCAGTGAGCTCTTCGACCAGACCTTCTTTGATTCCGACTGGTACAGGGTCTCCTTTATTAGAGAGATTGGTCAGCTTGGAGATGGCATCTCTAGAGATGTCGATTGGCTTGTCAAAGTAGAACCGGATGTTGTGGTATCGACTGATAATGAACTTCACAGCAGCTTCCTTCATGCCACCAAAGCTGGCCATCAATGGTGCATTGGAGTAGTTGAAGAGAGTGCTGTGTTGGATTTTCTGTGCTACTTGAGTAGCCTTTTTGTCGACAAATTCCCATTCTTGGATCTCGGTCCATAGCTTCTACCATGAGCCTTACTGTACTTTGGAATTTTTAATGTTCTTCAGCCTGTAGACCAAAGGTGTATCCACAGCCTGCATCTCCTTTTCCTTGGCCGATGCTCTAGTTTGCTTGGGGGCCATTGTGTCGGTTTGGTCGATGTCACTAAGGGGATCTCAGCTTTTGGTCGACTGGGTGTTTTGATGCTGTGTCTGTATAGGTTGCAGTGAATGAACCTTCAGCGGTCCAGTACTTATAGGCGATGTTGTAGTTGTGTGCAGCAATGGGTGTATTAATGGCGGACGTGATGTTCCAGCTGGAGTACGTGAGTGTGATTTAATGGTGACTTGTTTTTGGTGCTTGAGGTCATGAATGCACGATGGGATTATCGAGGTGGCCGGATGGAGTCAGTGATGAGAATGGTCGACAGGAGTGGTCGATGAAAGTGGTCGATGGTCATGATGGGGGTTGTTAAGAGGGTGATTTCCTGTCATGGTTTTCTGTCTATAAGGTATTATTTTGTTTTTGGAATTTTTAGTTTTTTTTGGATTTTGGTTGACGGTTATGGTCATTGTATGATTTTTTTTTGAATTAGTTTTTGTAACGCTTTAGTCAGGCTCCATTAACAAGCTTTTGAAATACTATGCCCTGTAACGTCCTTAGTCGGACTGATCTGTTGGGATGTATCTCTTCGACAATGTAAGGTCCCATCCATTATCTGTGGATTTTCTTAGGTTTTCCTTTGACCTGAATATTGTATAGTAAAGCAAGGTCACCGACCGACAGGTTTTTGTTCTTAATGTTGCGGTCATTCCATGCTTTCTGTTGTTGCTTCTAAATTTCTTGGTGTTGTATAGCCATGAGTCAGTTTTCTTCCAGCTTGCTGAGTTGAAATAGTCAATCCTTCATTCCTTGTTCGACATCGACATGTAGTATTTCTATGATAATAGGTGTCTGTTATCGAAAGTGTAGTGGAACTACTGCTTCTTGTCCATAGACTAGTCGAAAAGGGGTTTGGTCGTTCGATCGTTTATAGGCTATTCTGTATGCCCATAAGACTGCAAGTATTTTCTCATCCCAATCGTCCTTGTCAGCATTACATTTTTTAGTTAATCCTTTTTTTAATTTTTTATTGAATGCTTCAATTGCTCCATTCGACTGAGGATAATATGTTGTACTCCGTCATTGGTCGATTTGGAACTGGTCGGTTAGGGTTTTGATAGTCTTGTTGATAAAGTGTGTCCCCTGGTTGTTAATCAGGGTTAGTGGACATCCAAAAGTAGTGATGATATTTTCATAGATAAACTTAGCGGGTATATCACTAGAACATGTATCGAGGGGTTCAACTTCTACCCACTTAGTGACGTATTCCACTATAGTAATAATATACCTTGCACCTGATCTTTTTGCTGGGATAGGAAATGGTCCTATGAAGTCTATGGCCCAGATTTCGAATGTGAGACTGGGGTTTACTGATATCAAGGGAATTTATGTACTAGGCATAGGTTGACATAGTCGTTGAAATCTGTCACATCGACTAACAAAGTTTTTGCAATCTCTGTGGAGTGTCAGCCACCATAATCCTGACTGTTGGATTTTCTTTGCAGTTGTGTTTGCTTGGAAATGTCCTCCTGCAGGTCCATAGTGTGCTTCATGCATGATTTGGTCTCGTTCATGTTCGAGTACACACCTTCTAAGGATGTCGTCTAATCCCATTTTGTATAAAAATCCATTGATGAGGCTGTATGGTGCAGCCTTCATAGTTAAGATCTATTTTTCTTGGTGCTCATACCTTCTGGTGCATGTCTGTTTTCTAAGAAATGAGCTATTTATTCTAGTTCTACTGGGACTACTTCTATGCAAAATAAATGTGCATCAGGTAATTCGTCGTCGACTCCGGTCGGTTCTTCTCTTGTGTCGATTCGAGATAGATGGTCAGGCCCGACATTTAACTTGCTTGGTTGGACAACGACTTCAAACTCAAATTCTTGGAAGAGAAGTAGCCATCGACAAATCCTTCCATGATGGAGTGGTTTATTCACAAGATACTTCAGGGCTTGATGGTCAGTATAGAATATGAAGGGGTTAGCTAAGAGGTAATGTCGATACTTTTGGAGGGCAAAGACCATTCCTAGGGCTTCTCTTTCTATGGTCGAATAGTTTCTTTCATCCTTGTTTAATTTTCAACTGCTGTAAACTATGGGATAATCCATTCCATCATCTCTTGGTTGAGTTAGGATTACTCCTATTGTTATTCCTGATGCATCAATATGTACATGGAATTTGATCGACCAGTTTGGAAACTTTAGGATGGGGGCTTCGACTAGTTTTCTTTTTAATTTTTCAAATGATATGTGGCATTCCTCTGTCCAGTTAAACTCTTGATCTTCCCTTAATAGTTCTTCAAGAGGATAGGTCATATCTAAATAGTATCTTATGAATTTTCTATAATATCTTGTGTGGCCAAGTAACACCCTGAATTGTTTGGGGTTTACTGGTGGTTTCAGGTCAAGGATAATTTTAATTTTTGCAAAGTCAACCTTAATACCTTCTTTATAGACAATGTGCCCTAATAGTATCCCTATGGGGGTCACAAATATACATTTCTTGATGTTTAGGGAGAGTTGAATCTGTCGACATCTCTCTAGCATAAGTCTGAGCCATTTGCAATGATCTTTTAAGGTGGAGTACATTGTCAAGTCATCTAAGTATACCGCCATGGTCTTATAGATGTATTCTTGAAATGTTTTGACAACAATTCAAGAAAACACTGTAGGTGCATTCCTTAATCCAAAAGGCATAACTTTGTAAGCAAAGGAACCAAATTCACACAAAAATTGTGTCTTCTTCTGGTCCTCTTTAGCTATTGGTACTTGGTTATATCTTGAAAATCCATCTGTAAATGAGTAGCATTCATGTCCTGCAACTTCATTCAAGGTTTCATCGGCATAAGGGGTTGGAAATGGGTCTGTCAGTGTTACTTTATTTAGTTCCCCAAAGTTGACACAAATTCTTAGTCTAGCCGGGTCATGTTTCTTGGGTTGTATGACCATTGGACTTGCCCATTCTAATTGGTCGATAGGGTAGATGATGCCTGCTGCTAACATGTTATCAATTTCCTTTTTGACTATCTCCTTGTATTTGTGAGCTAGTTTATAAGGCCTTTTCTTGACAGGTCAAACATCAGGTTTAGTATCAATTTTCATTTCTCCCATTTCATGGACTAAGTCTTTTAGGTATTTGTAATCCCTAGCAAAGACATCTTGGAACTCCTTTAGTAAGTTCACTATCTCTGTGGTCTGTTGTTCGTTCGAGTAGTCGCCAATATTTGCTAGTTTTGGTTGATCATCATTTGAGATGTTGACTTCTTTAGTTTTTACTTTGGCATCTATCCACTCTAGTGCTTTGGATTTATTAATCCGTTGACTTCTTTCTTTGAATTATGAGAAAGTGGCAGGGAAGTTGACTGTAGTCATTCTGTCAATATCTTTTTTGTCAGTTGTTGCGACTTTCAGGATTGTGCGGATAGGTTTTGTTGTCTCGACATGGTTGGATTTCCATCTAAATCTCTTTCCTTCTATGTTTTCATTTTCTAATTGTAATCGGGTCGACTGTGGTCTTGACCATGTTTGTATATTGTTACATTCCCTTATCTGTCGATGGTCTTGTAAGGGTTGTTTTTCGGTTGGTTGGATAAATTGTTTAATTTGTTTTGTTGTTTCAACCAGATTTTCATTTTGAGGTATGAAGTTGAAGTCTTTAATAAAAATTTCCTTGAGTTCGTGCCATAAAAGGGTTTCACCTCTAGCTTCTTCCATCTTATACCATTTCTTTGGTAAGTTGGCTAGGGTTGATGGGAACAAGTGTGGCCATGCTCGTTCATCCTTGTATCCAAGTCTTTTCCATGATCTTCTGGGTTCTTTCCTTGAGTGAATACAGGTATCTGAACTTGTTGGGTTAACTTTTTTCCTTCAAACCTTTTGACAAAGTAAGTCGAAGCAGTTTTCCAGGTCTATAGTCTTGTCTGATGGGTATCCCACCATCTAGCTGCTTGCCCTATAAAAGTTTCAACTAGGCTTTGAATTCGGCCATGTTCACCAATATTTTTAGATACTTGCTCAACATGCATGACTGGTGATTCCCTCTCCTTATACCTTGGTAGTTGTGTAGTATTTAGGTTGGTCGGTTGTAAGGTAGGGTGTTCCCTTATTTTATTTTCGAAGATTTTTGGAACAATGGATACTATAAAGCACTGTTGGGTGGGATTTTTCTGTACTTTTTGTATATTCCAACACCCTCTTGCTTGTGTTTCATAGTTCTCAATCTCTCAGTCATACAATTCGGCATCTGAGTTATAACCAACTGAGTCTTGGTTACCTAAGTGAAGTTCTCCATGGATGTTTGGTTTTGTGTAGTCTGCATTGTTGTGGATTTGGTGGAGTTGTCTGACATCGACTTCTTCATCAATAGGTTCAGTCCAAGGTTCCCCTTGAGATGGATGAATGGGTACAATGACCTTTTGACCATTTCCTTTTAATTTGATCTGTTCCTTGTCCAAAGATATGGATGCTTTCATCTTTCTACCCCAAGGTCGACCTAGAGCTGGATCCTTCCTTTGGGTCAATGATTCCAAAATCAACCTTGGTTGAGATTCCTTCGATAGTCGTGTCGATGTTTTTCCAGACTCCAATGGGTTCAATTAGGCCTTGGTCATCTAGTTTCAGGTATATGCCTGAATAATAGAGTCAAGGTCTGCCCATCTGTTCCCAAGTGTCATGAGTCATGATATTTACTTGTGAGCCGAAGTTGAGCACTACTTGTCAGATGTGGTAACCTTCAATTTCCAGGTCGACAAGTGGGTCGACATCACTTTTGTATTTTTGATTCAAGCTGCAGATGTTTTTTGTTTGTTTTTCAAAGTTGGTACCTTTTATTTCATGCAAAAAATCAATGAACTGAGATACTGATTTGTCTGTTTGAACGAGCTGGATTAATTTATTTATTGTGTTAGGTCGACTTTTATGCATGTTTTCTTGTCATGCAATTTCTTGAAATACATGAGTTGCTTCTTTATATGTTTGTTTTTCCTTCACTGGGTCAGGGTAGACATTTGTCTCTTTAATCTTATTAATTATGGGGTTATCATCTCTTGTTTTTGTTCCTTGCCGAGTTATAATATGTAAATTTTTGGTGGTTATTACATCATTCTTTTGCACACAAGACAAGACATTAATATTTTTCTTGGTATTAATTTTTTCTAACATGGTAGGGAAATCCTCTAGTGAGTGATTCCCTACCCCATAGTGGGTACAGAATTTGAGATCAGTCATGTCCTTGTATGGACAGTCTGCGTACCGATGACCTTCTTTGTAACATGTGAAGCACTGGATAGGTCGACGTGGGCGTGTGTCGCGATTCCCAGGGAATCAACCTCTTCCTCTATAGCCTTGGCATCGATTATCGTACCAGCGCTCATATCGTCGACCGTCACATCTTTGTATGTTCTGATTGTTTGCTAGATTGTTTCTCTCATTATGTTGTGCCACTGCATTCATTTGGTAGATCTCCTAATAGTTCTGTCAGTTCTTCAGGTTTAACTGACAGTCTGTCATGTTATGACTTTTGGTCTTGCAGATAGCGCACCAGGAAGCCTTGCCATTCTTCATGTTAAATGACCAGTATTTCATAGAGTGATATCCATGTTACTGGAAAATTTCACAAAAGGACTCGGTCTCTACGAATTGAACATCTTGTCAGCTATATTCTTGTCAACAGTTATCTTTTGAATGGCCGGCCGTCGAGCATTTGGTGCACCAGATCTCCTGATTCTTGAGGCTTAGCTCTTTCAGAGACTTATGTATGTTCTCAAGCTGTTCTTCCAATCTGTGTTCCATGGGGTAAGCAAGTATTCCTCGTCCATCTCTACCTGAAGAGCTTTCATTAGCGCATCCTTGTAAGTTTTGAATGTCTCCAGACTGATGTGTCGACGTACTTTTTGAGATAGTCCTGCAAGAAACCACTAGATTAGTAACTGTTCATATATAACATAATCCAATTGGCTTAGTAGGTCTTTCCAACGCTTATCGTATTCGCGGATGGATTCCCATAGCTTTTGTGATGTGGTTTTAAGTTTTTTCGTGGCCAGGTGCTTAGCATCTAGAGTTTTGAAGAATGACAAGAATTGTGCCTTAATCTCAACTTTTGTCACTCTGAGTTGTCTTTCTGAAAAGGTCATGTACCACATCAATGCCCTTTTCCTTAAGGCTCCTGCGAACTGTGCCATTTCTCTATCTTCATCTGTAACCTGGTTGGCCTCCCAAGTCGACTCGCAGATGAACCAGTGTCGTCTAGGGTCCTCATCCCCCTCATATAGAGGAATGTGAGACGATCCGTGACCCATGTTTGAATCACTGTCACTGCTCTCAGAAGGTGGCGGCGGTGGAGGTGGGGGTGGTGATGAGGGTGGTGGGGTTATTGGTGTATTCATGCCTATGGAATTCTGGTCGATGAAACTTCCATTCCCATTAGTTGTCGAATCTTTGTCGATGTGCAGTTGTTTGATGTCGACTTCTACTGTCGATGGTCCACTGCAACTATTTGTTCGCAGTTTTGATTGTTCTATTTCTTCTAAAGCTGTATTTGGTGGGGGGGGCGCTCCTTCATTTGTTGGTAAGAGAAATTGGATACTTCGGAGGGAGGGTGGTGCTTGAAAAGTCACCCAGTTCCCTTCCACTGGTCAATGTATAATAAGGTTTCATCCAGTGTATGTTTCATTTCCTAGTTGACTCCATATACTGAAGTCACCAGCTCGTAGTTGGAGGTCTTCTTCAACAATATTATGTATTTGAGTACACAGATTCAATGGGGAAAGGGTTGTTCCTTCATTGGGAGCTCTTAATTGGAGAGCTTCTGGCTGCTCTATCCACAATTATTCCTCCTTAGGGGATTCTTCTTGTTCTACGCCTTCTTCATGTCAGTCATGACCCGACTCTAGTGGATTCTCTTCCTGGTCATTCTTTCTAGGGTTCCTTCCTCTGTGCATCTCTAAGGCTCTTTCTCATCTTGCTTCCCTTCTCTGGTGTCTCTCTTCCCTTTCTATTTTTTGAATGTCTGACATAATTTCGTATGATACTATTCTCTTGAGTTCCATTTTAGTTGAATTCTCATTACTGGTGACTAATATCTGGTTCTAGTTGACTAGGATCCACTATACTCTATCTAAACATATGACCAGCTACCCCCCCATAGCCTACCTGATGCTTTTTAGAAAGCCCAGATAGTTTGGTCTATTTGCTTAGGAAGTATTCCCACTCCCTTTCTGCAATGAATTTTTACCACTTCCTTTGCTTCTCTGCCCAATTAGAGTTTGTTGGCAGTTCGTGAAGTGATGGACGAGGTTTGATGATATGTGCTACTCCTTTCTCGATCAAAAAATTGAACAACAAGGTCGGTAGGGAGCACAGAATTTGTTCGGTGAGATCTGTGTAAAATTTCTCCATCACAGTTTCTACCAAAGTTCTGTCTTCGACTACTTGTTCCTCATAGAAGTCGTCAGTGATTTTCTCAAACCACTCCAACAAGTTTTTTCTACCTCCGCGGACCAAGTTTTCCAGCAATTGTTGTTCTTTAATCCCATCTAGTTTTCTCATCTAGGAATTTCTTTTCACAAAATTTTCATGCGTCTCTGTGAAAAATCTTTCTTTTACTTGTGTGAATGTTAATCTGTTCCTTCGTGTGTAATTCTACAAATAGTTTGCAAATTTACGTTCCCACCAGTCCTTAATCTTTTGCTCTGGTATCATATGTTTGCATACATTCCAGTTGTGTACTACCGAAAATGGAACCTGTTTGTGTCAGAAACTGTTTCTAAGGCTAGGGAAACATGCCAACACAATCTCAAGAGTAAATTCAATTCAAACTAGGGTTTAGGGTTTTTGTTTCAAGTGTTTTGGTCATAAACATCAAGAGCATATAGGGAATACATTCATTAGATAAGCAACAACTAAATCAAACACAATCACTGATAAAGATGCATATATATCATAAAAGTCTAACAAAAAGCCTGTATTGAAGTTTACACATAATGGACAAGCACTGCTATAAAACACACATTAACCAGCACTGAAAATGTCAATTAAGAAGCTAAACAAACTCACAGTAAAGCCAACACAGACAGAAAGTAGGGTAAAGAGTCATATATCCATAGTTTCATCAGTGAATGTACAAGAGAGTCACAACACTTATCTTTGAATAAGCCTGAAAGTATGATAGCCCACAGACCTCCTGATGCTCCAGAAAAATTAGAACCTTTACAATGTCTTTCCAACTCTCCTAAATAGCTATTCTCCTCCAAAAAACAGTTAGGTTTTACTTTCTAAATTGCCTCCATCGAATCCCTCAAGTAAGTAAGGTAAAAAGTGATTTTTTTACAAAATTACATACTTGCTAAAAATAGAAAAGTTTAACTAAACTGTTTATCAAAAACTAATCACTAACTAAAAACTGATTCATAACTTCTTTGATGCTTTTACAAGCAAATCAATGCCATCAAGCCTTCGAGGCCTTTTTATAGCTCCTTCATGCTTTTCTTCTAGCCTGTTTATCTTCTGGTGCAAAGCTTCATTTTCTTGCTGCAGCTGCTCCACAGTTTTCTCTAGCTCTATGGTGTACCTGTCAGTAGCTACTTTCCCTTTCAACACTTCTCTAGATACCTCAGATAACTGTAAAAAGTGCTGATGTACATCCTGCAATTCTCCCACCAGCTCCTTGTTAACCTTGAACAGATTGTCATTGGTCTCCTGAAGCTGCTTCACCTGCTGTTTGTATATTTGAATTTTTCCTTGTAGGCTTTCTTCCTCACTAGGGTTTTCAAGGACATTTGGCTCCTGCATCAAAATATCTGAATAATCAACCTGCACAACAGCTTCTTCTATAATACCTGCTTGCTTTAGTATGGCCACATCTTCTTCATCCCATCCCTGTTTTGCAAAGTCCCATGCATTTGCTTTTTCTTCTTCTTGCTGTTTGATGATTTTATCTCTGATTTCAACTATTATCTCTGATAACTTAGGAGCAGGTTGGTATGTTTCATTTGCTAATTGTGTTTTTTCTGTACTTGCAGGTTTAGAAGAAGAAACAGGTTTAACAGATGTCTTCTTTTTGCTTTTACTGTCCTGCTAAAAACTTTCTGTTTTTTCACTGGAAGAAGAATTGATTAACACTGCTCCTTGCTTGGAATCTAGTTTAGGATTGAGGAGTTTCTTCATGTTCCACCTGAATTTGTTTGTAGGCCTGGTTCTAAGTCTTCTATTTGAAGTGACAATTTTCCTCTTTTTTCTCTTAGGTTTTACTGATTTGCTCCTTGAAGTAGGTAAATCTTCCAATGCTTCTGTACTTGATTCAGTCATGATAACCTGCTGCTCATCCTCCAACAGATACCCTTCATCTTCAGATATGATGGTAAGGGGGCTTCTAGGTTTATTTTGCAATTCTTCTTTAAAAGTGGCATCTTTCTCCATGTCAACAGTGCCAGCTTGCTCAAGAGTAACATTTTTTTCCATGTCAATAGTCAAACCAGGCTGTACCTCCTTATCTGCAAACAATGTATATTTAGCTTTAGGATGCTTTGAATCTCCTTTGAACTGACTGTCACCCTGTGCATGTTCTGAGACTTGCTCAGTCACCTTCTTGACCTTAATCTCACCCTTGCTAGTAGATGTGATTGAATGACCCAGTTTTTTAATCATCACTTTACCTTTGTCACTTTGTCTTTTGGATTGTTGGTCTTCTTTTTTAGGGTGAATGTCAGACCAAAATAAGAAGAAGTCCCAATTTCTTCCCTCCTGCTGTAACACTGTAGTAATAATTAGTTTAATAAGGCCATGATGAAACAGTGACTGTGAGGTGTGATCATCTTGCTCCTTTACTTTGCTTGCCATCTTCTGAAGGCTTTTCAGGAAAAAGAAAGGCAAATTCATTTTAGACACCCCTACTAAGTGCTGCAGGAATCTGAAATGGTACTTAAAGACAAAGGAGTACCTTCCTTCACAAGTCACATAACTTTGAAGGATTCTTAAAGGCTCAATCCACTCCTTTCTAAATTTTTGAATAGGAATCCCTTTGCTCCAGTTAGGAATGACATTAGGCAGTAAATATCTGTGAGGATCAAATTCAAAGGGAGACTTCTTAAACCAGTGTTCTCCCTCGTTTCTGATTTCAGTAGCCTCTGATATCAGCTCCACAGTTAACTTAAATTTTAGTGCATCCATCATAATCATATCCTCCTTGAGTGCTTTGGCAAACTTGCAAGATACCTTAGAATTAAAACCATCAATCTTTTTGAAAAAACTCAACCATCCTGCCTGTTCAAACATATCTGCACAATCTGGAAGTTTTTTAACCCAGGTTAAATCTGAAGGTTCAACTCTGTTTATCTTTCCACTCTTCCCCATATTCTTCTTTTAGCTGATAGAAATAATGTAATTTGAGGTTTCAGCACACTGTTGAATGTTTGAGTACATTAGCCAATCAACTTCCTGTTTGTATTAGAGTTTCATTTGAATCTTTGTGTCCACACAGCATTAAAACAGCTTCAGCTCCAACCCTAAAAATAGCTTCACTATATCAAATTTCAAGCACAACCTCAGTCATAAGTTCACCAAAGCAGCTTGGACTGTCAGTATGAAAAGAAAGAGTCAAAACACCAGAGTTTAACAAAATCTGTATCCTTGCCCCAAACTGTCATCAACTCGGGTACATTCTGTCCATAGGCTCTGCAATCAATTTAGACATGATTCCTCCAGCATAAATTTCATAGATTATGATCCTTTCACAGCTTCTTAAAGCCAGTCAGCTACATTAACCAGAACAGCCTCTAGCATAATAGACAACTCACTGAATTTCCTGAACAGTGTCTTCTGCAATTTCTTGTATTATTAGGTCTTTAGGAAAAACCCTTCAGTCAGCTTCTTACCACCATAAACTCATCAGCAAAGTATCACATAAGTGAGAGGATCAATTATAAATATTCTTCCCTCAATCAATGACTGAACTCTACAAGAAAATGTTTTGAATTCAAGACTTCCTGGCTGCTCTGTTCCTTCAAATGCTTTGTAATGGAGCCTAGTGATTATTTGAGAGCTGGAAATTCAATCTTATGCACCATTTTATCATTCTGAACAATCAATTTCTGCAAATCACCTAGAAACCATAAAAACCCAAATTTTGAGCTAAAGGGTTTTGCAGCGCTGTACATACCAAAAAAATTTTAAATCTCGTGGCTTAAGGCTTCAGTTTGAAGTGGCAACGGTCTTTCCTCAAATACACAACTGCCTCCAGCTCGCCTCCTCAACCGTAAATGAAAGAAACAACTTGCCCTAATTTACTGAACGCTGTCTTTTCTTTATGGGAACACTACCCGGTTATTTAGCGCCTTAGTTCTCCTCCACGAACTCGTCTCCCCTACAATAATGCATATTGAATGAAAAATTTGACGGTTAAGCCAAGATTGGCTCGTCTTCTCAACTGCTCCCACGATTTTAGCAATGATGGACTTTGGCTCGTATGCGTGATTAAAATCTGCTAAAGACACATCTAATCTGCAACCACACATGTTAAATCATACTGCAAAATACCATTAATCATTACCAGCTGACACCCATGACGAAAATTTGCCCAAAAATTTGAAAAATTGAAAAGCGCGATTTTCTTGTAGCGCTCTCTTCATTAATTTTCCTGTCAGCGCTACAAGAATCTTCCTGTGCCCTTTTATCGCACTTTTACAGCTTTTAACCAAATTGTCGGATGTTTAGAGGATTTTTAGGGTTATAAACAAGTGTATTTTTGCTCTCTAAACATATCACTGAATCAACATTTGAAAATAGAACTTCTTTACCCTTCGTAAAATCTAAACAAATCATTTAAAAAGAAATAAATAAAACTCTAAAGAAACTCAAAAATGAAAGTCAAACCAAAAATGTAACCTAGGGTGATTGGAAAAAACAAACAAAAATTGGAAAAAATAAACCAATAAAGGAGGAAAATTTACTGACTTAACAGAACCAATGTTGTAATCTCATAGATCACATAAGGTTACCAATAATACACACTAAAACATATATAAATATAAAATAGAGACAAGAGACAACAACAGATAGATGAATAAACTAATTATATTATACAAAATGAGTCCATACAACGCAAAGAACTGAACTAAGTTCTCATCTAGCTCAACAGCCTAATATATATGATTACAGAGTGGTTACAAAATAAATACCTATTGGTTCAATGAACAGACGCAACCTTAGGTGGTCAACCTATTTTCTTATTTTAGTCGACCGACCAACTTAGTCAGCTGATCGATTAAGTCGACCCATCGACTTAGTTGGTTAATCGACTAAGTCGGCTCTCGTTCAAGTCGACTTATTGACTTGCTCCTTCTATAGTCCCACCCACAACACTTGGGGGCATTGGCCCATCTATAATGGTGCCACCACAAGCACCCCCAGCCGTGCAGATGCACTATGCACCTGCAAACCCCACCACCATCGCAGCCCCATACCACATCAACTTAGGGTCAAACCTGCCCTTCATGGCTCATCTAAACTTACCTGATTTGGCTAGATTAACAAATGACCCCATCTGCCACCAAGATTTTTGACCACCTGTGCCAACTAAGCTGCCATCAGACATCCCCAAGTTTGAAGGCAAAGCAGGGGAATGTCTCCAAAACCACATAATGACATTCTGTCTCTGGTGCTCATCCAATAGCATTGTAGATGACTCCATCAGGTTGAGGCTATTCTAATGCAGCCTTATAGGTGTTGCAGCCAAATGGTACATTGAGTTGCCACAAGCCAAGTACCCCAACTTCAACTCCTTAGCCTTCATGTTCCTACAGTATTTCCAACTCCCTATCAGATATGATGAGGGGGTGGAGATCCTGCTATCCTGCCATCAAAGCACTGCCGCTCACATAGCTGACCATATCCATGAGTTGCGGCGATGTCGTAGCTTATGCAAAATCCAACTAGATGACAGGATCTTCTTGGATTGGTTCCTTAATTCTTTTCTCCCCCACATCGCAAAGGATGTCACATCTAAACTTCTCCAATCTAAAGAAGAGGCCATACTAAAGGCCCAACAATTTGAACTCGTCTATGCCCAATATGGATACCTGTATATCATCATTCCAGATGCTCCCCATCCAATTACCTCCTACTACAACACACTGGGGGCATCCCATGCTATGGACGGCATCATAGGGTCGGTCTCCCAACAACCATAGCCTCAACTAACACCACCTATCATTATAGCACAACCAAGCAACAATGCTAGTGTTTCTTACTAGAACCAAGCTCTGGACTATGGTAGAATGATGTCCCAGTCCGAAGCAACAACTTCTTATGCACAAACTACACCACCGCAGCAGCCTCAGGCCATGGCTTGGCCAACATAGCAGTATGTGGGGAAAATTCTCACATTTGTGGCACCACCACCCCCACAAATCTACTATGCACCACTAGTACAACTTGTGCAAGCCCTCGCCCCCGCTCCACCCGCTCTGTTGGGACAAGTGTCCGCACAACAAAACCGTCCCATCCAGCCTGCCCCTAACAATCAACAAGGGAAAGCTAGAAACAATTGGCCTTGCAACCAAGACAATAACCAACCACAGGGAGGCGCTCAACAACCCAACCCTCCCAACAATGCCACAGCAAACCGACCATCCTAGGACCCCCTACAACGAAATGCACCAAGAAGCAATGCCTCGTTGTGCACAAGCCAACCATGCACACTCTGTGATATTTATGGGAACTACACGTTTGTGTGTCTCCTCATGGCTCGCGCTAAGCAAGCCATTCAAACCAAGGCCCAATAGGCCGCCAATGCTGCCAATCAATCCCAACCCAACTAGGAACCACAAGGACCTCCCCCCATGGTGCTTCAAATCCCACTACTAGTCCAAGGATTGGTGGCAGCCACACCCCCTCCCTAGGCCAACCTTAATGCTCTGGAGGCACCTCCCATGGCTGAAACAGGTGTTCATCACCTACTAGCCATGTTGACTGAAGAGGTCAACTTGCAAACCAGATGGAATCAGTACGGTACTAGCACCGAACCTTGTGACTCATCAGCAGCATCCACATCTAAGACATTCAACCTGCCTCTTCATTTACCCCTATTCTCATGCCCCCCCATATGTGAAGTGGCCAATAATGTCATAGCTAGAGCTGCAGTCAGCTATAGCATTGTGGATGATTTGGCCCAAATGCCAACCACCATGTCTACTCTTGAGCTACTTAAAATGTGCCCAATGTAGCTGAAATCCTTACTAGCCACCCTAGGGGTAGTAGACCCCTCTGACTCCAAGATGATTACCTTTGACACAGAGAATAGGGAACCACACATGCCCTCCACTATTGCCTTCCAAATCACGGTGTCCATCCAGAATTTGGTTGTGCACTGGTGCATAGTGAATGGGGGGGCATCCATGTGCATGATGTCCACTTTGGTTTGGTAGAAACTTGGATCAACAATTCTCCAAGAATCCTCCACAACTCTGTGGGTTTATGATGGACATCCCACTAAATCCCAAGGAATCCTCCCACATGTCCCCATCACGTTAGCCAGGAAAATAGTCCTGATTGACATCAAAGTCATCAATGCTCAACTGGACTACAACCTTCTCCTTGGGAGGAGTTACATGTAGGCCATGTGATCCGTCATGTCAACTGTCTTATGTCTCATGATGTTCCCCCACAAAGGGAAGATTGTGATGGTTGACCAACTCACCTATCATGATCCACAAGGGTTAACAGTGCCTGCCAATGTTATCCCTATCATCACCACCATTGAGCCGCAAGTGGCAACCACACACACTAATGTCATCCCTGCAACCAACACTGTGGTTTAAAACACACCAACCTCCCCACCATTGGATGTGGGCCCTAGGTTGTTTAGCGATCCCACCATGATGACTCCTTTCCCATTGGTGTCACTGCCACCAACACAAAAGAAAAATACGGACTTGTGCATGGTCTCGTCAAGCACCACTGCACCCAAAAAACAATCACAGCCATAGCCCCAAAAACAACCACAACACCGTCCATAGTCTCAACACCAATAGCAGCTGCAACATCATCCACAGCCGCAACACTACATGCAGCTGCAACCACAACCTCACCCCCACATGCAACCAGCAGGGAGTTATGTGGGCTCATCTCCAGTCCATACAATTCCCTTCCTCTTTCCCCCACCTAGTGTCATGAGCAAGCCGGTCATGGCCACCTTAAGCCTACCCAACTTTACATTGGGGATCTCGGTGTGGTATCTTGATCAACCAGCTCAACCAGCAATGCCCCAGGTTGTTTTAACCCCGGTGCAACCTATTGCGGTTGAGTCTCACCCTCCACCTTGTCCACACAAGCCAACTGCTGCACCCATACCTGCACCACCCGAACCCAAAAGATCTAGGGGCAAGAATACCAAAGCCGCTGCAGAACCATGACAAGTACCACTTTGTGCTGTCTACGAACAATAGGGCCATCCAACTCAGAATTTTCCTAAAATATCAATGATTTGTGTGCATCTGGATGCCATGGATACGAACGAAAACATCCCTGAGGTTGAACTCCCAACCGCACCAATATTAAGGAACAAGGCATTGAGGACAAACCATGCTTGTGCCCTTTGCAGATTCTATGGACATTAATCCCACCATTGCCAAGACCTCCCGAATTTCGAATGGCTCTCACTGATCTTCATCTCCATTCCCTTGAGTCTGAGATCACCTTGATCGAAGAAGTTCACCCACCACCGCCTTCTTCAGACACCATGTCCATCTACATGATGTCCAGTTCCACTGACCCACTCATCTCCTCCTTCATCGATGATCCATCAGACCTATCCCTTCATTGCTTTGGTAACGATGAGGAGATACTTGAAGCTCTAACCGCCCTGAAATACCCATGAGATGACATGCACCATAGCTCGTTCTTCCTCCCCAAAGAACTTGTATTGTAGTCTGACCAGTTTTCTGTGGAGACTAAAGATTTCATCCATGGGAAGGTTGATTGGTTCAAGAACCCAATCCTAGCACTTGATGCATTCGAAGAAGGGAACATGGTGAACATTTCACCAACCATTAAAATCAACATCTCAACCAATTCCGAGATCCTTGAATAAATCATGCTGGGGGCATCTTTCTCCCTGGAAGAGGTTGATGCCTACAAATCTCTCTTCCAAGAATTCTGTGATATCTTTGCTTGGTCATACACTGAAATTCTCGGCTTAGATCCATCCATCGTGGAGCACCACATCGACACATGGCCTGATGTGGCACCCATACGCCAAAAGCAACAGCCCATCCATCCATCCAAAGTGGCTGCGGTGAAAGCCAAGATAGAGAAGCTGCGTACAATCGGCTTCATTTATCCCATTGCATACACAACTTGGGATTCTAATCTTGTTCCCGTGAATAAAAAATAGGGTACCATTTTCATTTGCACATACTTCCACAATCTCAATGGGGCATGTCCCAAAGACAACTTCCCCACACCGTTCATCGAAGAGATCATCGATGCATGCACTAGACATGAGGCCTTCTCCTTCATGGACAGTTTTTCTGGATACAACCAAATCCAAATCTAGAAAGAAGACCGTTACAAAATGGCGTTCACAACCCCATGGGGCACATTCGTGTACCAAGTCATTCCCTTTGGCCTCAACAATGCTGAAGCCACCTTCCAGCATGCCATGATGCACTGCTTCTGTGATCTCATTCACATCATGTTGGTTTGTTTCGACAACCTCATCGCGCGATCTCAAAACCACACGCAACACGTAGATGACTTGTGACAAGTTCTCATGTGATGTTGCCAGTGTAGAATCTGCTTGAACCCATCCAAGTGTGTTTTCTATGTCCCCACGGGCCGTCTCCAAGGATTCATCATGTCACACAAAGGAATGACAGATGATCTTGGGAAATTCCAAACAACTTTCTCACTAATGTCACCTCTTTGAGTGACAGCATTCCAACTTGTATTATAGTCTTTCCATTTTTTGTTTTACACATTTTTCCTAATTGAGTCTTATGTATCATTTCCTCTCATTGCTTTAGATGGAGCACACGTCAGAACGGTATATGGTATTCACAGATGAAGCAAGTAGATGGTACCCGAACCTCTCCTCGGCTACATGGGTAATCTACTCCCCATTGCACGAGTTGATCCACATCAATGGAATATGTATGGGCACTGTAACCAACAACCAGGTAGAGTATGATGGTTTCAATGGCCTCTTGGTCGCTGCTCTATAGTTAGGAATTCATCATCTCGGTGTCTTATTAGACTCCCAGCCGCTTGTTTCTCAACTGAACAACCACTAACGAGTTCACAATCCCTGCCTCTTTAGAAAGTACCTGCGCACTAAACACATGGTTAGAACATTCGAATCCATCACATTCACACATGTTCCCAAGAACCTCAATAGTGTCATATATCAAATGGCTAATGATATTCTACACATCCATAACAATATATAGGAAACATACAACCATGACATAATGCATAATCATGTCTAAAAATACACACACAGTGTAATAATACATCACATAGGCATTTGCATTCCATAGCATAATAAAAAGACTCACATAATGAAACCACAAAAGCACATCCATGTGCATCAAAAAATATATATAGATATAAATCCATGAAACGCATGTCCAAAACATGTCCAATACAAAATCAAGAAGCCACATATGCTTTCTCAATAGGATATACATAAGCGACACAAAACCCCCTAAGTGCACCAACGCACTAGGAACGGCCCCACTAGGCTACTAATCCAACTCATACCCATCATCTACTCAGCCTCATCATCTTTCGAAGAGGATGCATCCTATGCAAGAAGACCACCTCTCGTCGTCCGGCGAAAGTGCTTGCAAGTCACAACCATCTTCCTCATCACACCCGTCAGCTCGAGAGGAAGATTGTGAATAGCAGCAATAAAGTTAGTACTCAAGTGCTGTCAGCCAACATCTGAAACTCTAGTAGCTATGATCCAGATGGAGATCGGTGGCCACCCACCTATTCCACTGGCTCAAAACAATTGTCCATTGTGGCAGTTTCCTAGTTATTTTTCGGCAGTTTTTCGAGTCCTAAACTTTCGGGGCCATTTTGAGGCCTTAAACGATGTTTTTTGGAGGTTCGGGGCCAAATGGTTGCCATCGACATGCATTTGGCCGACCAAAAGTTGTAAATATTAGATAGACCTTTCCAACAAGCTATCGAACGCCCAAATCGGAGATCGTATGCAAAAGTTATGACCCCGGGAAGTTGACTGTTCAACTTACCACCGTGGGGCCGCAAACTTTATGACAGTTCATATTCTAGGGTTACGTTTTGGGACTTTTGGGGTTCTCACCTCATTTTTTATTATAAATAGGCCCTTTGGCCTCATTTTGTATTCAGCTTGGCACGAATGAGCGTAGCAGCCACATCTCTTCTCAGAGATAGCTACCACCATTCTAGCAACTGTATTACAGTATGTTCTATTTCCGCCATTTAATAGAATATGTTTTTACTGTATCTCTGTTATCTTGCAAAATGTCTATTATTATTATTCTGTATATGTTCTTTCATTTCGTTCACGCCTAAATCCGGATTAGTGGTATCAGAGCAATCTGCTCTTTGATTGTTTCTCGGTGCATGTCCCCGACAAGGTCCGAATATAGAGAGTTTGGTCTCGAACTAGTTTCACTTGATCATTCTCGCCGTCCCAAACGACCTCCCATGGCGAAAGAAAAGAGAGACGACGGAGCAGGAGATCCTATCAAGTTGCTGCTCGAGGAAGCCCTCGAGCGACAGAGGAACGAGATGATGGATAGTTTCGCCCAAATCCTTCGGCGAATGCCGACCGCAGCCAGTGCATCTTCAATGAGCAGCCGGTTCGGGGATGCAACTCCCTTTAAGGTACAAGTTAACTTTGATATTCCTTTATTTGAAGGCAATATTGATGCAGATGCCCTGGATAATTGGGTGAATGTTCTAGAAGGGTATTTCTCTGTTCACAATTTTTCCGACAGAGAAAAGATCACCTTTGCGCTCCTTAAGGCAGTCCCCCATGTCCAAAATTGGTGGGGTACTTATTGTGAGCAAAACTTATCAGACGAGTTTGAAATGTTTGAAACAATTCCCACTTGGGCCTCTTTCATAGATGCCGTCAAGGAACAATATTACCCTGTGGGAAACTATGATGACCAGTACACAAAATGGACCATTCTGCGTCAAGAAAGGGACCAGACGGTGTCGGAGTACACCAACAAAATTCATACTCTGTGGACAAAGCTGAGTATCAAAGACTCCGAGTGGCACCTAATCCTGAAATATCGCAGTGGTCTACATCGGTACATCCAAACTGAGATGGACTTCCTCGACATCTCTTCACTTGGATCCGCCTATCGGTATGCTGTCAAAATCGAGGAGAAATTTCGCCAAAAGAACAAGCGAGACTCTGGACCTACGAATCCAGCGCAGAAACAAGGCAAGGGAAACCCTGGCCCGCAGAACACAGCAAAAGAAAATGGCAACCAGTCCCCGCCACAAGCAAAGAAGGGAGATCGAAAGATAAATAAGGACACTGGTAAGTGGTGCGAATTTCATAAAAGCCCTTGGCACAACACTGATGAATGTCGCTCAAAGCAGTCATTAGTGGCCGAGATCAAATCTTCAGAATCAGATCCTGATTCTGATTCTAAACCCAATACCACAGCCGCACATAATGGGAGGCAGATCATTGAGGCAGACCCCACTGCCACTGTTGCTACCGCACAGATTCAACTAGAGGATCCTGAAGAGTCAGAGGTAGAGGAGCGCCTTTTCCACTCGCAGATGTGGGTGAAGGGAATGCCTCTACATTTTGTTGTTGACAACGGCAGCCAAAAGAACCTGATTTCAGTAGAAGTCGTCAAGAGACTGGAGCTTCCGACAACACCACACCCGCAACCTTACAACATTGGTTGGCTAAGCCAAGGACGCGGTATCCGCATTACTCAGCAATGCCTCCTACCATATGGAATCAAGCCTTTTTAAGATGAGGTACTATGTGATGTAGCCCCACTTGAAGTCTGTGATGTTCTTTTAGGACAACCATATATGTGGAAGCGTCATGCTGTATATGAGTCATGGCCTCGTAGTGTCATTGTCACTTTGGGAGGACAACTCTACCGGATCCCAAAGACAGTTGCACCTAACAAAGTCTCGCAAGGTAGGAAGATAAACTCCCACATCAGAAAATTATTCCTCTTCACAATTGCATCTGAAGTAGAACATAAGATCACAGAGACCTCCACACCCTCTGCACAGGGTGTCTCTGCTCATCAGACACAAGAAGAAGATAGAGCCATTGTTTCCTCATCTATCCAAGTACCTCTACGATGCAAGGCCACGCATTCAAGGTGCTCATCTAGAAACAAATCATTTAGACAACAATTACAGCCCTCTCGGGATGCCAAAGAAAAGCAACCTCTTCACTTCAACAAATGTCGCACCAGGAGATCAACTCAACACACAATTCAAGATATGATATGGGATTCGACACAATGGAGACCATTGCTTCCTAAGGAGGGAGGATTTATCCAGATGGAGATCGGTGGCCACCTACCTATTCCACTGGCTCAAAACAATTGTCCATTGTGGCAGTTTCCTAGTTATTTTTCGGCAGTTTTTCGAGTCCTAAACTTCCGGGGCCATTTTGAGGCCTTAAACGATGTTTTTTGGAGATTCGGGGCCAAATGGTTGCTATCGGCATGCATTTGGCCAACCAAAATTTGTAAAGCTTAGATAGACCTTTCCAACAAGCTATCGAACGCCCAAATCAGAGATCGTATGCAAAAGTTATGACCCCGGGAAGTTGACTGTTCAACTTACCACCGTGGGGCCGCAAACTTTATGACGGTTCATCTTCTAGGGTTACGTTTTGGGACTTTTGGGGTTCTCACCTCATTTTTTATTATAAATAGGCCCTTTGGCCTCGTTTTGTATTCAGCTTGGCACGAATGAGCGTAGCAGCCACATCTCTTCTCAGAGATAGCTACCACCATTCTAGCAATTGTATTACAGTCTGTTCTATTTCCGCCATTTAATAGAATATGTTTTTACTGTATCTCTGTTATCTTGCAAAATGTCTATTATTATGATTCTATATATGTTCTTTCATTTCGTTCACGCCTAAATCCGGATCAAGCTACCTCCTCCATATACAACACCAGTCCATCCATATCTCCCTACCACCTGCAGGAGCTCCCAGAAGGAGCCACTGCGGAAGCCGCTGCAAGAGGTACGGCAAAATCCCACCTCCGATGCCCAAGCGGCGGGTGAGGACCAACATCTACACATACAAGTAAGGACACGATCATTCCACATACATCAAAATGAAAATCACTAACTAGCTCAACTATACTATGCATAAATATGAACATAAAAACATCAAGCATACATACCAGCTGGACCCCACGCCTGACCAAGAGGTCGAGGCATCTCAGGGTCTCCCCAGAAATCCATACCCACATATGGGTACTCCTCGATCACCATAGGAAGCTGGAGCCATTGCTACAACAAATCCTCTGTAAAAAAGCGGCCCACTCTGTCGCCACCCTCGCGAATCATCATCTGGCACCACCTACACATCCTCGGCTCCTATGGATCACTGTCCTACACAGCCTGATCAGGACAAAGTGTAGGTACTTTCTCAAAGAAGAAAGTACACAGGAAGGAGCCAAAACAAAAACCAGCTCCAGTAGTCTTTGACTTGTTCAGCTGACGCCGAACAACCTGCAAGTACATCTAGCCCCATGCATAATATGTGCCACCTATGGCATGCTCTACTAGCTGCAGCTGACCACCAGAAATCTTGTGGCTCCCCATGGAACCCAAGATACACTGCAGTAGGGTCCCCATTACCTATGTGGACAACTCCTCGATGTCACACATCAGGATGTAGGAGTCATGCACATATGTCATAGCATAACTGTGTCGATCACATAGATCCTCCAATGTCTACCCCTGAGACAACACCGATACCAGGTCACCAACCACTCCCAATATAGGGATCCCAATAATGAAGTACACATCCTCCAGTGTAATTTCAATGCGCTGGCCCTGGAAGAGGAACACCTCCTTAGCAACATCCCAGAAACCTATGAGTGTTTGCATTAGCAAATGCAAACTCCGCATAAGCGGTATCCTCATAAATTTCAGCAACCCACAGTGAGCTAGTATATCTCTAACACCCCCATCACGTAGGGATGCATCTATGACACTCTTGCAGTCTCTCTCCCTTCATTTGATCTCCACCATTCTACACAAGCAAAAAAATCCTGATGTCAGCCAGTGCCACCATCAAAAAATCACTCAAAAGAGGCTAGAGCGCGCTTATTTGGGAAAAAGGAGCACCTAGGGTGCTCATAATTACCCAACAAGTGCACCCAGGGTGCACCTTATCCCTCAAAATGTGTGACCTGGTCCCCATGAAACCCCAAAATGCTCATGGGGGGCCTCCAGGTGACCAAATTCAGCAAATAAACCATCAAAATGAAGAGGTTCAGTGAGAGATTTTACCTGCAAGTCGCGGCTCGCAAAACCATCAGTCAGATCAAAAGAAATCAGCAAATGAAGAATTAGGGCCCACCTCTCCAACTCCATAAAGAACAGTGACAATGACACTTCAGCATGTGGACCCCCCCTTTTATAGGCCACGTTTCACCTAATTTCTTCTGATTGACATAACAGGACCATATGGACTCCGTTTGAGACGTCGTTCATGTCGTTGCTTTCGGAATTATGCCCTCTATCTAGTTATGAGACCATCATCTCATGCTTCATTAATCAATTTCGAGACCATTTCCCACAAGTCACCTCGATTTACGAGCCATGACATGACGATGTGAGTGTCTATGGAACGGTACTTGCATCACACTTCCCGATCGCAGCTCATGCGATTTTTCAGGCCACTGCCTGTTTAGGACTGTAATTTTATCTTTTATTTTGCATTTTTAACACATAGTTGTCTTTTCCATTCACCACACTTGACGTAGACATCTGGACCATCATCCACAAAACAATTTATTTTTCTTACATGTATTTGGCATATAAATGCCTCCGGACTTGTACTCACATCGCATGTGGTCAAGTTCATCCACCACAACACACACACACTGCTCTCCTGACCTCTGTCCGAGAGCCACCTCGGTTTGTGTGCCTCTGCCGCACCGACTCGTAGGCCTCTGCCGCGATCTATCCCACGCATGTATTGGTATGTTTGAGAGCCTTCTGCTCCATCCATACTGCGTGGATGACCTTTGGAACTCTATCCACCGTCCCGACATGGGGCACTGCATGTGCCACCATCGATTGACCACATTGGAGTTTCATTTAATCTCTTTTCTGACTCCTTGAAACAATGAAAGGATTGTCGAGCATAGCTGCTTCCTTTCCCGGTCGCTAAAGTATAGGAAAGGGTGTCTACATCATCTCGTTTATCTCGTTTTGCGTACCATGTAGACCATTTCATGAAAATGACCTCCTTGGCACACTCAAGCCAAGACTGCTTGTTGGGCTATGGGAAGACCCGGGTTTTATACTCTTATCTTCGCACCAACAAAAGACCCACAGTGTTGGCCCTTTCGGCAACAACCTGCGAACAGGTTGTAGTCTCACCCGAAACAGCTATGGGGTGCCGCAGAACCAGGTTTCTGCAAGCAGAAGAGGGATATTACTGTACCTTTAGCCTTTAACAAATAACAATCATACAATACAGACCTTGATATTCACATATATAACTTCACAGTTAGATAAACAAACAGTGCCTTGCTTAACCCTTTACTGGGAATTCACAGCGAAGTTAGTATTTAGCAGTGATCTTATTTATCAGTTATTTACTTACCAATGCATAAAAGACATAACATAAACAACACAAAAGAACCACAACACAAGATATAACATGGTTCACCCCCAGTTTAGGGGCTACGTCCACAGAACTGTGTTTTATTCAACTCTTTACAAAAACCACGGTTATGATCTGCGCACTTAGCTGCAGATCCCTTCAATCCTCAAGCTGCGCACTTAGCTGCAGTTCTTTGCACACACAGCTGTAGATCTTCTTGATCACCCAAAAACCCTCTGCGCACACAGCTGCAGAGGTCATCCACGCACACAGCTGGGACTTAACCTTTCTTACAAAACTATTATTAGCTTCGCATCAATTCATCTTACGTCAAAAGGCCTAACCTGACTCATTTACAAGAGTGCTTATTTATATAGTGCACTTATTACAAAACCATGGGCTTAAACCATGGTTTAATTACAAAAAGAGGGCTTTAACTCAACCCCGACACCCCTAAGACTATTTTGAGCCATAACTCCACTTACAATCTTCCACAAAAACCCCGCAGTTACCAAAATTCAGGACCGTTAAGGTGCGCACCCCAACAGGCCCCTAAGACTCACCAGTGTCCCATCTCGGGACACTCTACTGCTCTTCTGGTGATAGAATCTAGTTGATGAAGATAGTGCACTGCTTGCTGAGTCCATACATGCTGTCGTCGGCTGCCATTAGAGGAAATTTGGGGTCTAAAATGGGCCTTATAAGAAAACGTGCCAAAATAAGTTTTTGTGAGTTGGAATTCAAGAACCAATAGAATTTCAATAAAACAAGTCAACCATAATGGTTGAATTGACATATTTGTCATTAAAAAAAACTACATTTTTTGTTCGTATTTTCGACATATCTCATTGTGTTTTTACTCAAATTTCGATCGGGAGAGCTCGTTGGATGTGGAATTTGATTCTACATCCAACGAGTACCCAGACTGCATACTTTTGATAGACCCCGCTACACCAAAAACAAGAAATACCTGAAAAAACGTGATGATGACATCATCATCACGTTTTTTCAGGTATTTATTGTTTTTGGGGTAGCGGGGTCCATCAAAAGTATACAGTGTGGGTACTCGTTGGATGTGGAATCAAATTCCACATCCAACGAGCTCTCTCGATCGAAATTTGAGTAAAAACACAGGGAGATATGTCGAAAATACGAACACAAAAAGTAGTTTTTTTCTTTCTTCCTCCAAAATTAATCAATATTATTTTATTATTTTAACTATTATTTTATTATTTTCCTTAGGAGGCCCATTTTAGACCCCAAAATTCCTCTAATGTTGCTCCTTCTTTATGGTCTGCTTTCACACTCTGTCAGGCTCTGTATCCATCTGCATCTCTGTATATTTATGATGGTCATGGGACTCATTGGGCCTTCTAAATCTGTTAGTGACCCCATCCCGTGAACTGCCTCCCGTTCATGTCCTATCAAACATTTGATCATCCCCAACTTTGGGTCCTTAATAGGCGGTGCCCTTGTGATTGCATGCCAATGTAATTTTGCATAAGACAAACACCATGCCTCCATTCTGCTGAGCCAAGAGGATACATCTCGGGATCCTCCTGAGTCTTTCATGAGGGGTTGTGCCTTTCTTCGTTCTGCTTAGAGTGAACATCTGCCTTAAATTTCTTTCTGGTTGATCATGTCTGCATTGGCTGCTTCGATGCTGGGAACATCTCCTTGCAGGGTGGATTTCTCATAAGGTTCTGCAGACCTCTCTCCCTGAACTCTCGTAACAATTCCTGAACTTTGCGATCATTCGACATGGTGCTAAATGCAAACTCAAAGAAGTGCACAATGCAAGAGTCGCAGACTGGTGTAGCTTCTTATAGAATCCTGCAACAAATTATGTCATCATGGTGCATTAGTGACGCCAAATCTGATGGAGCGGCGGTAAATCCTGTCCACACGGCGCTAGATTTTCCCAAAATCTCATCATGACAGGCAGTTAAGGCAGTTCACGTGCCAGCGCCGTCAATTCGAGTTTGTCCCATCAATCACATTTTAGGTTGCGACACACCTTTCTTCTTCGACATAACCACTAACTTCAGCTTCTCCTCAATGAGTACGTTCGCCACAATATTCACCGTCGACCCATCCTGACCCACGTGACAAGCAAACTTCAACCTTCAAACTTTGACAGTCTTCAACACTTCGTAGCTTTGAGAATAGCTTCATTATAGTCTAGCACCCAATTTCAACTATTCTTGGTACTTAGACTCTCCTTCTTGATGTTACTTCTAATTAGGAGGTCCTGGCTTGTCCTTGTACTTTTGTAATCTACTGCCATTTACCATAGAAGATAAAATTTATCCATTCAACTTAGCTAACTGGACTGCGCCACCATCAGTAACTCTCTGCACTATGTATGGTCCTTTCCAATGTGTCTTGAACTTACTTGGTAATTTCATAAAATTACTGTCATATAAGAGCACGAGATCACCATTCTGGAACTGCTTCTTCTTAATGTGTCTATCATGCCATTCTTTTTCTCTAGCTTTCTGTACTTGCTGTTGGAACCCTACAATGAATTTGTCCTGTTCAAGTTGTAGTATCTTTGCCAGTCTTTCTTTCATTATAGCTGAATCATCCATCTCCGTGAAAGCAGATATTCTGAGGCTAGGAACAATGTACTCCATGGGCATGACTGCTTCTTGTCCATAGACCAACCTAAAAGGTGTCCGGCCTGTCAATTTCTTGCAGGTGGTTCTATAAGCCCATAGTACTGCTGAAATTCTAAGATCCCAATCATTTCTGTTAACATTGCAAACCTTCGTCAAAGCGTGTTCAAGGATCTTGTTAAAGGCTTCGACAGTTCCATTTGCTTGAGGATGATAGGCAGTACTCTTCTGATGATATACTTGAAATTCTTCAGTCAATACTTCGATAGTCTTATTTAGGAAATGTGATCCTTGATCACTCATAAGAATTCTAGGACACCCAAATCTTGACAAGATGTTATCGAAAATGAACTTCATAGCTGTAGCAGTGCTACATTTTTTTACTGGTTGAGCTTCGGCCCAATGGGTAAGGTATTCAGTTGCTATAATAATGTATCTTGCTCCTAATTTCTTGGCAGGCGGATTGATAGGTCCAACAAAATCAATAGCCCACTTGTCAAATGCTTGTAGAGTTACCTGTGGAACCAGGGGCATCTCATCTCTCTTGGATGGTTTGCCTGTCCTCTGACAGATGTCTCAACTGTGACAGTACTCTCTTGCATCCTTATGTAGTGTGGGCCACCACAATCCTACTATCAAAATCTTTTTTGCTGTAGCTTTGCCTGTATAATGACCTCTTGCTGCTCCAGAATGTGCCTCAGCCAAAATCAATGGCTTTTCGTGCTCCACGACACATCTACGTAGTATTTCATCTGGTCCCATCTTATACAGTTGTCCTGCTATTAAGGTAAAGTTGGCTACTCTAACCACCAGCTCCTTCTTCTGTTGTGTTGTCATCTTGGTGGGTGCAAAACCTGTAGACAAATACTGAACAATATCCTGAAAGTAGTCATCAACCATCTAGATGGCAAACAACTGGGCATCAGGAAGTCCTTCGTCCAAACTAGTGGGTTCTTCTCTTGACTCGAGCCTCGACAAGTGGTCAGGTCCTAGGTTAAGTCTTCCAGGCTTAACTATGATCTCAAAGTCATATTCCTGAAATAGAATCAACCATCTGCATATCCTTCCACCTAGCACAGGCTTGTTAACCAAATACTTCAAAGCAGAATGGTCAGTCAACATCTTAAAATGAGACCCTAACAGGTAATTTCGAAACTTCTGCAATGCATAAACCATATCTAGACCTTCTCATTCTGTCGTAGTATAATTTTTCTCTGCCGTGGACAATTTTCTACTTGCAAAAGAAATAGCATGATCAATATTACCTTCACCTGACTGAGCCAATACTGTACCCAGAGCAATGGAGGATGCATCAACATGCACATGAAACTCCTTATTCCAGTCATGGAATACTAAGATAGGGGAAGTTACCATCTTTTCCTTCAAAATATCCAAGCTTTCTTCACACTCAGGTGTCCATTCAAACTTAATATCTTTCTTCAACTGCTTTTCCAAAGGGGCTGTGATCTGAGCATATCCTTTAATGAATTTCCTGTAATATCCAATATGACCAAGTGTAGTGTGAAGTTGCTTAACATACTTCGGAGGTGGCAAGTTCACAATAATTTCTATCTTCACAGGATCCATCATCAATCCTTTCTTACATACAATGTGACCTAACAGGATTCCAAAAGGTGCACAAAAGATACACTTTTTCAAGTTCAAGGAAATATGATGCTGTCTATACTTGTCCAGCATAAGTCTTAAACTAGCTATATGGTCTTTTAGTAACCCAAAGATAGTCCAATCATCAAAATAAACTTCTAAGAATTTATGTATAAAGTCCTTAAATGCAGAGATGACTACTCTAGAAAACATAGCAGGTGCATTCTTCAATCCAAAGGGCATAACTGTATACTGAAAGGATCCCATTTCTGTAGCGAAGGTTGTCTTATGTCAATCTTCTAGATCAATTCTGATCTGATGGTAGCCTGAAAATCCATCAGTGAAAGAGTATACTTCTTGACCTCCAACATTGTCTAAAAATTCATCTGTAAAGGGAGTAGGGAAAGGATCATGCAAGCAAGCATCATTCAGCTTCCGCAGATCAACACAAATTCTGATTTCTCCCTTAGTCTTCTTTTCTTGCACCACCATAGTACTGACCCACTCGGATTCTTCAACAGGCTCAATGATTCCTACAGCAAGCATCTTATCTAGCTCCATTCTAACTTTTTCTTTGTACTCAGGGTTCAGCCGATAAGGGCGCTATTTCACATACTTCGCATCAGGTTTTAAAGGGATCTTTATCACTCCTATATCACCAAGGATACCTTTCATCTCTGATAAATTCGTCGGAAATAGGTCCTGATATTCATGGAGAAGTTGGGTCACTTTACTCACCATTTCTTCATCCCAATAATCTCCAATGGCAGCATACTTAGGTTGTTCTTCTGATCCAATGTTTACTGTCCGCGTCTTCAGGGGATGAGTCACTTCAGGTGCTTCGACTGCTGGTCCATGTACTTGATAGTGTCCTTCTAACTCAGGAATGTCAATGTTGCGCGGATGATCATCCTCGTCAATTGAGAGGTTATAACATTCTACTGCATTAGCTTCTTGTTCCTTCCAATCAGGTTGGTACTCAGTTATTTCTTTATCATCAAACACCTTAGTATGGATCAACATAATAGCTGTATCTAAAGCTGGACAAACTTCATTAATAGAAAATGTAAGCACAAAACTATCAACAAGACAATCCCAACTTACAATATCCTGGCGAAGCTCAGCCTTCGCATACCAGTTCTTTGTTATAGGTTCCAGAGTGTGAATAAACCTATGTACCCATTCTTCCTGAGGTACATGCTTCCACACTTTGTAGCACTGCGCCAAATGTTCCTGAGGGCTAGTCTTACCATTAAACCTGCTTCGTACCTCCTGGGGCTGATCCGTAAATCTCAGGCGAAGGGACTTTTGACAGGATTCCCAACTAGGAATGTACTTTTTATGGCCATTCCACCATCTAGCAGCTGTGGCTCTAAATACAGAATCTAGAGTTTCCATTTTCTATGAATCTGGTACTTGTTCTGAGAATTGTACAATGAACTTTTATGGGTCTGACAAGCCATCAAAAATAGGTAAGACTCTTACCTGTGAACCAAGCCATCTGAGAGATTTGGTAATTATTGCACATCAATGTCCATGTAGTTCATAGAGCCTATTTTTCCAATTCTCTAGACCATCATCTGAATCAGTCATGCAGGAGGTGTCACACTACCAATCCATTACACCCTCAGCAGTAGGATCAACATAATCTTCTTCCGTAGCCGTGATGTTGTAGATATGATCCAAAACATCCTGATCTTCATCTCTGAGTGGTTCTATGTACCTTTCTCCTTGTGAAGGGTCTAATGGTACTATGACTCTCAAACCTTTCCCTTCGAAAGTCATCTGTCTCTTCTTAAGGTTAATGATTGCATCATTGTCTAGTGCCCACTCAATACCTAGCAAGGCTGGATAAGGGTTGTTGTCATCAATTATCTCAATGACTTCAAAGTCCGCTATGGTACTGACTCCATCAATATCTACTAGGACACTCTGGAATCTTCCTAGGGGCACAATCTTCTGCTAATTGGCTAATCTCAACTGTATAAGGGACCATTCAAGGGTAGGTTTTCCCATTTGTTCCCAGGTCTTCTTGGTTAAGACATTTACTTCTGATCCTAGGTCCAAGATGACATCGGTCATGTCATACTCTCCTATCTGAGCATGCAATCTCATTTCTCTGCCCGTTCTTCTAACTCTATTAACAGTTTTTTCTTACCAGAGCTTCGCTGAGGTTCGCAAGAAGCAATAACTTTCTGCAACTCATTTAAAGCATTTTGATTTCTTAAGAGCTTCATACAACTCTGTAAAAATGAAAACAGTGTACTTACTTTATCCATCGAAGCTTCTTGAGACTGTGACTGCTGCTGATGTTGTTGCGCAGGTGCTACTGACGTGCTCAGATCAACAAATTCTTTTTTGGCTTCCATAAAGGTCTCTTTTTCTCTTCCCACATCGAAGGTTGGAATTTTCTCTGGGGCCTTAAGAACGCAAGCCTCGTAAGGTTGTTTCTCCTTCTTCTGCACTTGTGTCGTAGCTCCACTCCTGGTAACAACATTAATGGCTGGGACAGGTCTTTTCTCTACAGCAATCATCTGAATATTCTGAGTAGGAGCACTATTTCATTCTTGTATCTTGGCTATCAGCTGCGGGCACTACTCAATGACATGATCGACTGCTATGCAATATCGACACGTCGTAGTTGGGTTCCGACAGTCTCAAGCCAGATGTCCGGCCTGGTTACAGTTATAACACACAACCTAGCCTCGTCCTCTTCCATCCATACCACCCCAACCTCGACCTCCAAAAGCACCTCTACCTGATGCATTACCATGGTAACCATATCCATCGTTGCTTTGTCCATCATTTTGTACCCTATAAGCATCATAGGTTCGTTCTCTCATGAGGTCAAAGCTGCGGCACTCATCTTCGTTGTGCCCAACTGACTTGGATAACTTGCAATAGGGGTTCTTTGGTACTTGCACATATCTTTGACACAAATAATAGTCTTTCGGTCAATGCTGGCCAGTTGTCCTGCAGATCTCACAATATAGAATACTGGGGTTGAATGGGTTTGGAGCACCAGAATTCAGGTAATTTCTTACCGCAGGACACTGTTCCTTGTCGTGACCCTATGTCCTACATTGCGTACACCAAACCTCCTCTTGGACGGCTTTCCCTTTCTTCATGTCGCGAAGCTCCAAAGCCATTTCTGCCAACTGCACTTGTATTTGAGCTATACCAGAATTATCTTCGACAGGAGCTGTTTCAAGCTTCATAGCAATCTCCAAAGCTTCTTGCTGATCAGCAACCTTCTGTTGCATGAGGGGCATCCTGATATCTGGTAACAATACTACAATGAACCATTCCTTATGTTGTGCTGGTCCAATAGTGAAACTAAATTGGTCTAGCAAAACTTTGAACCTCTGGTCAAAATCCCAAACGGATTCTCCTCGCTGCCGTTGAATCTCTTTTAGTTCAGTGATACATTGTGACTCGTACTTAGACTTCTTAAACTCTTTGATCATCGCTTCTTTAATATCAGCTAAGACGTGGTTCTGAGTACTAGAAAACTTCATGAACTAGGTCAAAGCTCAGTCTCTAAAAGAAGTAACGAGCTGCACTCTTCTTATATCTTGATTCATGATGTTCTTAGCAGTCCACACGGCTTCACATAAGAACCAGAACTGTTCTGGATCCTCTGATCCAGTTCCTTTGAAAATAGGGAGCTTAATATCATCATTCATGTGGGCTATAATGGATCTAGGGGGGGATGGAGGGGGAATGGGAGTAGGCGGGGAAGAACTTACTGGGGTAGACTAACATGTGACAGGAATACTCAGGCTAGGGTTACTTTCAGACTGCGATGGGTGCTCAGGGATAACAGGTCTTCGCTGCGGGGTTACTGGGGGATTGCCAACAGAAGGGGTTTCTTCGGGCTCAGAGTCTGCTGAACTTACGGGGTTATACTCGGTATTCTGACCTAGGGTATAGGATCCAAAATTTCTCTTGTACCTTTTTCCACTTCGCAGCAAACCACTTTTCTCATTGAGGGCACTTTCACTTGCAAACATAGGTTAGTAATACTAAATCTAACAGTCTGATTCAATAAGCAATATACCTTTTTCATCCAATAGCATTTTAATTCTCAAACTAAATGAATTCAAGTACTTACCCCTTGGTCCTGTGAAAAGCTGCCATTCGGCTTCACTGAAGGAAGTACTCGTGTCGATGGCGAACTCCGTCACAAATGCTTCAAGGGTTCGCGTGTTTCAAAAATCAACAGCTTGGGATATCTCGTTGTTCACCCTTTTCAATATATGAATTCTTGCGGGGGTCCAATCAGGAAACTGACCTTCTTGGAAGTTCTTCCTTCTCTCTGTCAACCTAGATAACCACTGGTGCAACTCTATGTGGATACTACCAAAGAAAATTTCATACACATCAGAAAAAACGTACCTTTGTAAAAAGTCATCTGAACTACGACGCGGATCTTTGTTCTCTTGCTCAGCAAATTTTAGATAAGTCTCATCAATCCAAGCACCGATTTCATTCACGGAGGGCCTCCAAAACATAGCCCTCTAGGTACGACGTAAACCCCTCTTGAGCAGATACTGAGTTCAACCGGAAGTAGAACCAATTTGTTGGGCTATGGGAAGACCCAGGTTTTATACTCTTATCTTTGCACCAACAAAAGACCCACAGTGTTGGCCCTTTTGGCAACAACCTGCGAATAGGTTGCAGTCTCACCCGAAACAGCTATGGGGTGCCGCAGAACTAGGTTTCTGCAAGCAGAAGAGGGATATTACTGTACCTTTAGCCTTTAACAAATAACAATCATACAATACAGAGCTTGACATTCACATATATAACTTCGTATTTAGATAAACAAACCGTGCCTTGCTTAACCCTTTACTGGGAATTCACAGCGAAGTTAGTATTTAGCAGTGATCTTATTTATCAGTTATTTACTTATCAATGCATAAAAGACATAACAGAAACAACACAAAAGAACCAAAACACAAGATATAACGTGGTTCACCCCTAGTTTATGGGCTACGTCCATAGAACTGTGTTTTATTCAACTCTTTACAAAAACCACAGTTCTAATATACGCACTCAGCTGCAGATCCCTTCAATGCTCAAGTTGCGCACTTAGCTGCAGTTCTCTATGCACACAGCTGCAGATCTTCTTGATCACCCAAAAACTCTCTGCGCACACAGCTGCAGAGGTTGTCCACACAAACAGCTGGGACTTAACCTTTCTTACAAAACTAGCCTTAGCTTCACATCAATTCATCTTACATCAAAAGGCCTAACTTGACTCATTTACAAGAGTGCTTATTTATACAATGCACTTATTACAAAACCATGGGCTTAAACCATGGTTTAATTACAAAAACAGGGCTTTGACTCAACCCCGACACCCCTAAGACTATTTTGAGCCGTAACTCCGCTTACAATCTTCCAAAAAAACCCCAGAGTTACCAAACTTAAGGACCGTTCAGGTGTGAGCCCCAACACTGCTCCCCTCTACATACTTTTATGCTTTCTCGGGTAGAGGGGCCGCACTTTACAAAAAATCTCACCACCGGTTGTCGTTAAGCTCTTTTCCAGCCGTCTCAACAAGAAAAGATTGTCGAGCAAACTTGGTTTCATTCATGCTCGTAGAAGTATTTGAATGATCATCCAACTAGTATAGGTTTAACCTTTTCCAGCTTGATTGGACTACCAATGGTAAAGAAGTCTCTCATCCCCTCCAATATGGGCGAGCTCTCCTATGTATACTTTTATCCTTTTTCGGTCACAGGAGACTACCAATGAAAAAGATCCCCCACTAGAGTCTTCTTCATGCTTTCAGACTCTCAAACATTGAAAGCACCATCAAGCATTCACCTTCTCTGGCTCGCCAAAAATCCACGAGATCGTACCATAACAGTGTCCCTAGACACCTCCCCACAACAAACAATTTGGCAGCATTCCCTCGTTGGGTCGCCTTTGTTCAGAGTACTCTGCAATGTGTCTTCCTTACATCCCACCAATATCAAAAGAGTATACCTCCTCCAAGTATTTCCCATCTGCAGCGACATCCCCGATATTATAGCTATGATCCCATTCCCATGAGTCATTTTCATTTTCTACCTAGTCCACCCTGCCGTCATACTCTGAACAAAGGAAGTTTGAGTCTCCCACACTCCCCCCCCCAATTCAGTGAGTCAGTTTGCAGATTGCTTCACGCCTTTCGGTTATCTCCCTCGTGCTCCTTATCAAGGAAACATAATTGCCTTGACTAGGGGCAGGTATCCCTCTATCGACGCCAACACACATATTCCAGAGGATAGACCCAAAGGTCCCTATACCTTGGTTTCATTAACATCATTGATGATTTCCTTGGACCACTTGAGAGGAGTCCTTAGTGCCTCCTGGGATGGTTGTTTCTCACATGCTCGACTTCAACTCCATCATCGCACCATTGAGACTCGTACATGGTTTGTTCCGCAACAGTACTTGGTCAAAGACCTCAGATGTCACCTGACTCTAGCACATTGGTGAGTCCACCTGAGGGACCTAAACAGGTCATGTCCCTTGTTATTTTTGGGTTGCATTGGAGAGAGTTTTTAGAAGCCCCAGTAGTGCTTCAATATACCTTTATGATTGATACAACATACTTGTAACGTAGAGACTTTGACTCTCAATCAGCGAGTCCACATAGCTATGTACCAGATCCAGCAGACCGTCAGTCATACAGATGTATCATTCCATGAGAATGCCATGGGTCCAATGTACAAGACCGGTATTGTATTCAGCCTCACATACAGGCAATCAACATTGTAACATCAGTTTGTATATGATCGTCTCTTGTATTTTAGAACATATATCAAATGATTCTTTTGACATTGTCACGAGCATGGGAATGCCCACCTCGTCGATATACATGTCACACATTTATTGTATCTCACCCATTGATGGGAACCAAATTAATACAAAAACTGAAAGCCACCATGCCCCGGCCCCAAAAGCACCACCTCTACACAACAAATCCTATAATGTCTGTTGGCCATACCTTGAGCTCCTGCCCTCACACATCAAGGGGCAATCTGTTAACCCAAAAATACCCCACATAGCTCTCAATGGCCTACACCACCCAAGGACACCATCTCACAACACTCATATCACTCCATTAGACCTTCCATTAGACCCCCACACCTCCAAAATAGCCTAAGGATGAAGAAAAAGGGATAAAAACCCCAAAAAGGAGCCCAAAATAGCCCCTTAGGAGCTAAATCCCTCAAAAAGGGCCTAAAACCCTAAAAGGGGCTAAAGTTAGGGTAGAAGGGGCTAAAGGTCCAAAAACGGAGCTAAAACCTTGAACAAGGGCTTAAAACCCTAAAACCCCTTGGAAACGCTATTAAAGGAGGGTAGGGTGTCACTCTCAAGACACTTCTCCCATTGCCTATTGTTATGTTGCCCGTGGATGCTTTGAGACCTTTGCCTCTCAAACCACCCACACTCCCTCTCCTCCATCTCCATTTCCATTTGAGCCATTGCTCCTCAACTAAGAGAGAGGCTTCCACAAGCTAGGGCATAGTGGCCCATTCCCACTAGAGAAGGTATACTTGCGCTTTCATGTTTTGCTTCTTAGTTATTTAGTTTGCTTTGATTTCTAACCAATGTTTTTATTTGCAGGTTTTGCTTAACATTGTTTGCAGGTTTTTTCATTGTAGCTTAGGTTTATTTTGCAGGTTTTGGAGGTGGAACCCTAACCCATTGTGTGCAGAGGGGTTCAACAATGCTCCATTTGCTTCTTCTTCTTTCTATCATCAACTTAGATTTAGTTTATTGTTCTGTTATTTACATTTTCGTTTTGTTTTTCAGAATTTACCATTAGCAGGAACCTACCCTTCTGCCCTATAGGCAGAAGGGAGCCATTCCTTCCCTTGCAGCAGGGAGAAATCCTTGCTACAAGGTGTGTACACTAATTAAGTCAAATGCATAGTTTTATAGCCTAAAATGACACATCTCTTCATGTGTCCCCTTTCACATGTTTTCCTCACACGTCGACACTTCCATGACGACACTTCATGAAAAGTCATTGTTAGTCACTAAAAAAACACCTTGATTGGAGGAGCCATATATGGAGTTATGTAAATCTGTTTAACCTCTTCTATGGACCATTTGAAAGGTATATGAATAGGGAAGAACTTTCCAAAAGACAACGAACCCTAACAATGCAGGAAAATACCCTAAAAGATATTTTTTCCCATTCACGAATTTGCTTAAGAAGGCCTATGATTTTCCCTTAACACTCACGACTCTACTTTATTAAACCTGCGAATTTATCCTGAAGTGGCCAAAAAAATATAAAATGATGAAATATATTGAATTAGGGTTGTTTTGGGTGGATTTCGAATTGATCCTATAGTTGTAATTGATCCCTATTCGATCCTAACTCTTAATAAATATTATATAAGAGAGGGAGAGAGGTCCATGAAGGGGGACTTGATCTTTGTATTGTTATGCTAGTGGAATTGGGACTCTCATCCCCCATACCTTTTCCCTATATTCCATCTTCCTGTGTTGCAGAGCTTCAAGGTTGATGTCATTGGAGAAGAGAAGAAGGAGATCTAGATCAAGGTTTCGTGAGGTGCCTAGTAAGAGGAGAAGGTGAACTTTATACTTCTTCCACTTGATAATAAAGATGTGATTTTGTTATTCTTCCCAAATCATTGTCTAATTTATTCTATGTATTTTTTTAGTGGGGTATAGAGAAAAAGTCTATTTACTTTGCTTACATTACTTTGCATGCATTAGTTTGTAGGATGTTTCTCTTTTGCATTCATAAAATAAAAATAAAAAAGAACATGTAAATATTTATATGTATGTATATTAGGGATTAGTCTTAAATGCATTACATGTCGGTGTTCTTGAAAATATAAAAGAAGTTTTTCTTTTGTGGCTTTCAATTTTCAGCTTTGAAAAAAAAAAGAGAAGTAGGTTTTTTCTTTAGCATTTCAATTTATCTTTTGTTTAGTCATCTTGTTTCTGCATTGAGTCAAAAAACCATTGGTTTCACCTCTGCCACCCTTTGAGTAATTAACATCCCTTTAAAAAGAACGTTTAATATCTAAAATATATTAGTATTAGTTTCTTACTAGGGATGACACACACTAGTATAGGCTATTGTTTTGGGTTAGGGACAATTTAACTGCCCAAAAATTCATTAGAGGAAATTTCAACTCAAAATGGGCCTCCTAAAATGAATTAATAAAATAATAGTTAAAATAATAAAATAATATTTATTAATTTTGGAGGAAGAAAAGAAAAAAACTAGTTTTTTGTTTGTATTTTTGACATATCTCCCTGTCTTTTTACTCAAATTTTGATCAGGAGAGCCTGTTGGATGTGGAATTAAATTACGCATCCAACGAGTACCCACTCGGCATACTTTTGACGGACACCACTACCCCAAAAACCAGAAATACCTGAAAAAATGGAATGATGATGTCATCATTCCATTTTTTCAGGTATTTCTTGTTTTTGGGGTAGCGGGGTCCGTCAAAAGTATGTCGAGTGGGTGCTCGTTGGATGCAGAATTTAATTCCGCATCCAACGAGCTCTCTCGATCGAAATTTGAGTAAAAGCACGGGGAGATATGTCAAAAATACAAACAAAAAAAGTAGTTTTTTTTATGATACCTATCCCCAAATTTATATTAAAAAAGTGTTTAGGACCTATACGGTATTTCAAATTTAAAGCAATTTCATTGGCTAACACATGATGACATGGAATTTGAATAAAAGTTAAAATGCCCATTTTGAGTTGAAATTTCCTCTAATGTAAACTCAAACATAGTGTCCTATGTTTTAGGAAATCCAATTTCATAAAGAAAGACACTGAAAATATCCTCTAACACAAGAGTTAAGGATGATATCATGCGATACTGAGCTGTGTAGATACCGCTCTTATACTCAATAGAGCATACACAGAAGTTGTTACATGTTTTGGGACTTACTCAGTACCTTCTTTCGAACCTATGTGGTTCCTAGTACTCTTTGAGTTTTGGGCTTAGATACCCTTCCCATGTGCATCAGCTGGACTGATGACTATTCTACTAGACTTTCTTTTTCATTGTGGTAGCCTTACTATCTTTTATTTTAGGGCTCTACACCAGTTATAGTGGAATGCTATTTCCATTGCACCCAAGGAATACATGGGAGGAAACCCCATGCAATAATTTGGTAGGGTGGTTGGTGATTCAACTTCTTGCACCCAGAGAACTCATATCAGGATCCTAGATAACTATCCTTCTCCCTTCATTGGTTAGATATGGAACCTAATCATCCCAGAATCTCCTTTGGAAGGTATCTTTATGTTCTTTGTTTGATACTTAGTGTTTTTTTTGCTAGTGATGTGTTCTTTGTGTTGTTGGTTTCCAACCAACCTCCTACTTTGTCTTCTTGTCAGAAACTATGGCTAGCACTGCTACAGGCACCAACTAGGAGACCCCCTTTCCAGGGCATTCTTTTGTTTTCCTTTTACTAGGAATGTTGGTGTTCCTTTGATGGCCACTTGGATTCACCCTAGGGCTATCGGTTTGGTTGTTTTCCACTCAAACTGTCTTGAATTCTCTTTATGATTTGCAAGTAAGCACATTATATAAATGGAATAAAAACAATTTCTCCCCTTCACCTATCAAATACTCTCCTCCTCCTTCTACCCTATGCGGTAAAAGTTCTGATACTAGTAACATGTAGTTTAAAAGGAGTAAAAAAAGCAAGAATAGGAAGAATACATGCAAGCAAGGGGGAATCCACCCAGCCTATGAAAATAATGTTAGGGGCATTGATCCAACCTCTACAAGTCATGTTGAACCCAAACACCCAACCTCTTCAGGTCATGATGGGGTCATTGATCCAACCCATGAAATTCATCCTGGACCCAAACACAGCCTCTATAGGTCATGTTGGGGTCACTGATCCATCCTATACAATTCATGTTGGACCCAAACACCAAACCTATGTAGGTCATTTTGGGGTCATCTTTTTAACCTTTGAAATTCATGATAAATCCAGTCACCCAGCCTCTATAGGTCATGCTGGGATACCTCCCTCAACCTATGCATGTCAAGTTGGCCCCAAACACCCAGTTTTTGTAGGTCATGTTGGGGTCATCTATCCAACCTCTGTAGGTCATGTTGGACCCGACTACCTAGCCTCTAGAATTCATCCTGAGGGAACACACTTAGCTTCTACAAGTCATGTTGATCCTAATTGCTTAGCCTCTGTGGGTCATGCTGGTGGAACCCATATAACCTCTGTAGGTCATGTTCGACCTAACCACCCAGCATATGGAAGTCATGCTAGGGGAAAGTCACCCAGCCTCTGGTTGTCATGTTGGGGCCAAATAATCAACCAATGTGAGTCATGTTCACACCATTAAGAAAACCAAATCTTTGAAATGCAAGCCCAAGTTCCCTTGTAGTATTTGTGATGGATACCACCTTACTCAGTATTTCCCTTCCATCGCAAAGGTACAAAGAATTTTGTTCCAAGGACATCCTGTTCCTGAACAACCTGAAGTTTCTCAACAACCTATTCAAATTTTGGTTGATCAAGTGGTAGAACCAATGTCATATTTGGATTACCCCACTCTTCCTTCAGAGAGTGACCTTTACCATGTGATTTAACCAATGTAATCTTTGGTCAATCCCACTCTCCTCTCAGAAAGTGACTTCCATGAAGTATTTCAATAGATGTTATATTCGATCAATCCTACTCTTCCTTCATAGAGTGAAGTATGTTCTAGTCACATTTTATTCACTCCCAATTCAAAACTTTCTAAACAAGGGGGAAGTGACTACATTTCAAATGAACCCCCACCAAATTCTCGAATTGCTTCCTTTGATTGGGATAGCCTAGATGAGCCACCCCTTCCTTTGGTTGCATCTTATCAGATAAAGGTCAAAATTGCACACTACATGATTTCTCATTGTATTGTGGATGAAAGAGCCTCTATTAGTATTTTATATACATGTTCTTGGAGAGGCATGGGTTGTCCCAGCGTTATTTCAAGTGATGATCAATTGTTGGCTATTGATAGAATAAATAATCAATATATGGGAATTCTTACTCAAGTACGTGTTACGTTAAGTGGGAATACTGTCTTAGTTGATTTCATGGTTATTGAGGACCCCTTTTAATTTAATATGCTCCTTGGGCGTGATTACGTATATTTTATGAAATCTATGGTGTCTACACTCTTTTGTGTGATGTATTTTCCTCATAACGAAGGAATTTTCACTCTTAATCAGTTGTCTTCTTTATACTCCTCCTCACCCGACTATAGAACAAGTCTTTCCTTTACTAATTCATAGTGTTTCAGTAGACACTAACCTACCATGAGTTAATTATGTCGCCTCATATCCCTCGTGTTCAATTGTTACTGAGAAGAAGCCTCTTGATTCATGCTTACCTTCTTGGGACTTGATCCCAATAATTGACTAGGTGATATACCCAATGGAGACTTTGGAGCCTTCCCTCCACCATATTGATCTAGATGAATGTTTCGACATGTATCCTATATCGGATGGACTCCTTCCTTCCAATGAAATCTTCCTAGATTCTTTGATAAAGTCTAACCTTTTGATGGATGTTGAATCAGTTGTGTTTAAATATAACCCTGACTTTATTAGTGACTTTGATCCATTTGATGATAGATCCTCCTATGGTTGCATTGTTGAATATTTTGACTCTCCGATCACGCACAAGTCAGTGATCTTGATGAGTTTGATTTCTCTTGTATATTTTTTAACTCCTATCATGCTAAGTTTGTTTCTACGAACTCTATCACCCTTGTAAATTTTATCTTTCATCTTGAGGTCGATCTTATTGATTATAAACCCTCGGGTCTTGGATTTACAAAGTCTTCCCTAGTTGATTCTACCTCGACTACCCCTTTTGTTGAAGATAAAAAGTTACAAGTGTTTTCACCAAAGTGACCGGTATTGGACCTTTCCTTTTGAATATGATCTCGATACTATTGTTTCTTGGAGACACGATTCTTAGTGGGATTCATAACTATTTAATGGAATCTCCTTATTGTTCAAGTTGTAAATGCATTTTCTTACACCATGAATGCACTTATGAGCCTGATGTTGGATTCCACACTTTTATCTCGACTTCATCTTTGCTTTCATTATCGATCAGATGTGTACCATTTTTCCATTGCAACTTAATATCCTTTACCTAGAGGATATGCTCCCTAAGTGTCCTTCTCTTACTTGCATTCCTTGCACTATGCTTAGGTGTGTTCCTTGTTCTTAGAAATAGTTTTGCATGCCTTTGACAGTCGTATCCTTGCATTTAGAGCATTCTTTATGCTTTCCTTTGAGCTCATTAAAAATAGTAAGGAGGCCATGAGTTTCCTTTTTCAAACTCGTTAAAACTTTAAGGGAAATACATGGAGTTATCTTCAAGCCTTTTTCTAACTCCTTAAATGTGACTAGATCATAGAGATTGCCCCTTGTCCCTTAAAAATAGTTAAAGGATGTGAAGGAAAATCCACATAGTTTTAAAATTACCCCTTTTTCTCACCATGTGGATTACTTAGGTAAAAGGAATAATCTATTTTCTTCGGAATCTAGAAGAGTATCTTCAGGTATAGATTTATCTCATTTTTGGGCCTGCAAGACTAAACTTATGGAAAGGGAACCTGGTTGAGATCTATTTTCTCTCTTTCGTGCTCTCCAACTAAAGATGAAAAATATTTTGAGCATTTGTTATGCCATTTTCATGCTCTTTAAACCCTAGTACAAAGCATCGATTTTACTGTTGTCTACAACATTCTCGTAAATAAATGGAACTTTCCAAGTGATCTTGCTTTCCTTCACACTTGTTAAAACTAAAGTGTTCTTTCTTTCTTCTGAAGGAGCATTAGTCTGGTGATAGTTTACCCACTTTTTTAATCTTGCTGACTAACTACAAAAAAGGAATACCTTAGTTCGCCTGAGCTAAGAGAGTTATCTTCTGAATTGTTTTATACTTTTTTGGACTCAGGAGACTAAATTTATGAAAAAGAACCCCCCTATAGTATTCTTTGGAGTTTTTGAACTCTCAAAACTATGAAAACATCATTGAGAATTTACTAATTTGGGCTTGTAAAATCCATGGATCGGTGCTTTGTCACACATTCTTTCGTCTCGTATTCAATCTTTCCAACAATGAAGAAGGTCTCGAGTTTGTTTTCTTGGACTCGTTAAACCTTTACAAGAAAGAAGGAAAGGGAAGTTCATTCACATGTATTTTACATCATGGAACCAAGTATTGCCTCCTTGAACAAAGCACCAGTTTTGAGTCTATCAATAGCTGGGGTCTAATTTTTTACCTTATCTATATTCAGAGCTTTACTCCTCCAGTGGGATACTTTTCCAATTATATGGGGGATCTGTCAATGTATCCTACAATGCATATTTGTATCATTCATCCTTTCGTGTCAAAGTTTCTGAAGTCACTTTTGTGTCATGCTCACTGTTCAAGGATAAACCTTTGTCAGTCATTCTATAGTTTCCTTGACCCTTTTTGTTGGTCATTCCCTGGTATCAGTTCATTACATCTAATCTTCAGCGTTCTTTATTGCAAAATTTTGTACTAGTTCCATATTCATTCAGTATTTGACTTACCTCATGTTGGATGATGGAGTATTCCTTAATTCCTTCCTTCCAATGGATCTCTTCCTATTGACCTCAACACATCATTCTCTAGGAATGAGATTTATATTTTATGACAATCGCTTGTGTATTGCATTCATCAATGGCAATTTCCCTCGCTATTAGGTAGTGGGAGTACCTTAATGTCTCCTACTCGGTGGATTCTTCAGGTGTTCAACTTCAAGACCTTTTGTTCACACATGTTATAATGTAATAGGTACTTTACATACCACTTTCATTAATGGTGTTTTCCCTCACGTTTATTAACAGTTCTCATCAACGACTAGTAATCAAACGATTTCCTCCATGTTCGACTTCAGATCCTTTATTCGCATGGTTAGGATTCATACCTTTGGGAAGTTTGGATTGAATACCTTGGGATGACAGTAGAATCATCATCTTTTGCTACTACCAGAGTTTCACAAGATCTTGTCACACTTCATATGACATTTGTTGAGACATAGATCCACCTTGTATTCTTGTGTCTATGATCATTTATTTATCATGGATCCACCTTCTTCATTTATGGCCATGACTCCTTTAGATTTTATATGGCAACTTTTTCATATTATGCAACCATGATGGTTACATCAGTTACACATGTTGGATCTGCTTGTATCTTTATGGCGAGCATTTTTATGTCCCAAAGACCAGTTTTTTTGACATTTATCTATCTTTCAGGTACCTTCGTTTGAGCCTATGATATTGGATTCTCTACTCTCTTTGACTCCATGGCTTATTTGTTTCCTTTTTATAATGTATTTTGGTTATAATATTCCCCTATAACCTCATAGATTAGCGGGTATCTGTTATAGCTTAAAATAACACATCTCTGCATGTGACCACTTTCACATGTTTTTGTTGCACGTCAACACTTCCATGATGACACTTCATGAAAAGTCATTGTTAGTCACTGAAAAAAAATCTTGATTGGAGGAGTCATATCCAGAATGATATAACTCTATTTAACCTATTCTTTAAACCATTTGAAATGTATTTGAATAAGGAATAACATTCCAGAAGACACCAAACCCTCAAAATGCATGGAAATACCCTAACAAAGAGATTTTTTTAGCCATTTGTGAGTTTTCTTAATAAACCCTGTTATTTTGCCTTGGCACTCACGACTCTACTTCATTAACCCACGAAATTCTCCTGAAGTGGAAAAAAAATATAAAATTATGAAAATGATCGAATTAGGGGTGGTTTGGCTGGCATTGGAACATGGTAATTTTTAAGGGTGAAATTTCGCCAATTGAATATTTTTTGGGTTTTCTTAAAAATGTAAATTCACTATTTGGTCATTTTTAGTGTCTAATATCACCTATATTTACATAAAATCTATTTTTTAATCATAACATTTTCCTAAATTTACACATTTCATTGTTAATTTCATGTTTCATATTTAATATTCACCTACCAATCTATACACATGTTTTTTTCAATCCAAAACAATCTCCTAGAATACTATACTTAAGTATAATATTAGAATCCTTAAAAAATACCCTACTTTGGAATTGATCCTGCAGTTGTAACTGATCTCTATTCAGACCTAACTCTTCATAAATACTATATAAGAGAGGGAGAGAGGTAAATGAAGGGTGACTTTATCTTTGTATTATTATTTTGGTGGAATTGGGACTCTCATCCCCCCTACCTTTTCCCTATATGATATCTTCCTGTGTTGCAGAGCTTGGAGGGTTAGATCATTGGAGTAGATAAGTAGGAGATTGATATCAAGGTTTTGTGAGGTTCCTAGCAAGAAGAGAAGGTGAACTTTGTACTTCTTCCACTTGACAATAAATGTGCGATGTTCTTTTTCTTCCCAAATCACGCTCTAATGTATGTTATGTCTCTATTTATGATAAGATATTGATATTAATCAGATTAGGGTTTCCTATTGTTTTGATTATCATTTCTTTATATTTAGTCAAATTTGTTTGAGGAATGTTAAACTTTTTTTGTAGGTCTCTTTGACTGAGGAGAAAGAGGAAGGACTGAAGGAAAGCTTGGTTCAGCCTTCAGTGAATCAGGTATGGGTGTTTCTTACCTATGAATCTTGTTTACATTTTCTTGCAAAAGTTTATATATTATTATTTAAACCCTAGTATATTGGTGGCCTATTAACACCCAACCATAGGAACACTTTCCTCCACAACACATAGTTGTGAATTTTTTTCTTGTTTGGTTAGAGAAATTCTATTTTGGTGGATGTGAAAATGCGATATCTCCAAATTTTATTCATTGTATTTATTTGAAAGTGTGGGCTATGATTTGTATCCATCAAGAATTTTAGTTTTGGTATTTTCTTCAAGATTTGGATTGTGTAGATTTGTAGATTAAAATTTATTAACTTTGCATCCACTATTGGATCTATTCTAAATAAGTCATGATTATTGTGAAAAATTGTCTTGTTAGGGTAAAGAGGAATTAATTCCGAATTAGGGAAAGAACTAAGATTTTCTAACACACATGGAAATTCTAGGGAAAGTTAATGCAGATAGTGTACTTAGTAAAATAAGGTGTAACATTTGGTCGTTAATAAGTAAAATTCTAGCTCATTAAATAGACTAGATTGAAAAGCGTGTTTGTTGAACAACAGATTCATTAGGTGGTTATATTAATTCAAGTTTTTATTCTCTCTTGGATATTTATTTTCCTTTCCTTGGTTATTTCTCATACATTCTTATGATTCTGATCGGGGAATGGATTCTCTTAGGTTCCATCCAGTTGGGATTTACATCTAATGTTGTTTCTACTCCTTGTCATAAACACGGACCCACTTTTTGAGTGTCACATAGAAGCAAAAGTATGCACATGTAATGTCAAGTGTATATTTACAACCTCCACAAAATAACCATGATTCACCAGTTCCCTTGTCATCAATACCATTTGCAGCAACATCAAAACAAGGAGATCCTATAGGAGTTTGAGGCAAGAAAATCCAAAGTAGTAAAAAAAATGTGTTTTTTACTTTGAAATCATTCCTTGATCTCATCAAGTTATATTTTTGGGATTATTTTTGAATATTTCTACTTCAATATGACATTCGGGTCATGAAAGAATTGTTACTTTTAATTTAAAACTCAATATTCCTAATAAGAATTGCATTTAATGCTAGGATCACTTGCAAATGACTATGTATAAAATAATAAAGTGTCAACATGTTACAAAATCTAAGCTACAATTTTTTTTTATAAAAGGCCACTTGGGAAAATTGATTCTATATTAGTAGACAATGTTGATCCTTTGGTTGGTCGAAAATTAATGACTAGGTATCCCGAGTACAATAATTCCATGAGGCTATTATCACAGGTTTTAATCTTGAAAAGGTAATATTTCTATATGATCATCTATGTGCAGAATTGTTTTGAAAGGCCCCATAATTTTCACAAACATGAACTGCGGTCTAGTTTGTTCATTGTCATGAACTTGAATTGTGTTTTTTTTGTTCTGTTTAGTTGAATTTCCAGTGTTGCATCACTCCAAATGTTTGTAAGAATTGCATTTTAAACACCTGGAAACATTTCAGGCAAGTTTTTGGATTTGAAAATGTGCCTTGTAATGCTATTCTAAGTTTTTTGATTTGTAATTTACTTAATATATTGCTTGTGTCCTTGAACCTACAAATATTAGTGCTTTTGTAGCTTTGGTCATTTTATGGTATATCTAGAAAGAAGGTACAACACATGAATATTTATATTTATTGGCTATGTTTTGAGTCATGTTTTTTTGTGCTCAATGGAATAAAATTTCAAAGTAAAGTTCACAGAGGAATTGATATTTCAACCCCCTATGGTGATTTAGCCAGTGATAATGATAAGTTGAAGTCATCAACAAGAGACAATAATATAAATTTAAATAAATGTAATTGCATTTGCATCACCTTTTTTTATGGCTGCAAAGATTGAATTATCATCTTCTCTTTGCTTTTATGTTATGTAGTTTGTATTATTTAAAGCGGATATATGGTTTTTCATACTAATGGAAATTTCAAGATTGATAATGGATTTAGGTTTTTGTCTAATTTTAGATTGATATTGTATTTGTAGATATCCTCTATTTTGAACTTACTGTAATTGTTGATTTTCTAATGCAGCAAGGTTCATGAAGTTCACTAAAAGGTATTTAAAATTGGAGAGTTCTTACTTCATGAATATATTGTAACAAATATAAAATTAAATATTAATTAGATTAGTAATTATTATATGAAAGGGCGTAACCCCTCACTATGTTGGATCAATCTGTATAAGAGGTGAGGCTATTGTACATTTTATCATCATCTAATATATATTATAATATTTATCATTCAAAATTATAGTCGAAATCGACTACTAATGGACGAACCAAATTCAGGTGCTCCATTTGGTATCAGAGCAGATTCACTCCTTCGTCCTGAGCTCAGATTCGACTCACCCTCCCTCTCTCACCTTAAACTCCTACCACCTCCATTTTTTTATTTCTGCTGCCTTCACTCTTCTACACATGCCCTCACTGCTCGTTCCCCTCTTGCATAAGCTTCTCTCCCTTCCCATCTCCCACACACCTTTCTGCATGCTCCAACCTCTTTCCACCACTATTCTCCTCGCTCTACTCTCCCATGACCTACTTGCTTTCATCGCCATCACCCACGTCCACCTCCTCTTCCCTGTGCATAGACACATCCTAAGTTCTCCCTGCACCTCTCCCCCAACACCAACCCCATATTCCACTCCCACTCATCTATAGCTCCTCTCCACGCATTTATTCCTCCATAGTCCACTGAGCCTCCACAGTCCATCCACCATGCCTCCATAGTGCCATCTGCTATCTCCAACTCTCCATACACCGCTATCCTCTACTCTCCATAAATCCCTTCACTCTCCACTGTCCAATTTACTGCGTGAACATCCCTCCTTCATGCCCTCTCCATCCAACACTCCACTCATCCCCTCCTATTGCTTCCTCGTCCCTCCAAATCTTCTCTGAAATCCACGTGCTCTATCCGCGCTACGTCCACGCACCATTGTTCCAACCTCCACGCTAACCTAAACATGCAACATAAAAAAACAAATAATATTGTAGAAATAATAGATCAATGCTATGTTCAATGATTCTAAGAAGAAACATAGGAAATAGATCTTGCTACTAAGAATTCTCACAAGCATACACAGGAAAAATAGAGAGAAGAAAAGAGACTGAATCACATGAATGAAGAGATGAATATTGGTGTGTATCCTTCCATTGAATAATGATGAATAATAGTGTACATAAATAGTAAATCCCTCATAGGAAAATCGAATTGTATGGAAACAACTCATAAAGCTCAAAAAGATGACTTACCAAAATATAGCAAAACCCCCATAGGTGGATAAAGCACTTACTAAATCTATCAAGGACCTCACGAGTTGGAAAAAGCATGAGTGAGTTTTCAAGGAGATGGATATAACATGCTGATCCTAGAAAATGGAGAAAAAATAATGGAGGATGGGTTGGAAACAAAATCTCCTAGTTTCCTAGTTGACTAGCTTTTATCTTATCCATAGAAAAGCAGGAAAAGCAGAAAAAGTAGAATAAAGCAGAATCTGCTGTAAAGTCATGTATACTAATTTTGGATGTTCCAAAGTTGGTCAATATCAACCCATAATTGGAAATAAATCATTCCTAGGATATAGATGGCATGTATTGACTTTAAGGTGCAAGTTGATGCCAACTAATTAAGCTAGTGGGTGAATAATTAATCAAATAATGATTAATTATTTTATCCTAAGTTGTGAGTGGGTTAAATATATTCCAACACCCCCCTATAAGTCTGAATTTATGATGGTATGACAAAAAAAAATATGGATGCATATGGATGCATATAGGGCACAACAACAAGGCTATGGTCACCCTTTAACAATTATTATGTCCAGAAAAGTGAGGAAAGAGGCAAAACCACATGGGAAAAATCCTCCCTCAAGATAGGACAAGGCACAAAATTTGAAATATGTATGTCTTCAACATATCTTTATCTTTACTTGAATCAGCTGAGTGAACTGCTTCTGGATGAAAGACTTGTTGAAGAAATCATGAACTCCATGATCATGTGCTGGAGTGTAGAACCTGCAAGAAGGAAGAAGAGAGACTCCTTGTATCTCATCATCTGATGAAGTAGGATAATTATATGAATGCTTCTTGCTGCTGTCAAACTCTGATCTTCAAACATAATCTGAAATGGAAAAGATATCTGTGCATACTCCTTCCCAAAGAGTACAAAAATTAAGGCAATTTATTTCACACCCAATTCCCTGAATAGCTGCAAACTTGTGATGTGGATCACATGTCAATCTTCCAATATGATGTATAACCTATATATATATGATATTAGGTTGATAAAACTCTGATATATCAGAAACATAAGCATATGGAACAGAAAATACAAAGGCTTCAGTGGCTCCATGAGGATATAGGGCTAGACTAGGAAAATTATGAACAACTGGGGAAAACTGATAGGTGCAAAAATATGAATGATGGATGGGCTTAATATCTGAACAATAAGTGTTTAGAATATATCCAAACATGTTTAATATAATTCCAAATATGAATAAGGACATGGATTACCAGCCAATGAAAGATATGAAAGACTTCAAACCATGTAAGATAAATATCACTGCATAAGAGACCAATGATGAATCAACTAGTGATCTTGGGATTTGTATAGTCTTTGGATTATTCAGAGGTATGGTATATGGTATGGATGGTGGTATTATATGTGTCATGACATGCATATCAGCCTACAAACAATCTTCTAAATCAGATATACAATCTTGTGAGGAAGAACTGCTCAAAGGTAAGTCAATATCTAGTGAAAAATCACAATTTTTGGGAGATGAATCTAGTAGACTGAGAGGAGGATCATCAAAGAAAGGTTCTGATATTTATGATTCTTATATATCAGAGAATAAATATATATCAAACACATGATAAAAGGAGAGAACTCTGGCACTCAAATCATAAGTTATATCATCTTCCAACTACGCAGTATGACATTGTTCTGAGGAATCAGCATGCTTCTCTAGTTCATCTGGAACTTCGATCTTGTGCTTCTCAAGAAGTTGAGACATGATGTCCATATTCTTATTGAAACACTTATTCTGTGAATTAAAACCCTTTCTGCAATAAGAACACTTGGATGTGCTCCCTTTCTTCTTAACTTTCTTCATTAAATCTTCTTATGAATCTTCATCTTCAATTTCTGACTTTGGCTTCTTCACAATTTTCTTCTCTTTTGATTTGAATTTCTTGCTTCCTTGAACCAAGAGAGCATGATCCTTTCCCTTTGAATAATTAAGGACACCCATATGGATCAATTTATCTTTCTCCTTTGTTAGTGAATCAAGAAAAGAATTTAAAGAAGGCATTTTCCACTTAGGAACAGCAAGCCTAGTTGCATGAAAGGTAGACACAAAAACTGAGTAATCAGGACCCAATTTTGAAAGAATGGAAAGGATTAATTGATCATATGATTTCTCAATCCCACATTTATTGAGAATTAGAACAAGTGACTTTAAATTGGTGAAGAAACCCTCAAGAGATTCAAAACTGCGTGGACTCAGTGAGAATAACTCAATCTCCAATTGATGCGCTCTTAGCTCATCTTGAACTCCAAAGAGAGACTCCAATTGAGTCCATACTTGGTTTGGAGTGGTCAAACCATCTATATGAAAGAGTAGATCAGGAGAAATAAAGAGGCAAAGAAATCCATAGGCTTCATCCAACCTATTATGCCACTTAGCTTTCTCAATCACAGCATTGGGCTCATTCTCCAAAGCCAGTGTAACTCTGTATAATCCTCTACTGTGCAATAGAATGGAGATTTTGGCTTTCCATTCATGGTAGTTGAAGGAAGTAAGAATTATAGCTGATGAAGAATCCATATTTCTGAATTGATGTGCTCAGGAATAAAATCTCTGCAACCTACAAAACAAACTAGGAGAAAATCTTGTAAGCTAGACAAGCTCTTCTTCAGAGAGGGATAGGAGACTGGAAGTGCTCCTCAACTCTATAGAAATTGATCAAACTTGTAGCTATGATACCATGTAGAAATAATAGATCAATGCTATGTGCAATGATTCTAAGAAGAAGCACAGGAAATAGATCTTTCTACTAAGAATTCTCACAAGCATACACAGGAAAAATAGAGAGAAGAAAAGAGACTGAATCACATGAATGAAGAGATGAATATTGGTGTGTATCCTTACATTGAATAATGATGAATAATAGTGTACATAAATATTTCATCCCTCATATGAAAATCTAATTGTATGGAAACAACTCATAAAGCTCAAAAAGGCTGACTTACCAAAATATAGCAAAACCCCCATAGGTGGATAAAGCACTTACTAAATATATCAAGGACCTCATGAGTTGGAAAAATCATGAGTGAGTTGTCAAGGAGATGTAAATAACATGATAATCCTAGAAAATGGAGAAAAACTAATGGAGGATGGGTTGGAAACAAAAGCTCCAAATTTCCTAGTTGACTAGCTTTTATCTTATCCATAGAAAAGCAGGAAAAGCAGAAAAAGCAGAATAAAGCAGAATCTGTTGTAAAGTCCTGTATACTAATTCTAGATGGTCAAAATTTGGTCAATATCAACCCATAATTGGAAATAAATCATTCCTAGGATATAGATGGCATGTATTGACTTTAAGGTGCAAGTGGATGCCAACTAATTAAGCTAGTGGGTGAATAATTAATCAAATAATGATTAATTATTTTATACTATGTTGTGAGTGGGTTAAATATATTCCAACAACTATATTATAATATAATATTGTATTATTTCAAATATTTTGTAATATAATATATGTTTTAATAATATATTTAAAAAAATCAAATATTATATTTATTATTATAATATTTGTTTAAAAAAAAACTATATTCAAAATATTATATAGTTTAAAATATATATATAATAACAATAATATAAATTAATATATTATTATTCAAAAATTCATCTTAAAAGGCCAAAATAGCGTTCTACAAACATCCATGGCATCTTATAGTAAAAGTGATGAATTCATAAATCTTCTTGAGAAAAACCTTAAGGATATGGACGAAATAAAGAAATATATTGATGAAACATTTAATGAAAATGAAGATGGAGGTGAAAATCACGTAGAAGAAGCCACCCAAGTTGATGAAAAAAAGGAAGATAGAGTAAGCCAGTATGTCATCCCCAATGAGAATAATGGCATCAATCAATATAACATGCAAGACAAAGATATAGCATACCCTAGTAATAAATGAATTGACAACAAAATAATTGACAAAGAGAAGGATGATCCTGACCAACATTGTGATAAGAGACAGACCAATGTTGCTAACAATAAAAATGATCAATGCTGCGACAAAAATGTCACAATCACAAACACACAAAGGATAGATATCATCACAAAGACAGCTATAAAAAACATCAAGGGAAGAAACTATAACATCTATCAGACACAAGATAAGACTGGTGTTCTTACGAGCATTATAATCATAGGGAGCCTGTTCAAGGGAACTGACACAAAATGTGTTGGGGATAACAACACAAAAATAGTTAAGGTCATAATGTATGTTGAGCATGTTCAATTGACGACAAACATAGTTAAAAGAAGCAATCAGACAAGTAGAAAAATCGTAAACAAAACTTCACCAAGTTCATACTTATTGCAAATACCAAGACATAATAATCAAAATGAGGCAATGGTTGTAATAAAAATCGCACCTCTCAAGTCATCAGTGCGACATAGAGCCAGAATAAAAGATGACATTAGGAAATACTCAAGCTTTGAGGACAAAGCTCCCTTAAAGGGAGTGGCAATGTAACAAATATAAAATTAAATATTAATTAGATTAGTAATTACTATTTGAAAGGGCATAACCCTTCACTATGTTGGCTCAAGTCATATAAGAGGCGAGCTTATTGTACATTTTATCATCATCTAATATATATTATAATATTTATCATTCAAAATGATAGTCGGAATCGACTACCAACAGACCAACCAAATTCGGTTGCTCCATATATTGTGAATAATCATTTCACTTGATGCAATAGGTATCATTCATTTATTGGGATGGATTACATTTCCCCACACTAGAGGAATCCAAGAATTTTGGAAAATATTATGAATGGATGGTTCAATTGATAATATTTGAATAAATTTTTGGGTTTAACATTGTGAGAGTTTCAAAGTTGGTAAATATTAGTAGAGATCTAGAAGTATTCAACACATTTTGGATGGGAATAGAAATTAAGGCAAGTTGGAGATGGTGTTCAATGCACATATATTACAAGTTTTCTCTAAATCTTGTAAACAAAATCTAGTAGATTAGTTTGGAATATATTCTATTGGTTTTGTTCATTTCTTGAAGCAAATATGGAGATGCATATAATAAGGATTTATTATGTAAACATTTTTTATTTTTATAGAAAATATTACATAATCATGTTCACATGATTTCAATTGTCTATGTGATTGGACCCCTAATGTAATGGACACATTTTTTTGTATTAAGGACATGAAAACCTTTGGGGTCATTTATGGATGCATTACTAGTGTTTTAGAACTATTCTTTAGGAGAATTCTATTTTTCAAAATTACAACTAGTTATTGTCCAACCACTATTTATTAGGTTGGAACAAAACAAGCAACAACTAAAGAAGTTGCATGGGAAAGTTGATGCACTTGTGTTAAGGGATCCATATCAGTCAATGTTTCAAGCAATATTGTATTATTGGTTGATCTCCTTTCCTGGTAATTAGTTCAAGCAATTTTATACTGAACTAAATTATTTAACTTTAAGAAACCTTAATTACACATATGTTGAGCATTTTCTAGGATGTTTATTTCTATATCTTATGTGTCTTATATTCATTTAATATCTAGAATGGATATTATTTACGCAACATATTCCTAAAATAAATTCATTTAAAATTGCATGTCTCTATGATAATTTTGATCTACAACATGATCTAGGATCCCAAGAGACTCTCACAAATCAAATTACTTGCAAAAACTAGCAAAAAAACATGAAAGAGGAACAATTTTACATACGCATTGTCAACAGAAACTGGATATTATTTGACTGTCTAACATGTGAATATGTTAATAACATTTTTATATTACATATGGATAAATTCAAGAGTCTTTGGAATCCAAATCTGAGTGTACATGTGAAAATTGCCAAATTGGCCTGAATCCCCCCTAGCTGGGCCAAACAAGTTCCAACTCATCCCAAATGGTCACGAATGGTGGTGTGGGCATGGAGAAAGTATTTTCGAGCAATGATGACTCCTTGGAACGTATGGGTGAGAAAATAGAGGTGAGTGGGAGGCTCGATGTGGGAAATTAATGCTCCAACCATCCAAAATTGGGATAGAAACACCCCTAGTGCTCCTAGTCAGCAAAAATTCCTCAAAAAGAGGAATGGGAGTGCACCTACCATAAATGAGGGAGAACATGTGGATTTTTATTGAAATTGAGTGCTCCTGTAGGTGTGAAAGCACCAAAATGACTGGTTATTATTGTGGATTAACTTTCCTAAGTACAAACCATAGCATATTACTGCATAAATGCAAATAAAATTGACTAAGGCTTTAGAATAAGGTACTAAGTGGTGGATTACTGTTCTAACCATCTAACTTGAAATTTTTTATTATTGCACTCCTATTTAATGAGGGAAGACTATTCAATGAAAGTATAATTAGAATTCAACTTATCTTCCTATTTCAAAATTTTGGACTTTGACACTTTTCTTTCATGAGGATAGACTATTCTATGCTCTAGAACTATGATCCATTGCATGTAAATCAGTCCCTATTGCATTTTTTGGGTTGTATTTGAAACTAATCTCTTGTGTCTATAGTGTATTTTGAGGATTTTCTCCTTTAAACAAAGGGTCTATCCTTTGTTGAATTAGATACAAATAATAAGAGTCGTCTTTATTTGTCTCTTTTCTCCTTCTTTTAGAATACTTCCTTAGGTATCTCAAATAATAAATAATGTTGAGATTCTTAGAATTTTCGAAGAATTACAAAGATGAAATCTTGGTATTAATATCGCCCTTTTCCCCAATTCTTAAAGGGTTCTAGCTCAATGGAAGAGCACCTTCTTTACAAGAAGGATGTTGAAGTTTCGATTCCTTTGTTAATGATATTGCAATATTGATATTTCTAATAAAATATAATTTATTATGGTTTATTATAGCTATAGGGTTTTTTCCAAATAGTTTTTGTATGTTTCTAGGAGGTGGGTTCAAAATCCCCTATGTAAGTTTATATGAGGAAGGTTCATAACTGCCCCCAAAGGTTTGTAAAGAATTTTAGGGGGGGTCTCTAACCGCTTCTTTAGGTACCTAGGAAGGGGGGTTTATAATCACACCCAAAATTTTGTAATAAAGACCTTTAGGGATCATTTTGAACCACCCCCAAAAGTCACTTTTAGTGTTGGTTTTTATCTCTTCCAGAACTTCCCTTAAAAGTCCAAACTTTTAGTCTCAGTGCTAATTGGGGGGTTTTCATTAAGACTACACCCAAAGATTTGTAAAATGGAGTTTTAGAGGGTTTTAATAACCGTCCTTGTAGGAACATGTGGGCGGGGGGGTTTGAAACTGCCCATGTAGGAACCTATGAGGGGGGTATAAAACTGCCTCCGTAGGTACCAAGGGTGTTTCATAACCACTCATAAAGCTTTGTAATAAGAATATTGAGGGGGGGGGGTTAGAAATGCCCCATAGGTAACTATGAGGTTGGTTTAGAACCTCCATTAAAAGTCACTTTTGGGGGGGTTTAGAACCACCCCCATAGGTATTTATGAGGGGGGTTTAGAACCTCCCTTAAAATTCACTTTTGGGGGGGTTTAGAACTGCCCCCAAAATTCACTTTTAGGGGTGGTTTTGATATCTTCTAAAACCATCCCTAAAATTCCAAACTTTTAGTGTTGGTGCTATTTAGGGAAGGTTTTGTAAAGACTACCTCCAAATCTAGAACCACCGTAGAAAGTGAATTTTGGAGGTAGAATACAACCCCCCCTAAAATTCAAATTTATTGTAGTACATGAACCTCTAACAGTGCTTGAACTTGAAAGAGGAATTTCCAATGTAGAAATCTTCGAACCTTGTTGATGTATTTGTAACTTCATAATGTATTCACTTGTATATTTCATGTATTGTACCTCGATGTTTTTACCGAGAATTATTTGTAATGTAATTGAGTCATGTCATGCCCCAATGTTCCTATCGGGAGAATCAATAATGTAAATAAGTCATGTAAAGTCATAGAGGGTAACCCTTCTTATTTTTCAAGGGTTAAAGTCCCCACATTTTCGAGGCACTAGGGTTATTAGACTCTCCTAGAAAATTCGGCCCTGGTAAGTTATTTTCAAGTCGGGAATTAGTATAAATAGAGAGTGAGCCTTCTATTTATAACACACAATCACTCACACTTAGTTGTAGCACATGAGTGAGAGAGAAGGAGCTGGGATAAGAGAGAGAACAAGCTATCGGAGATCATGTTACTGTATTTGGTTTTTACTACTGCTATTGGTGCCTATTCTATCTGAGGAAGTTGCAGGGTTTTCTCCTTTATGGTTTCCCCAAGGAAAATATTTGTGTCTATTGTCTCTTTTGATTTATTGTTGTGCCTGTTATTCTCTCAGATAAGATCCGAAGATAATACTGTCTAAATTGATAAAAATCAAACATGGTATCAGAGCTAACCTAAGAAGAAGACACTGTGCAGCTGTGGAATCTAGGGATTCTTACTTTTTGGGTCTCTCTCCACAATCCATCAGAAAAAGGAGGCTGGATTGAACCTTGATTGAAGGGCGCATATTTCTATAGAAGCAGAATCTGATTCTGAGCATTTTCAGTTTTTGACCTACCACTACATCGAGAAATTAGGGATTTTCACTAAAGAGGAATTTTTGAGTGAGCCCAGGCTAGGATTTCTCTCCTCCTGAAAATAAAAGTTTAGAGACAAGAATCAATATTTTTTAGTTGGGTAGAAATCTAGGAAATCCAAACCCTAATTTTCCCTGGAACCAGAAAACCAGCACTGCAGAAGATCAGCTCCAGATCCAGTTTTCAGCTTAGCAATTTGGTAAGATCTAAATATTTTGTATTTCCATTTGAGGTTCTCAGTTAAGATGTCTCATCACACCAAGCTTGATGAAAATATTGAGGGAGCTCATAACTTTCGATCTTGGAAGTAAAGGATCTCCCTGGTTCTGGAAGAAAATGAGTTGGACTCTTACATCAATGAAGAGGTTCCTATTCCAGAGGGAGATGAGGCTAAGGCCTTACACAAAAAGTAAATTGGCCATGGATATGAGTATTATTGTTGATCTAATCAAGGATCACCTCATACCTCAGGTGTCCTCCCTAAAGACACCTAAAGCAATGTTTGATGCCCTAACCAAACTGTTTGAAGCAAAGAACATAAATCAGAAGATGACTTTGAGGAACTAGTTGAAGAATGTGAAGATACAAAATGCAGAGACTATACAGTCATACTTCACAAGGGTCTCCTAGATCAAAGAACAACTTGAAGAAGTGGAGAATGCAGAGATTGTGATGACCACCTTGAATGGTCTCCCTAGATCATGGGACTCTTTCATTCAAGTAATTTGTGCTAGAAGAAATCTAGTCACCTTTAGTAGACTGTGGGAAGAATGCTCACAAGAAGAAGCTCAGATAGTATCTCGAGAAGAAAATATAGGAAGTGAAGATCAAGCTCTCACAATACACTCCAAGAAAAGCAAAAGGGACTATCATCGTTCCAAAGGTAAGCATTTCAACTCTACAAAATCTAACAAGGATATATCTAAATACAGATGCTTTACATGTGATGAAAGAGGACACTTTGCAAGAGATTGTCCCAAGAATAAGAATAGCTCTCACGAGAAGAAAGGAAGCAAGAGAAGACATCATGATCATGTTGTAGAGGATGATGAACCTTCCACAAGGAGAATCAAATAAGAAAATGATGATTCTTCAAGTGATGAAGAATATGTTTTTATTTCCACTCTCACGGGAACTACCACACATGGAAGCAATGATTGGATTATATACAATGGGGCTTCCAAAAATATGACAGGATTCAAAGAATCCTTTGTGAAACTATCTGAACATGAGTCACCTCACAAGGTGAAACTTGGGGATGACTACCAGTATCCAATAAAAGGTAGNACTTTAGAAAGTCTATGAAGATGAAGGATGTCTTGTTTATACTAGGACTAAAGAAGAATCTCCTCTCCATATTTAAATTGGATGCAAGAGGAATAAGGGTTTCATTTGTAGATGGAAAAGTTCTTATGTGGCCAAAGTGAAAGACTATAGATGATGCAGTTGTGATTGGAGAGCAAGAGGGAGGATTATACAAACTAAAGGGAAAACCAGAACAACCCTTGGTCCATGACTCAGTAGAGCAAAGTGAACTTTGGCATATAAGTCTTTCACATGTGCACTACAGAGCACTACCACTTGCAAGCAAATCTATTGAAGGTCTTCTAGAAATACAGACAAAGCATGAAGGTGTTTGCAAAGTATGTGCGAAAGGAAAGAACACAAAGAAGACACTTCCAAGTAGAGAGAGCAAGGCAAAAGGAATCCTGAAAATCATCCACTCCGATGTATGGGTCCGATGTCATCTAGTTCATTAAGTGGGTATGTATACTATGTTTCTTTCATTGATGATTTTTCTAGGAAGACATGGATATACTTCTTGAAGAACAAAGATGAATTATTCATCAAATTCAAGGAATTCAAAGCCTTGATCGAGAACCTCACAAAAAAGAAGATCAATACCTTTTGATCAGACAATGGTAGAGAATTTGCATCAAATAAGAGGGATTACGAGGTATTAAGAGGGATTTAACCACTCCATATAATCCACAGCAGAATGGGGTTGCAGAATGGAAGAATAGAATGATCATGGAAGCTGCAAGGGAAATGCTTCATGATCAAGATATTCCCATGCATCTATGAGAAGAAGCTGCTAGAACAGCAGTGTATGTATAGGACCATACTCCACACATAGTACTTGATAACAAGACACCTAAAGAAGTATTTTCCAGCAAGAAACCAGAGGTCAACCATCTCAGAATATTCAGCTATCCTATGTACATACACATTCCAAAAGAAATGAGGACAAAGTTAGATTCTTTTGGAAAGAAGGGTATATTTGTGGGATATAGTGAAAGCTCAAAAGCTTACAGAATATACTTCCTAGGATTTAAGAATATCGACATAAGTAGAGACCTAACATTCATCGAAGATTCATATTAAAACAAATCCAGAAAGAGACAAGTTGAAGACTCTGAAGAAACAGAAGTACCCAGAATTCAAGATACAACTATGAACGATGCAAATCAAGATGAAGATCGAAAAATAGAAGAACCCTAGGAACCTATAGATCCACCCCAAGAGAATAATCCTCACAAGAGGAAACCTGCATGGGTATGAGAGGCTATACAAGATGTAGAAAGATATGGGGCTCCAAAAGAAATGCCCAGAGAGAGAAAAAGAACCAGGTCCTACTCCAGTTATGTAGCAATGTTATTTGACATCATTGACAAATAACCTTCCAACTATGAAGAAGCGGTAGAGAAGAAACAATGGAAGGATGCTATGATCGAGGAGTACTAGTCGATCATGAAGAATGATGTCTAGGATGTTGTTGCTAGACTAGAGGGTAAGTCTGTTGTGACTTCCAAATGGATATACAAGATCAAGCATGCTACATATGGTAGCATAGAGAAACATAAAGCAATATTCATGGCTTGTGGCTTCTCCCAAAAAGAAGGAATAGATTATGAAGAAACCTTTGCACCTATAGCCAAATACACTTCCATTAGATCAATACTTGATCTGGCTACAGTGATGAAATGGAAGATACACCAAATAGATGTCAATACTACTTTCTTGAATGGTGTAGTGGAAGAGGAAGTGTATGTGGAGCAGCCACTTGGTTTTGAGATACATGAGAGGGAGAATCATGTGTGTAAATTGAATAAAGCCCTGTACGGTTTAAAATAGGCACCCAGGACATGGTATGGTAGAATTGAAAATTTCCTACCTAGTTTGGGATTTACTAAGAGTAAAGTAGATTCTAACCTTTAATACAAGGTTGAAGAAGGGAACCCAATGATACTCCTACTATATGTAGATGATATGTTTGCAACATGTGTGGATGGGTTGATTGCTGATACAAAGAGGAAGCTTGATGCCGAGTTCAAAATTAAGGACTTGGGTATGATGCACTACTTTCTAGTCATGGAGGTGTGGCAGAGTACAGATGAAATATCCCTGGGACAAGGGAAGTATGCAATAGAGATCCTGAAGATGTTTTGGATGATGGACTGCAAGGCCATGACCACACCTATGGCATCGAACCCGAAGCTATTGAGTGATGCTTCATTAGAGACGGTTGATGCTATGATGCATCGTCAGATGATTGGGTCCTTGATGTACTTGATGAATACAAGACCATATATTTGCTTTTCTATGAACACATTGAGCCAGTTCCTGACAGATCCGAGACATGTTCACCTAGTTGCTAGAAAGCATATTCTAAGGTACCTGAAGGGTACAGTCGATTATGGGCTCAAGTATGAGGAAGATAAGATGAGTAACCTGGAAGGTTATGTTTATTCATATTGGGTAGGTAGTGCCATTGATAGGAAGATAACTTCTGGGTGCTGCTTCATTATGGGATCAGGTGTGATCTCTTGGTTTGGAAGGAAACAGTCTTGCGCGGCACTGAGTACAGCTGAAGCAGAGTATGTCGCAGCTTGTTCAGCTAGTTGTGAGGCAATATGGCTGAGGAAGATACTATCTGATTTGTTTGATCTCCTGTTGGATGCTACTTGTATATATTGCAACAACCAGAGTTGTGTGAAGTTAAGAGAACCCAGTGTTCCATGATAAGTCGAAGCATATCGAGATCAAGTAACACTATATCAGGGATATGGTGTAGAGGGGAGCAGTGAAGCTCTAGTATGTTGTGATGGAAGAACAAATTGCTGATGTGTTGACCAAGCCATTGGCCAGAGTGAAGTTTGAGTACTTCAGGGAGAAGCTTGGTGTTCTCCAAATTGAGGTTCCCTCCAAGAGGAGGTGATGAGTTTGAGAGCCTTTTTGACATGGTAGGATTGGTTCCTTCCATGGTCAGATGTAAGTGCAGGGCCATTTTGACATGGTTGCAGGTTGGGCCTCCCATGGTCAGATGTAAGTGTAGAGCCATTCTAACATGGTGGCAAGTTGGGCCTCCCATGGTCAGATTTAAGTGCAGAGCCATTCTGACTGGGTTAGATGTAAGTGCAGAGCCATTCCGACTGGGTCAGATATAAGTGTTGAGCCTTTTCGACATGGTAGCAGGATGGGCCTCCCATGGTCGGATATAAGTGATGAGCCTTTCTGACATGGTGGTAGGTTGGGGATCCCATGGTCAGATATAAATGCTGACCCTTTCCCACATGGTGGCAGGATGGGCCTCCCATGGTCGGATATAAGTGTTGATCCATTTTGACATGGTGGTAGGCTGGGCCTCCCATGGTTAGATGTGAGTGCTGGGCCATTTTGACTGGGTCAAATGTAAGTGTTGGACGATCCTTTCTGACATGGTGGTAGGTTGGACCTCCCATGGTGAAATGTGAGTGCTGGGCCTTTTTGACTGGGTCAGATATGAGTGTTGGGCTTACCTTTCTGACATGGTGGTGGATATGTTCCTCGCATGTTCATATGTAAGTTTTGGGTAGGCCGTTCTGACTAAGGGTTAGATATAAGCACTGAAGAAGACCTACCTGGAGGCTAGGCCTACAACCGGCATGAAAAAGGGATGGCTTTGTGTAACATCCTGGTTTTAACCCCATTTGCATTAAATATACATGATACATATATTGTGAATAATCATGGTGCGGAGCTAAAGGCCAAGGCCCCACCATCGATTTGGTTATGTTATGTTTCGGATTTGGAATTGTCACCGATGTTATATCGAGATGTATGGAATATATTAAATTGTGGCATCATGTAAATGTGCATTTTAATTAAATAACCCAACCAGCTATGTTGGTTGCAACCAAATTGAAAAGGGAATGATTTCCTAAGGTTAAGGAGGGGGAATGCTCAACCTTAAGACATGGGGGGAAATGCCATGTGTCACCACCCTGTTTGTTTTTATCACCTTCCCTTGTCTCATCCAACTACCACTTCAATGTTCTGCTGATTAGCTAGGGCATTTATTGCTGGAAAGGGTGGGTGGCAGGACTATCAGTCTTTGCAACATGCTCACTCCACCAGTCGTTTCTCCACCTTCATGTAAGTAAGGGAACCATCACTACGCCACTCTCTCGTCTGTTGGGCATTCACTCTCACGTAGGGACGTGTTGTTCTGTTCACCTTCTCACACGCAGGGGGGTCGGATGGTCTTCCTCATGCAGAGCTGAGTTAAGAAGGGGTGTGATTCTTGCTTTGGGAATCGTTCTCCTCTTCCTCACTGACTGTTCGCCTGAGGATCGATTCTTCCTATTACTCAAACAAAAAATCTTTCTTTTGACTCCACCATTGCCTGACTATGAAATACAACTGTAGTTTCTCACTGTGGGGTGTTTTCCATGGTTTCCTTGGCGATATGTCTTCCTCCTATCTATGTTGAGGATCGGTTTCCTACCCGCGTTCCTATTGTAGTTGTCCAGATATTTCATTATTGACTGTGGACTGTGGTCTTCTTTTGTGGTTCACTGTCTATTGTTTCCCACAGTTGTTGGCTGAGTTTCCATTGTGATTTGGGTTATTGTAGGTTGTTGTGGAATATTTTTGGCCAAGATACGGCCAAGAATGATTTAGGTTTTGTTTCCCCTTTCCAAGCTGTGAAGTGCTTGTTTTCTTGCATGAATGTAGAGGTTGGTCTTCAGACTGCATAGGAGTGGTGATGAGGGCTTGATTTGCTTGACAAACCTGGTGCATTTAGGAACCACATAGATAGAGCTAGTGGGTTGTCTTTCTTCTCCACAACCCCTGAATAGCACTGGAAGGGAGATCAAGGTCTGAGGGACTGCGATGCAGAGAAAGGACTGATTTCCTTGTGTTAGGTGTGTGTGGGTGTCCTAGAAGTCAGACTAGTTCCAGTGTAGGTGTCCTTATCTCTTCAATGAGCTCACCAGCTTAGCAGTTAGCCTTTCCTAGATCCTGGATGGCCTAATAAACCCAATTGTGTTGGCTTGGCTGATCCGTTGTTCACTTGATAAACCCAACTTTGTTGGCTTGGATGATCCATTGTTCACTTGATAAACCCAACTGTGTTGGCTTGGGTGGACTCTGTACCCTTGTGGTGTTGTTATCCTTGGCTATGTGTAAGCCTGCTAGTTCCTTATTCCTCGGGGAATCATGCCCATCTCGGGGGTGGCAGTGTTGCTGAGAGATTAAAGAGCACTTGGGCCTATGGTTGGGTGGAACATTGCAGTGACGTAGCTAGTTGCAGGACAGTTCTCATAAGATAAGTATTCTTGACTAATTTTCTTTGCAATCATATTTACTGTTGGTGAATGAGAATATTCATGTTAAATGCTAAATTGTATATGCATCAATGGTTGATTTATATGTTTTGCTTCCATTGTGTATATGAATGATTATACTTCGTATTGTGTTTATGTTTTTAAGTATCATGCTTCATCATTATATATATGCATGTATGTTCATGTTTATGGGACTAGATGCTCAGGTTCATTGATGTATGATAGCGTCCTCTTCGCCGGTCGAAGGGTCGGGGACATTACACTTTGTAGAACTTCCTATGACGAGTAGAATTGAGAGATAGAACCAATTGATTGAGATAGCGGAAGTAGTGATGATGATGATCCAGCTTTGATGCTGATCTAGTGATGATCCAGCATTGAAGATGATCCAGATTTGATCTAGAGAAGAAGACTTGTACTGATGAATTGTGTCAAGAGAATACCTTCATAGTTAAGAGGCAGTGTTCATGTATTTGTAACTTCGGAATGTATTCACTTGTATATTTCATGTATTGTACCTCGACGTTTTTACTAGGAAGTATTTGTAATGTAATTGAGTTATGCCATACCCCGATGTTCCTATTGGGAGAATCAATAATGTAAAAAATTCATGTAAAGTCATAGAGGGTAACCCTCCTTATTTTTCAAGGGTTAAAGTCCCTACAGTTTCGGGGCACTAGGGTTATTAGACTCTCCTAGAGAATTCATCCTTGGTAAGGTATTTTCAAGTCAGGAATTATTATGAATAGAGAGTGAGCCTATATATTTATAACACACAATCACTCACACTCAGTTTTAGCACATGAGTGAGAGAGAAGGAGCTGGGATAAGAGAGAGAACAATTTGTCGAAGATCATCTTACTGTCTTTGGGTTTTACTACTGCTATTGGTGCCTATTCTATCTCTGAGGAAGTTGCAGGTTTTTCTCCTTTATGGTTTCCCCGAGGAAAATATTTTTGTCTATCGTCTCTTGTGATTGATTGTTGTGCATGTTATTCTCTCAGATAAGATCCTAAGATAATACTGTCTAAATTGATAAAAATCTGACAAACCTAATGTGTTGTAGACAATTATTTTGCTCAAGAGACTTCAAACTTTGACACAATGAATCAACTAACTTAGGTTTGAAGGTGAAATAGATCTATGCATGCAGCAAGTTGGCCAATCACATGGGTCAATATTCTACAACAAATTGAAAAAGGTGGTGGCTAATCCATTCACACACAAAAATATTTTCATCCATTTATGGAAAATCACCATTAAATCCATCACTTAGCACACCATAAATGTAGGCAATTACTATGCATTAATTATAGACTTGAAAGAAAAGCTTGCCCATAAAATCTACTAAGATCCAAATTTAACGACGACAGAGCTTGAGCTTGAGACAAAACTTTACCTTGCGACACAACATACACAAACTTCAAAGGACAATTTAAAACTTCTATACAAGAACTTTTTTTTCTATGTACAATTTCATTCAATACTGACTCAGTCGAGAAAAGTATGACTATCCCTATAATTTTTTAGTTGATTCCCATTTACCAACACATCAAAGGGTGTACCATCTAACTTTTGTAACTAAACTACACCCCCATCTGTAACATATGTGACAACATATGGTCCCATCCAATGTGTATGGGGCTTACCATGTTTTTTTTTAAACTTACTTTCATAGATAAGAGCAAAGTCACCAAGATGGAATTGCTTGAACTTAATGTGACGGTCATGCCAAGCCTTCTGTCACTCTTTCCCATCTCATTTATGATAACCTACAATGAAATGATCTTCATCCAACTTTAGCATCTGAAATAATCTTTCTTTAATTGCACCCACATCTTCCATCTCAGTAATTGCATCTATTCTTAGACTAGGTACAATATATTCCATTCGCATAACAACCTTGTTCCCATAAACTAGTTGGAATGGAGTGTTTCCTGTAAGTTTCTTACATGTTGTGTGAGAATCCCATAAAACTACGGGTATTTTTTTATCCTATTCATCATGATTTACATTATAT
>LPNX011094471.1:175415-348429 GCA_001517045.1 Pseudotsuga menziesii
ATTCAATTAATTTCTCAATCAATTGATTAACACAGTGTGTACCCTAATCACTTACTAAATTTTTTGGACATCCAAACCTAATCATGACATGATCGAACAAAAACCTGGCAGCAATCGCTGGAGTAGAATCTCTGAGTTGTGCTACTTCAACACATCTAGTTAAATAATTTTTCATAGTAGTTATATACCATGCACCTATTTGTTTACTTGGTGGTTTAATAGGACCCACAAAATTGACATCCCATTTTTTAAACTCCTGCAAAGTTATCTGTGGTACAAGTGTCATTTCATCACGTCGAGATGGTTTCCCTATGTGTTGGAAAATATCACAGCTGCTACAATAATACATAGCATTTGTATGAAGGGTAGGACAACATAATCCTACTTGTAAAATATTGTGTGTTATCGATATCCCCACATAGTGCCCCCTGCTACACTAGCATGAGATTCATTCAACACCATCGGTCTTTCATATTCCAATACACATCAATAGAGTATCTTATCTGGTCCCAGCTTATGTAACTATCCAACTATCATGTTAAAGTCTGCATCTTTTACGACCAATTGTTTCTTCTGTTTTGTGCTAGATCCTTCCAGTGCACTCCCCGTAGTCAAGAAATCCACAATGTATTTGTATTAGCCATCAACCATTTTTGCTACAAATAATTATGTGTCAGGAAAGTTATCATCTAAAATTGTAGGGTCTTCCCCATTTCCTAAACTTGAAATATGGCCAAGGCTTGTATTCAATCTTCTTTGTTTTACAGCAATTTCCAAATCAAATTCTTGGAAGAGAAAAAGCTATCGATAGACCTTCACCCCCAACACTAGCTTATTAGCAAAGTATTTTAAAGAAGAATTATTCTTAAACATCTTCAAGTGACCACCCAATAAGTAGTTTCAGAATTTTTGGAGTGCATATAACATAGAAATTCCTTCCCACTCTGTCATTGTATAATTTTTCTCTATATTCAACAACTTTCTACTAGAAAATGCAATAGGGTGATTAATAGATCCCTCACATGGTTGTGCAAGAACTACTCCTAGCACAAGAGATGATGCATAGACATGCACATGAAATTCTTTTTGCTAGTCAGGAAATATTAAAATAGGTGTTGAAACCATATTCTCTTTAAGGACATCGAGACTCTTTTGAAACTTCTCATTCCCCTGAAATTTAACACCTTTCTTCAATAATTTCTCCATTGGAGCAGTGATCCTTGCATCTCCCCTAATAAATTTGTTGTACTAACCAATATGAACTAGTGTGGTCCTTAATTGTTTAACTTTAAATGGAGGGGGTAGGTCAATAATGATTGCAATATTCCTAGGGTCTATCAACATTCCCTCTCAATAGACAACATGACCCAACAAAATAGAAAAAGGGGAAAAAAATACCCTTCTTCATATTTAAAGAAATTTGAAATTCCTACATCATTCAAGCATCATTCAAAGACTCTCAATATGATCCTTAATTAACCCATATATTGTCCAATCACCAAAATATACTTCCATAAATTTATGAATAAAATTTTTAAAGGTAGATACCACTATCCTATAAAAAATATCAGACGCATTATTAAGTCTCAATGGCATTACCATGTATTGGAAACAACCCCACTCTATCGCAAAGGTGGTATTATGTCGATCTTGTTTTGCAATATTGATTTGATGGTACCTAGAAAATACACCAGTAAAATACTACACGTATTTCCCCACTATATTCTCCAAGAATTCATGGGTAGAAGTGTAGGAAATGGATCATGCATCCAAGCATCATTTAGTTTCCTCAGGTCGACACAGATACATAATTTACAAGTTTTATTATATTGTACAAGCATTTGGATAATTCATTATGATTCTTCCACAGGTTCAATAATTCTTGTGTCTATTATTCAATCTAAATATTCCTTAACCTTCTCTTTATAACTTGGATTCAATCTATATGGTCGTTGCTTGATAGGATTTGCATCTGGTTTCTTAGGAATCTTCATTTCACCTAGATTTTCGAAGATGCCCTTCATTTTGGAGAAAGTTGTTAGGAAAAAATAATAGAACTCATCTAACAAATTAGTAATTTTCCCCACTATCTCATCATCCCAATAATCCCAAATACTTGCAAATTTTGGATTCTCCGGGGAACTAATATTTACCTTATTTATTTTATGGGGCTTCAAAAATATATCAATTGACAGGCTTGGTCCCTCCACTACTCTACTAAATTCAGATTCAGGAATATAAATGTCATGTATATCATCATAGCTAGGTTCCTCACCTATGTTTAAACACTCCATACAACTCTCAACTATCTCACTTCTTTGCGGAAAACTCGACAATGGAACAGTGACGTACTCAAAAATATTATCTATAATAAGTTGTAGAGAAGCATCAATCGTCAATTTGTCATCAACAAATCTAAAAGTATGCTTGAAACTATTAGCTAAATAATCCTAATCTATAGTTCCCCATCGCAATTCAAATGACATATACCAATTTCTCGGTATTGTGTCCAGAGTATGTATAAACAAATGCACCTATTCCTGTCTAGGTTCCATCCTCCATGTCACACGACAGTTTCCAACATGGTCGAAAGGATTCGTAAAACCTGTATACTTTTGACCAAAATAAGAAAAAATATATCAAACCTGATTTCTAACATCCTTCAGCACTTGGGACATTCCTAAATGGATTGTTTGTGAGCATCCCACCATCTTGTTGGTGCAGCCTTCAATTCCACATCAACAGATAACAATCGGTGAGGTTCTAGTACCTTATCTTCAAATTCAGTAGAAATGTATCCATATTAGGTAATAATTAATAAGTAGGTAGATCACTTATCTCAGTACCCACCCATCATAAAGATTTAGTAATTCTCACGCATTTCTGCATCAACACTTGATGTAACCGGCTCTGCCAATTTTCTAAGGCTTCACCTGAATCTGACGAACAAGAACTAACACTTCTCCAAATCAATTTTCCATCAGTTGTAGGATTGATGTAGTCATATATGGTAGATGAAATATTGTAAATATTATCCAAGTACCCTCCTTTCCACTCATCATTCACTAGTTTGACATACCGCTGGCCCTCCAAAGGATCAACTTGGGGTACTACCATCATTTTTTAGTATTCAAATGATAAAATATGCTTCTTAAATTTTTTGATGGTATGATTATCAATAGCCCAATAGATCCCCAAAAGTGATAGATAAGGATTTGTATCATTAACAATATTTATTACTTCAAATCTGCATAGGTTCAGATCCCTTCCACCTCTATAAGAACCTGTGGTAGTCAACTAATAGGAAAAACCTTTGTTTCTAGGAATATTGCACCTCTTGTGTACAAGAGATGTTCCTCTAGTCTAAATAGTTCAGATCTATAACAAATGAGTAACACGAAATGTCAAACTCTCCCTATATCTATTTAAACACTTAAATGGACTGCCATGCTTCTTCTATTAATGGATTTCTTTGCTATCCTTGAAGCTTTCTCCTCTGATACTATAGAAGAACCTATAAAAGATGGAAGACAACAAGAAAAAGTGATCATCAGTATGATGACCAAAGGCTAATGACCAGAGGCCATGCTTCTTCTATTGCCCTTTCAACTCTTAACCATAGAGTCACTAGTTGAATGGGGATCATCAGTATGATGACCAAAGGCTGATGATATCATTTGTCAGGAAACCTTAGACCATTCTTCTAAAACCAGGGCTAGACCATAACAATCTTTTAGAAGGCGATCACCCTTCCAAAGCCTACAAGGGAATTTGGGATTACGCAATTTTTGGGTGTGCAGATCAACACTCTCCGCACTAGGAGTAGTAATTGGTTGAGACTTAGTTTTTTGTTTGTTTTTTTTCTTCTTAATCTTCCTTTTCTTCTTCTTAATCTTCCTTTTCTTCGTCTTCTTATCCACCTGACTACTAGTTATACAACTTTCAACAAGAGAAGAGGGAGAAAAGGGAGAAAACACATCAAGTGAAAAAGGCCAGGGATCAACATGAGGCTAATGCTCCTGCGATAAAGGATTAGGATCTGAAGCAGTTGGTGTACATGAGATAACTGGACTGGAGAATAACCAAATAGGTAACCCGATTTTCAATCTAGGAAAGCTTAATATAGCCATAAAAGGAGGAACAACACCCCCATATAGAGGATAACAAAAGTCGTACTTGGTGAAGGAGTCTCTTGGTTGGTATTCCTGGAAGGCGAATCCATAACTATGTAACAAAAATTTCTCTCTCTTCTAAAAAACCCTAACTGTATAGACAAAAAGTGCTACTCAAACTAAAGTAGTGAGAAAAATATGTGAGAGGAGTGGATTAAAGGTCTGGAACCTCACGATATTGTCAAATCACCACAACTCGCTATATATTGTAGGGTCCAAGAGCAAACCATGACAAGGAGGATTGGGACCGTACCCTTTCCTAAATACTCTACTACCTAGACGGTACGTGCATAGTAATATCCCCAAGCATTGTTCTCGGTGCATTGCGGTGATAGGATGGCCAAAGGGCTTTACTCGCATGGTCTCAGGATTCCTAAAGGTGTCTCCTGATATACGCAAGGTACGTGAGAGCTCCACTCCATAGTAGTGTTTTCTAATGCACAATTGTTAGAAAGGGGCCTTCCAATATACAACTGATTACATGAAGTACCTTTCAATATACCTCAAGGGTACATGAAAGGTCATTCATTATACCAGCGGTACGCGGAAGAACCACAAATATCCCTGAGATGCAGTGCAGGAAATAAACGATAGCTCCTACATTTAAAGATGCTAGAAAACATCTCTAACCTATCACACAAATTGCTAAATATTTTAACCTAAGTCTAACGCTTGATTTTATCTTGAATGGTTAGGTGGATGCATGAGGTGTCGACATAAAAAGTAAAACCATGCAGTATGATTGTGCAAAATTTCACTTTTAATTTAAAGGTATGTCCTACTTAAGGAAGGGAGAGAGAGATTCAATTCTTTGAAACACTGAATAAATCCCATACAAAAATAAAACACACTTGCTTATATGGTCCGTTCCTAACTAAAACAAACAAAATCTTCCTTTTTGAATGGAAAAAGAAGTGAGATCTCTAATGAAAAGAAAGAAAAGATAATTACAAATTTTATACAAAAGTGTTCAGATTTTTCAACTAAAGCGCGAATAAACTAATCACAACATTGTACAATAACTTTTATATGGATTTTTTCATGATTTTTTGAAAAAAAAGGAAAAAAAATACAAAAATCATGTATAACAAATGAAAAAAAATGAAATGAATCTTTTCTTTTTCTATTAAAGAAGACAGAGATCAGAGATCTAGCATAACCAAGTTCTATTCAAAGTCAACTATGAGGCTTTAAATACCAACATCAATCACAATTCCTAAAAATACGTATGAATTCTTGGCTCATTTTTTTTTAATTTTTTTAAATTTTTTATTGAGTTTTCTATTCAAAAATAAAATGCAGTGTTCAAAACACAACTATAACTATCTGAGGCATAGATCTCAAATACAAAAACAAGAATTTAAGAATCAAACACCAAACAGGGATAACAAGAATACTTGGCACCGTGAGTTGCAGGTGTTGAACAGAGCATTACTAGCATGAGCACCACTTCTTGTCCACGAAAACCGAGCGGTGGCACCACCTATTGCAGGTTCACACCAAAGTGGTACAAGTTCTAGCACCTCCTATTGTAGGTTCACACTAGAGCGTTACAAGTTCTAGCACCACTTCTTGCACATAGAGAAAGAGCGGTGCCACTGCTCTTTTATAACAGGGAAAGGGTAGTGGCAGATCTAGAACCGCACTTAATATATATCCTAGGAGTGGTGGCCAAGATGGAGATTTGAAAAATAAAAGTGCGACAGAAGAGTAAGTTACAGATTGAAAAATGAGCCCAAACAATCACCAGAAAAACCCAATGAACCAAATATATGAAGATCCAAAGGCCGATAGAGGCAAATCAATAAAATTCAAAGAATATCTATAGATCTATCAATTGGAAAAGTAGATCTACAAATTGAAAATGAAGGTGGAGGTTTCAACTTACCTGCAAAGATTCAGAATTCAAATCTTTCCCCAGCAGAGTTGCCAGATTTGTTGTTAGGAATATTGTACATCTTGCAGACAAGAGTTGTTCCTCTAGTCTGAATGGTTCAGATCTAGAACAAATGAGTAACACAGAATGTCAGACTCTCCATATATCTATTTAAACATTTGAATGGACTTCCATGCTTCTTCTATTAATGGATGTCTTTTCTATCCTTGAATCTTCCTCCTCTAATAGTGCAGAAGAATTTGTAAAAGATGGAATACAACAAGAAAAAGTGATAGCATGCAATATAATAAATCGGATCTATGCTTGTGACAAAGGAGTCAAGCAATACATACACATGATACAGCATATGTTGGAAAGAGAAAAAATTCTTTATTAACAATAATTGGAAAGACTACAACCTTAGTACCTTGGTGTTGAGAGTCCCATCCAATAGCCCTTTTGCCTCTAGCTTCACCTTGCCTCTAAAGACTCAAGAATTATTTTTGTAGTGTTTCAGTGTTCAACACAATTCTTCCTCCTCCCTCCCATGAGGGATGATCTAGTATTTAAAGGCATGGGATCATAGGAATGGTTGAGGATCTCATGGGTGAGATGGAGATAAGATCCTAAAATGGAGGATCTCGAGATCCAACTAGTCCTAATCCATAGGGATGAGGCTCCACAGAGGTAACCTTCAAGAAGCCTCTCGAAGCTTCTCTTTCTTCCTTAAAAACTCAAGCACCACTCCTTTAATGAAGCAAACAGGTGTTGTTAAGGGGGTAACTCTTCTTGCAGTAAGGATAAAGGTGGTGGAACCACTATTTGCTCATGTGTCGGGAGAGTTGCTGACTTAGGTAACTCTTTTTGTCAATGGGGAAAGAGAGTTACTTGCTCAATACAAGGAAAAATAAGAGGAGTATTGTTCTACCTTTCATTTCTTCTGTGATAAAATTTGAGGGATTTAAGCAAACCAAGGAGGACCTATCTCATAACATGATAGTGACAAGATTTCATTGTAACAACCTTCAACTGATTAGCTAACATAGCTGAATAGGAGACCACACTAAATTGGGCTTCCGCATGCTTTCCCATGTTTTCTTCATCAGGATGCTAACATCTGACCCCAATTCAAGAATAATAAATCCATATCATAATCACTTATTTGAGTATTCATGTGTAGCTCTTAACCTGTCTTCATTATTTTATGATTATGATTGACATTTTTCTTTGGTCCCAGATGTTGGGCATAGGGATAGAAAGGTAGAATTCACTTAGAATTCTACCTAAGGATGGAAAAGAGATAAGGAAGAAGAGAAGGAAGATGTGACATAAGCGGTTAAAGGAGAGAAGATTAGAAAAGGAATTTGTGCAGAATAAGAAGATGCAACTAAAGGAGTGCGACAAAGGAAGGTGTGACAGAATAACAATACTAGAAGGCATGCGAGTAACATAATGGTTGGAAGATGACAGTAAGGCATAATGCTTAGAAATTGATAGCCCTTAATGATCGTGGGTATGAGTCATCTAGAGTCAGCGTAAACCGCACGTATGAAGGAATATCTCTAAGTTGGGTCATTAGTGCCTCCCGTTAGGTGTTACTATAATAGGAAAGACAGTCTGTTGGCTATATATAGAAAGTCGACTAAGAAAGTGACAGAAAATGAGTCTGTGATGAGTTTGTATTGAGTATTGAGTATGTATTGAGTCTTGAGTCTATATTGAGTATGTATCGAGTATGTAATAAGGCTATAAAAGGGAGAACCCAAGTTGTATGTGGGTTAGACTCTCAGTTTATAATATCGAGAAATATTTTAATTAGACAAGTGAACTCTTAGTAGATTTTGACTATTAGATTTTAGTTGATAACTTTGTAGTTTGTCTGTTAATATTGTTGAGTGCATCTGAGAAAAGGACCCGCAGCTGAGTGCACAGAAAAGTAGGAAAGATTGAGTCGATTGAGGTTGTGTGCAGATCATTAGTAAGATGAGATAAAGAGAGGGAGAATATGAGAGAGCATGAGAGGGAGGAAGAGTCTATAAAGAAAGAGAAGATGATCATGATCAGAGTCTACAACTTAGTGGAAATACAAAAGGTGCATTTATTTCCTCATGCCAGATGAAGAGAACCTTGTAGTTTTTTCTTGGATTAGTTTCCATGTTATATCCTACGTATATGTGTGAATGTTGAATGTGTTTTGAAATTCTTGTATGAATGTGCATTGAATGAATGCTTATATATTTTCTTACAAATGAATAATTGTATATTAGTCACATTGTATTAGTTGAATACGATTATACTCCACAAACTCTGTTGATATAATAAGTTGCATAAGAGAATTTGGGTCATAGACTAACTGTTGAATCACAATAAACATAGATAATCCACCCTTGGGCTTCACTAAGAACCTTGGTGTAATTCCAAGGTACCCGAAATTCCCCACCCAACTACGGAATCATGGTTCTAGAAGTTACAAATTAAAGAGAGATATCTTGGGCGAGATGACATATGAATCGTAGGTGCTGCCGACTGAGATTTTCTCTATTGAACCGATATCTTGGTCTTTGTTGCATTGAAGCGGATAGGGACTGAACCTAGGTTAAGGGGGGAGAAAATCCAACAAATTGTTCTTTTTCTAGGAATTTGACCAGAGATTGAAGACAATAATGGCTAAAGTGAGCTTCCAATGTCAGATGTACAACATAAGGAATGGTTTATTGCCGCCTTGTTATGACATATTCAAACCCCATTGATCCAGCATAAGATTTTGTTGTGGATAGAAGCCCTGAAGATATAAATGAAGTTAGAATCTTCTTAGATTGGAGATAGTGGCATAGGAATGATGCATATTTAGTCACATCTTGAAAACCTTAATGTATAGCTCCAATACATTAAGAGAGAAAACAAAGTTCAAGAATAAATATGGTGTACAATATGTAGAACAGATGGACACCATAAAGACAATTTCTTGATGCTCATGAACTACGTCGCAACTAGAGCGTCGAACCCGATAAACAACCAAGGGATGCCTTGGTGTAGAATATCCCAGCATAAGGGCCATAAGTTTAAAGAATGCTTGTACTTACAGAAGATTGCAAGTGCACCAACTAGTTTGTATTGTAAGTTTTCTAAATAAGTAGGTCATGATGAAAAGGATTGTAGATCACTTCAGCTACTACAAGAAAAGACAATGGATACCTAATTGATGAAACATGATGAGAAGATGCAAGATGAACAAGTGCGGTCTCAGTATCATCATGCTCAATATCAACAACCATAGTATCCCTAGCCACAGTACCTACAAAACCAGTATCCACAACAAAAACAATACCCTCCGCAAAGGGGAGGAGAAAATTTTCATTGTTGAGGAAAAACGCAAGGAGGAAGAAGATTTGGAAAATGAAAAGTCCAATTCATATGTTATAACTATGAAAAAACTGAGACATTCTACCCAAGATCACCAAAGTCCTACAAAAACATGTACCTATTGTAGAGTGTTTGATCACACTATTGAATAATGTCCACAATAAATTGTGAAATGGAAGGATCAACCTATCGTCAATCCAAATTCATTGTAGAATCAGAGCCTGAACCTGAACCAAAATATTCAGATGATTTACTTTCAGCCAATAGAACCTCACATTGTTGTGGTTACAAGAGGAGTTGTTGCAACAAGTGCATACAATAATACACAAGCAAAACCACAGGTAAGCCCTGCGACACAAAGGAAAGTTTTGTTATATGTCGAAAAGGAGAAATAAGTCTTCTTGGATGTGCAACCAGAGTTTTTTGATGTTAATAAAATGTCGACATCGAGACAATTCAAGAAAATTCCCAATTGATTCATATAGTTACTCAAGAGGAAACCAATGAAAAAAGTTAGTAAGATTAAAGAATTTTTAAAAAATTGTTTAGAGCTAATCAATGATAAAGATGTTGTTTCATAACTAATAGCACTAATAGAAGAAACTCCAGATGACTTGTGACTTAAAAAAATATTTAACCATATCGGGAGGATACTAAAGATAGGATGAGAACCATGAATGACTACGCATATAGGATATTATGATATGGATTATATCATACTATATTTGGGATCGTATTTCAACATACTAACAATACAAACATGGGAGAGCATGAATAAGTTGTGACTAGATTATCTCCCATCCGCCTAAGACTTGTAAACTAAACGAAGGTCCTACCAATTGATAGGCTAACTCAAATGTATGTAGAATTCGAAGGCTTAATGACATATGTCGACTTCAAAGTGAACGACATTGTTGATGACACAAATCCATACCCTACACTTCTTAGAATTGATTGAGCGATAGAAAACAAAACCATGAGTAATTTTAAGGAAAGAATATTATCCTTTGAAGATTCTGAGATAAGGGTGGTCGTGCCAATTGATCCACTTGAAGGACAGAGATATGTTGAGCCAGTAAATAGTGAAGGACAAGGAAACTACTTAGATCAGTTGTATAACATCATATCTTCACAATAAGGGTTTATAAATCCAACAACTGATGGAAAACTAAGTTGGTGTAGTGTTATTTCATGCACATCCGATTCAAGTGGTGCCCTAGAAAATTGGAAGAACCACTACATGAAGTCTCCATGAGAAAATGTGCAAGAGTCACCAAGTTTGTCTGAAGAGTAGGAAACAAAGCAAGTGCGCTTCCTACATATGAAGGATTACCCAATATTGAATCTTTTCTAGTGGAATTTGAAGAAAAGATTACCAAATCATATCAACTGTCCTCCTTGGGCTATGTGCTGAAATCTACGCCCACTAGATGGTGGGATATGCATAGAAAATATATCTATGAGTGGACACACTGTAAAGGGTTACTTGAGATTATATTTGGGGAAGAGATCACTTATTCTGGTCAAAATTACATAAGACTGTCCAATCTTGTGGACCATATTGAGTGTTTTCGCACGACATGGAAAGAGTATTCGCAACAGTAGTGGGTTCATCGATTCATACACAAATTAGAAATGGTACCAAGAAATCGGTATACATCGGTAGAGATGCGAAGAGGAACTATCAAATGGGAAGATCTAGTTACAAAATTTATGCATACATTTGAATTAATAAGTGAAAATCTGACCATTGATGTTGCGCTAAAGAAAATAAAGGGGAATATATTTGAATAAATACCAGTTGTCACAAGAAACTTCCATTAATGCACCACATCAGTACACAAATGGATGGAATGTTACAATGTTATAGGAGAACCAAATTATGATCATCCACTTAAGATAAAAATACCTTAGTTAGAGCATATGCGTGCAGTGGAAGGAGTTGGTATGTCTAGTGACCAATTCCTAAGTCAACTTAAGGTCAAGAAAGGCAATATTGGGTCAGCTGAAAATCCAAATTTTTCCATTATTGGAGATTACTGGGACCATGAGACTATGGGAAATATCATTGACTTACTACATGAAATTTAGGATCTATTCCCTACAAAAGTTTCAGAGATGAAAGGAAAAGTTGAGTACCTTGATGAAAGAAGGTGTAAGTTCCCAGATGTGCCTTATCTCGCTAATTGCGACTTGGTCAAATGAAAAAAAAGATATATATATATATAGAAATACGACATGATAGGTTGGATTACATTAATTTTACAAACCCAAGAGAATACGATGGTGGGATTTTTGGTAACATCTAGCTTTTTGGAAATAACTACTATTTAAAGGTGACAAATAATTGACGGTACAACACAAAGAGTTTTGGTAATTATTTGGCAGAACACCCATGTGCCTGAAAGGAAAAATTCCTTTCTAATTAATTCATTACATGTGTCAAGATTGACTAGGGAATATTGAGGTGTACCACCATACTAAGACAAGACTATTTCCATCTAGAGTACAAAAGAGATGAGCTACTATTGTCTGCAACCTTGAGAGACGAACTGGGTTGATAGTAGTATGGTCATTTCCATTTCCATCACAAGCACAGTTGAGTTCAATACTACATCACCCACCATAGTTATGGAAGATACCAGTGGTGATATCCCACCATAGGAAGAAGGGCCACCATATACTCAACATGTGGTACCATCTACTACACAGCCTATTCCAGGCATAGGTCCAAACCATGTTGAGTCGTCTAGAACAGATAGATCAGGTCTATTCGGAACGACATACAGAAAATGCACTAGTAATCGAAAGATGAAGGAAAAAAAATCAACAACTCGAGTGCCAACCCTGGAAGAGAAAAAATATCATGAGACAATAAATTTGATCCCTATATCTCACCCAAATGTACTAATGCGCCAAAAGTTACAATGCCAAATAAGAAAGGGCCTCCACTGATAGTGACACTAGTACCTACAGGAGTGAAGGTACTGAAGGATATTATATCGAATATGATAAAGATCTCTTTTGTTGATCATGATACGAGGACCCAAACAAATCTGTACCTCTAAAACTACATGGATACTACACACGACACAATGGAATAACCGCTATGAATTTTCACGAAGGAATGGGCTAGAGGACTAGAATAGCCTGGCATACTATCGTTGTTATATATGCCACATTTTGGATTCAACACAACAATAAACACCTGTGTTAAATAGTTATTTATATTTTTCCATGGTGGGTTCGTATGGCTGGGAAGACCTATGCTGATAGATATTAAACTAATTGTGTTAATCATAGGACTACCATTCACCAGGAAGGACCCCATGCCACTTCTCAAAAAGGATCAAGAAGCAACAATAGCTGCTCAGATGGAGAAAAAGTATAATATAATGGGAAGTGTTGACCTGGGAAAGGAGTGTAGGAAAGAAAATTGCATGTGCAACCAAAGAATATATGCCATGAGTGCGATGGAGGCAAGGTAAGATCGTGAAGGTTCCATAGGATCCACGTAGGAAGATCAGAGAGGTGCGTGGTGTAGGAAAGGCAAGTGCAAAAATCACATAGCTAATAAACGACCGAAAAGCAACAAGGCGGTCATGGGTGCGAAAGTCAGATTGAGTTGGAGGATGCCACATGAGTGGAAGCACATTGTAAGTAAGGCCATTAGTGCCTCGTTTCAAGTCATGATCACCACAACTGTAGCCTGGGGGGTGGCTGATGGTGACATTTAACAGATTTTCTGTAAGCAGTCGAATAACCGAAGGGTAAAGATAAGGGGAAAAAGAAGATACAGCAAACGGTTATCTTTACATTTTCACATCAAATGGTTACGTTACATTTATGGAGTTAGTGGTGACATCAAACGGTTACGTTATATATCGGTTGCTGCGACATTTGTGAAGTTAGTGATATGCTGCGACATTTGTGAAGTCAGTGATATGCTGCGACATTTATGGAGTTAGTGGTTACGTTACCAGATCATTCCTCCCCATTGGAGAGCTTTTGGACCACCAAAAGCCTGAATCACTCTACAAGTAAGTGAGGGTACAGCACCCTCACTTTTCCAATCTCCATCCATCTTGCTTTGCTAGGATGCATGCCTTTAATCCCCACTCAAAGGTACTCAGCATTCCCCCTTCATGAAGTCCTTACATTTTTTTCAAGAATAACATCATCCTACAACTCTTTCATGTATTCAGGGGCCATATCATCAACTCAAGGAATCTGTATGTTAATTTCCTCATCCATGATCATAGGAGGATCATACAGTTTAAGATTCTCAACATTTACAACTGAATAAATTTGCATGTATGGAGGTAAATTCAAGTGAAAAGCATTAGTAACAATCTTTTCCAAGATCTCAAAAGGACCATACCTGATAGGCTTAAGCTTTTTACCTTCACCTTTCATTCTTTCTTTGGTGATATGTAACCAAACTCTGTCACCAACCTGAAATTGATGATCAACTCGATGCTTTTCATGCCTGGATTTGTACTTTTCCTGGCTCTTCTCCAACTATTCCTGAACTGCCTACTACACCACTTGGATTCTCTGAATGAATCTTAGAGCTTTATCATGATGTCCATCCACTGCATCTTTGCCAAAAGAGAAGTCCATTGGTGTTTTTGGCAGATAACCAAAACAAGTTTCAAAAGGAGATCTTTTCGTGGAAGAATGAGCTACATGTTTATAAGAATGTTGTATATACTTCAACTAGTCATCCCAAAGTTTAGGATGCTTACTACAATATCCTCTGAGAAGCTGAACCACTGTTCAATTTACTACCTCTGTTTTCCCATCGGTCTGTGGATGAAAAGCTGTACTTTTCTTAAGTTTAGTATCCATAAGCTCCCATAAAGTTGAACCTCCCAAGAACCAGGAATCCCAATCAGATACAATAGACATGGGTAGCCCAAAATGTACCCAAACATTCTGAAAGAATAGATGAGCCATTTGTTCAGCAGTGATCTGTTCGTTACATGGAATTAAGATACACATTTTGTTGAATCTATCCACAACAACATATAGATAATCATGCCCTTTTCTAGACATAGGTATTCCTCCTACAAATTCCATAGAAATGCTTTCCCAAGGACAAGAAGAAACTGTAAGAGGAGTGTACAAACCCAATTTCCTATTGCTAGTCTTACTTGTTGCACACATAACACAACCTCTTATGTATTTAGCTACAGTTTCTTGCATCTGAGGCCAATAAGAGTGATTCTGCAATAATGACAGTGTTTTACTTACACCAAAATGTCCTTCAATCAATGAACTATGTGCTTCTCGAATCACATGCACTCTTTGTTTCTCTGGAATATAGAGTTTACCAAGATGATACAGAAGTTGATTTTGTACATAATAGTTCTCTTCCCATTTACCATGTATTAGTGATGCATATACGTTCTTAAAATCTTTATCTTCTGCATACTGTTCAATATAACTTTCATGTGTTAATGAACTGTTTTGAAGAATGATTGAAGCATTTGTAGGTGGCCTTGATAACATGTCTGCTACTTTATTATGAATCCCCTTTTTTTATTTAATTACGAAGTGAAACTGTTGTAAGAATTCCATCCATCTTAAATGCCTAATTTGTTGTATTTTAGTTTGATATTGTAAATATTGAAGTGGCTGATGATCAGTATGTATGACTATTTCTTTTCCCATGATATAATGTTTCCACTTCTTCACACTCTCTACTAAAGCATACAACTCTTTGTCATAATTCGGATAGTTACTTACCACAGTAGAGAACGTTTTTGAATGGTAACAGACTGGCTTCCTCCCTTGCATCAAAACGGATCCCATGGAAAACTCGCTGGCATCTGTTTTGATCTCAAATGGATGCTACAAATCTGGCAATGCCAGAACTGGCGCTGTGCTAATTCTTTCCTTCAAAGTGTCGAAGCCTCTCTGATGCTTTCCTCCCCACTGGAAAATTTCTTTAACGCTTGTCAACGCATGTAATGGAGCAGCACTGGAAGAAAACCCGGAACTGAATTTCCTCTGATACTGAACCACACCAAGAAAACTTCTGATTTCAGTAACGGTGTTAGGTCATGGCCAGTTTACAATGACAGCAACCTTGGCTGGATCCACTCGCAGGTGGCCTCCACCAATAATATGGCCCAGATATACTAAAAAAGTTTTAGCAAATTCACATTTAGAAATTTTTACATAAAGCTTCTCCTTCTTCAATACAATGTGTTCTTCCCAGGTTTTGCTAAACACCAGGATATCATCCAGATATACAATAACAAAATCATCAATGAATGAATGAAATACATCATTCATGACCCACATGAAAGTAGCAGGTGAGTTACAGAGCCCCGAAAGGCATCACAAGCCATTCATACAAACCCTGTTTCATTTTAAAAGCTGTTTTCCAGGCATCATTTTCAGCCACACGGATTTGATGATACCCACTACGCAGATCCAATTTTGTAAATTAAGTTGCATGTTTCAACTGATCAAGCAAATCATCAATGCGAGGAAGAGGATACTTGTTTTTAATGGTGATTTTGTTAAGGGCCCTATAGTCGATGCACATCCTCCAAGACCCATCCTTCTTCGGAACCAAGACTATAGGAGAGCCACAAGGAGAAGTACTTGGCCAGATGACCCCCTTCTCAATTAGCTCCTGAACCTGCTTCTTGATTTCCTCATTCTACATTACAGACATCTGATACATAGCTATGTTCGGGAGTGGCACATCCTACTGCAAATGTATCTCATGCTGAATCTCTCTCTTTGGTGGTAACCCTTTCGGATCTTGAAACAAATCATCATACTCAGAAATGATTTCAATCAATTCATATTTATGCTTAGGGTCACATCCTTCAAAATATTTAGAGATCTCATCATTTTTCACCTTAACCATCATTAACACAAAATTTTTACTAGCATTTACCAGCCTCTTCATTTGTCCTGCAAAAACTATTGCTAGATTGGTTTTTGTCTTATGTGCTCATACAATATACTCTACACCATCTTTAAAAAGATGATACCTATTCTGCTCTCTATAAAATACTGCTTTCCAGTCATACAAATATGGACTCACAAGTACAATTCCACAAATGTCAAGTGGTACTACATCTAGTTCTACCTCATCCATGAACTTTTCAGTAATGGCAAACTTCAATACACATTTCTTTGTAACTTGCAATTGTGTATCATTAGTAACCCAACCAAGAGGATAGGGTTTTTCATGAGGCATAGTAACTAAATGCAATTTCTTAACCACTTCTTCTGATATCAGATTTACTTTTGAACCACTATCAAACAATGTATCAATATTTGTGTGATTTGCAATGACACGAACATGAAACGGTGCACTTCTATTTTTATCATTTTGCTTAGAAGTAGATGGCAGACTTGTACTTGCACTAAAACTTGATTTTCCATCAATGGGAAGTGAGATACTTTTATTCTTACCCTGGATTCTGACAGCCGTAACCTTTGTTTCATCACCTGAGTCGGATCTCAAGTATTGAATAACTGTTGCAGTAGCTTTTGCTTTTCCTTTATCTTTGTTTCCTCCATACTTCTTTGGCCTTAACTCCAGATGAAGTTTCCAACACTTAGAGACATCATGTCCCTTCTGACAATGCGAACATGAAGGCTTTTCACCATCTTTCTTAATGGTAGCCATCTTCTTTTTCCCCTTATCTTTACCCTTTGATTTGCTGTCAAATTTAAAGGATTTCTTCACAAAAGTATCATCAGCATGCTTACCCCTAGCTTCTAAATGTGTAGCTTGAACACATACATCATCCAAAGTATTGGGGTTAAACATCAACAAAGTATGTCGCAAATAAGAATGCATGCCACCAATGTACTTAAGAAGAGTTTCCTGCATATCCAATGCAACATTCAATGCAATAGCCCTCTTTCTAAATTCATGAGTATATTCTTGAATGCTTTGTCCTTTAGCTTGTCTAAAATTTTTCCAGCTCATTATTAATTGCTGCATGTGACCTAAAGGATAAAATTTCTTTCTTAATACTTCAATGAATTCATTCCAAACTGAAATAATTTTACCATTCTTTCGAAGATATTGTTGAATCTTGCTCTCCCACCAAGTAAGAGCCATTCCACTCATTCTCAAGGTGGCCAATTGAATTCTGGAAGGGTCATCAGTAATTCCCTACACCCTGCAATATATTTCAAGCTGCTTTATCCAATTGTCTAACTTTTCAGCATCTAAATCTCCATTATAAATTGGCAATTTACATTTCACATCCAATTTGAAATAAGGAATATTAGGACTTGCATTATTTGAATGAGAAGTATGAGAAGAAGAGGAAGTTTGATTAGTTTCAGGAGGATCACCATCACCTCCTACTCCTTTAACCTTTTCTTCCTTCTTCACTTCTGCATCTTTGGATGAAGATCCTTCTTCTTTCTTCTTCCTTTCTGCTCGCTCATTGAGTAGAATTTCCATCATGGGTTTCATGCTTATAAAAGTCTCCAAAAACTCAGTTTCAAAAATAACAGGTTTTTCCCGTTCTATATGTCCTTCTTCTTCCCCTCGTGGAGAAGACATGGTTCTTGAGAATGTTCTCCTTGAGCCAATCTCAGGATCTCCTTCAATTAATTCTCCTTCACCATGCTTTAACCTGAACCTGGTAAGCATTCACAAACTTGCATCGGCAGTTAACCTGCTCTGATACCATAACATGATCCATCGGATCTCAACTTATGTGCATTAAAAAGTTTAATGAATGTGTTTAATCAGTTTACTTCATTCCTGGAATAGCATTAACATCAATTGAATGCTTAGAAACAGAAATGAACAGCAAAAGAGATAAATAGATAGAAAGAAGAAACACAGAATCAGAGAGTCACAAATAGAAGTTGATAATGGAGTTCACCCCCTCTACTGGGCTACGTCTCCGGGTCCCTCTCCAATGGGTACCAATCCAGTTAATCTCTTTAAAAAGGTACAAAATGGTTCTGGAATCAACTTCAGCAACTATAAACAGAATGCTGTACAAAGTATTTCAGACCTCTCTTCTGGAAATTACAATTAGGCTTCGAAAGACAAAGAAAGCTAAAGTATAACAGAGAATGTCGACTTCCACAGTAACAGCATTTGGACACTTCACAGCAACAAATCTCCTCAGAGAAACGATGCTCTGTTCTCTAACCACTCTGAATCTCCCCCTCTCTCTCTCTGTCTCCCCCTAATGTGGCCAGAATCCTCTATTTAAGAGTTCAGTGGGAGGATAAGTAACGGATTCGCACCCCTCTTTCATCACAGCTGTTATCTTCTTTATTATTGTTACAACCATATGCTAAAACTAACCATGCAATCCCACCAAATCGCTGCACAAGCATTATGTTACCACGACGTTCCATATCCCCAAAACATTACAACCAAATCCACGCACATATGTTGACTCACAACACATTGCAATGACCGCCACACACATATGTTGCACCATACCATAGCATCACATTATGTTACAACAAATGTTACAACTAAACCGCGTACCAAATGCAAACCTCCAAATGTTACATCGGATTGCTAACCACGCAACCAATTCACAACTGTCAAGTGAATGTTACCGCACCTTGCAACTAGTTTATGCCACATGTAACATAACCATTTGATGTCAACACTAACTCCACAAATGTCACAGCATATCACTAACTTCACAAATGTCACAGCATATCACTAACTTCACAAATGTCGCAGCATATCACTAACTTCTAAAATGTCATAGCAACCGATATATACAGGTTGCAGTAAACATGATATCTATGTCGCAGCAACCGTGACCTCGCGGTCTTTTCAAGAACCATTCGATGTTCCACTCAACGGTGCGCAAATTGCGCGGCTCATGCACAACTATGCGGCCCATGCTATAACTGCGCGGCACATGCACAACTGCGTGGCCCGTGCATAACTGCGGGGCCCATGCGATAAGCTGTGTGGCCCATGTGATAACTGTGCACCATGCGATAACTGCGCGGGCTGTTCACATATTAACCGCCAAGCTTAGTCCTCGCACTATGTTTAGCATATGAGTTAAAAACATATGTTATGGTTTTTGAACCATAGATTAATAACTATTGTACCATATTGGATCAGTGTAATTTTTGAAGATGAATAATCCACTGGATCAACTATACTTCCCTGACAATCATAGAAACATGGTTCCGGTGGTTACCCATCTATGAGATATCTCGAGTGAGACTGTGCCTACTTCACAGGTGTTGCCGATGGGGCTTGCTCTATTGATATGGTATATTGGGTAGTTGTTGGATCGGTGGGCTGTGCAAAACCTGGGTTGCGTGAGTGGGGAAAAGTGGCAAACAAATGGTTCCATTGCTGGGACCTCTTGATTAAATTGAGGAGATGCTATGGCACCCAATGAAGGAGGAGATAGAACATTGGATGGATGATAAAATGTTGATGTTCGCACAAGAAGAGGATGATGAAAGATAGGCGAGCACAAGGAAATGGATAGGGGGACTGTTGTAGTGATTGAGTCACACAGTTTGTGGAGCAAATATGATGTGTAAGATCTAGGAGTAATATGTAAGGTAGTAAGAAGAGATGTTCCTAGGAAGTTATGAGGATGAGTTAGGCATTGGATTCTTGAGAAGCGGAAGGAGGTTCCGGTCAGGAAAGAGGATAAAGGTAACAAGAGGAAAGAGGGCCTATAGCTTGCACAGGGAGGGTGAATATGGATGTGAGTCATACCTATACGAAGGATCCTATGATGAAGAGGAGGAGTATAGCCCAGTTTCTGAGAGAGAAAAATCGGGAGGGTCTGCAAAATCACCAAGAATAGGACATGACTATAGTATTCCAGAGAGATCACCTAAAGCAAGACCTAAAATTCCCTCACCTGAACCACTTGTGAACACTAGCAGTCCTAGTGTTGGGACTAGTGCACAAGGAATCCCATCAGTGATCCCCATAAATATTGTAAATTAAGGAAGTCCAGTGAACAATCCTAGCACCACCCTAATGGCGGGGACATATATTAGACTACCCACCTTTAATGGGAATGGGACAGAATACCCAGAACAACATTGGTTCCTTTGTGAAGCTGTCTAGATGGTACGCTTAGTACATAATTCCAATATAAAGAAGGCATAGATGATCATGACTTTAAGGGGTCGCACCCTGGATCGCTTCATGAAATTATGTGTTGCACCAACAGGAACCCCATAGAAGACTCTTAACGAGATTCGGTGAGCAATGATCTTGGAGTTTTGAAATTCCCAATCAGAGTCCCAATGTATTATTGAGATCAAGGAAATTAAGTAGGCTCCAGCAGAAATGGTATGGGACTTCAACCAGCAGTTCAAAATGTTGATGGCCAAGGTTAGTTTCCATATGTCGGACATAGAACATAAAGAGTGGTTTATTGTTGTACTACTGCCACATATAAGAGGACTGCTCATGTAGCAAAAGATCGTAATGCAGATGGAGGCATTGGATTTATCAATGAAGCTAGAGGCTTTGCCCATTGGTGACGGTGCAATAGGAATGACACAGATTTAGTCTCAGTTGGCTAATCTGACTATTAAACTCCAAGATATGAAAAGGGGAAAAGAAGCACACGAAGACCTCTGGTGTACCCGATGTTGTACCAATGGACATACCAAAGATGAATTCCCCACATATAATAACTACGTCTCGTCCGATGGGCCAAACCCATTGAATAGCCGAGGATTACCTTGGTGTAATATATGCCAAACAAGAGGACACCAAGACGTCAATTACCTATTCATGCACAAGATAGTATGTACACCAACCATTGTATATTGTAAATTTTGTAAATCTGTAGGCCATGATGAAAAGGATTGTAGGTCCTACCAACTCATGAGGGAGAAAACAATAGATGCATGTTTGATGAAGACTGAAGAACAAGTAAAGATTGAACAGACCCCACCTCAGTTCCAGGATACTCACCAGTTTCAAGCTGCACCTCAATTCCCATATCCGCAGTAATTTCCGATGGCACCACAATTTCATAATACAACCCCGTATAACCTGTACCAACAATAGTACCATCAACCTCAATACCTATTACAACCACCTCAAATGGGGGGCGGTATTTATAGGGGTCGGGGAGGAGGAGGATTTGGCCGGGGAAGAGGGCTAATTGTAAGTTACAATTGTGGAGTATTGGGGCATTATTCTAAGGACTTCATAAAACCTACAAGGACTTGCTCATATTGCAGGCAAGATCACAACATGGACCAATGCCCATAGCTCATCACTCGATGGCAACCCCAGATGTTTGGAGCAGCCAACCTGGTACCAAACCCTGCACCAAATCCTACATCGAATGCTCCCAACCCGAACGCCAATATCAATATACAGATGATAGTCACTGAACCATGAGAACCAAATGTGGCAGTGGTCACAAGGGGAGGTGCTACGATAGGTGCGAACCAACCTATGTAGACAGACCCTATGATGCACGCACAACCCCAGGTGCGACCTATCATAAAGAAGAAAGTGCCAATTGACATTCAAGAACAAAAGTGCATATTCTTGGATGTGTGCCTTGAGCTCATCGGCGTAGAGTGGCCATCTACCTCAGACCAAGTGAAAGATATTCCTGTAAGATAACAAAAGATATTTGAACAATAAAGTATAGACAAAACTCCAGATAAGGTTAGTAAACTTAAACCTTTATTGTCATGTTGTTTAGCGCTAATCAAGGATAAGGAAGCACTTGCAGAGCTGAAAGCAATCATCAAAACACTTCCGGAGGGAGACCCTCCACCAAAGAAGGTTAACGGTATCAAGACCAATCTCAAGACAAGACGTGAACTCAGGATGACCGTGCAAATTGGTGATTATGATATGGTCTATATCATCCTCGACCTTGGATCTGATGTCAACAATTTAACATGCCAGACGTGGGAAATAATGGGAAATCCACCCTTAGAATGGTCCCCCATTCAATTAAGGCTTGCAAATCAAGCAAAGGTCATCCCTGTTGGTAGGATGGGTCAAGTTCAAGTGGATATCGAAGGATTATGCAATTTTGCAGACTTTGAAGTCATAGATATAGTAGACGACACCACCCCATACCCTGCACTACTTGGGATTGATTGGGAAATGGAAAATCAAACGATCATAAATTTTAAAAGAAGAATCCTATCATTTGAAGATGATGAGATGTAGGTCATTGCGCCACTTGACTCTCTAGAAGGACCAAGGTACGTTGAACCAGTGTTCAACGAAGGGAATGGTGACCACCTTGACACTATATACAATATAACCACCCTTCGAGAATACTATATTAATCCTACTGCAGATGGTAACCTAAGTTGGAAATGTGAGAGTTCATGTACATTAGACTCAGGAGAGGCACTAGAGAAGTGGCAGAACCAATTGCATGAAGTCTCATCGAGAAAATGTGCTAGGATAACTAAGTCTGTCAGACGAGTAGGAACTCAGTCGCAACCACTACCCACGTATGAAGGACTTCCTAACATGGCAACATTCTTGACTGAATTTGAAGAACTGGTAACAAAGCCATAGTGAGTGTCTGCACTAGACTTTGCATTGAAATCTACACCCGCATGATGGTGGGGCACGCATAAGAACACCATAACTAAATGGCTACAGTGCAGAAGGATGCTAGAAGTAAGTCTTGGGAAAGAAATTACAACTATAACCCACAGATATACGGGGTTATCAGACCCTGTCAAACACTTAGAACAATGTTCCATAGCATTCTCGAGCTACCCTCGCCAGGAATGGGTTCACCATTTCATCCATACTCTTGAGACAACACCATGAGGTTGGTATGCATCTATGGAGCTGCACCAGGAAATAAGGGAATGGGAAGAAGTTGCATACAAATTCACTTACACATTCTAGTTTGCGGATGAACAACCTACAATGGATATTGCACTGAAAACTATTAAGGAGAAAATATTTGTTGAGATCCCACTGGAGATTGTGTATTCTGAACCTTGTGCTGTGCATTCACACCAATGCTGTGAGACAATCCAACATTCGATGACATGCTATAATCTCTTTGGGAACCTGGACGATGATCCGACCAACATCAATATTCCAGAATTGGAAGGATCGCACGAGGTAGAAGGAAGCGACATTTCCAGTGATCAGTTCGTTCAGCCACTAAAGATTAAAAAGGTTAACATTGGATCGGAGGACAATCCAAAATTTTCCAACATTGGAGACTACTGGGATGAAGAAACAGTAGCCAAAATCACCGATTTATCACATGAATTTGAATACCTATTCCGGACAAACTTCATGGAAATGAAGGGGATAGTAGGGAATTTGGGTGAAACAAAAATTCCACTCAAACCTGACGCAATACCAGTGAAACAGTGGCCATACAGATTAAACCCACATTATAAGGAGAAAGTAAAAGCAGAACTGGATCACATGTTAGAGGTAGGAATTATTGAACCAGCTGAAGAATCAAAATGGATAAGCCCCATAGTCATCCAGGACAAGAAGGCGACAAGTGAAGTCAAAATCTATGTCGACCTGAGGAAACTAAATGATGCCTTCTTGCATGATCCATTCCCTACACCCTTCACAGATGAGGTTTTGGAAAGCATTGGTGGACAAGAAATGTACTCATTCACAGACAGGTTCTCAGGATGCCATCAGGTCCGAATTGCACAAGAAGATCAACCCAAGACAACCTTTGTAATAGAATGGGGATGCTACCAATACACTGTAATGCCCTTTGGCCTTAAAATTTCCCCTGTTATTTTTTCTAGAATAGTAGTATTTTCTTTCAAATATTTCATTCATAATTTTCTTGAAGTATACTTTGATGACTGGACGGTCTTTTGTCTAGTAAGAGACCATATTGAAAATTTGTGCATGATGCTCGAGAGGTGTCACCAGTATCAAATTGCGCTGAACTTGATAAAATGTATATTATGTGCACCATTTGGTGTATTGTTGGGCCATGTAGTATGCTACGATGCGATCCTAGTCGACCCGACAAAGGTAGCAATTATCCTGGACTTGCCTCCACCCACATCAGTCATGCAACTCAATTCAACATTGGGACATACTTGGTATTATCATAAATTCATAAGAGGGTATGTAGAGATAACTGCCCCAATGGAGATGCTGCTAAAAAAAGATTCCAAGTTCAAGTGGAATGAAAACTACCAGGAGAGTCTGGATAAATTGAAGGGTAAAATGGCTACTGCACCAATATTAATATTTCCAGATTGGAAAAAATAATTCCATGTACATGTTGATGCATCATCGATTGCACTTGGCATAGTTTTAACCCAACCAGGAGATGGCACATTTGACCACCCGATCGCATTTGCAAGTAGGAAACTATCAATGGCAGAGAAAAATTATACAACAACTGAAATACAAGGACTTGCAATGGTCTATGCTCTACAAAAATTCAAACATAATCTATTGGGTGGACACTTCAAAATGTTCACTGACCATTATGCGCTAAAGTAACTAGTCAATAAGCCAGCATTGGGGGGGGATCTGCTGGTGGTTCCTCCTATTTCAAGAATTTGACTTTGAAGTCATTGTGAAGCTAGGAAAACTAAATGTTGGGCCTGACCACTTATCGCGAATTGAAAGTGGGGAAGAACCCAAAATCCTAGAGGACAATTTACCGGATGCGTAGCTATTTGCTATAGATGTTATCGATAAAGAACTTGATGCGATTATATAGTTACTAAATATAGGGTATGCACCTGAATATTATTTGACATGCAAAAAGAAAGAACTAGTTATCAAGGCCTCAGACCACATGCCAATCACAGGACAACTCTATAATTTGGGACCGGATGAAATACTATGAAGATGCGTCTTTGATCATGAAAGACAATGGGTAATGGTGGAAGCACATGCAGGTGTGTCAGGAGGACACTATGCTGGGAAAGCAACAGTGCGCAAGATTTTGCAAGCCGGACTCTGGTGGCCAATGGTACATATGGATACAAGGAAATACTATCGCAATTACGATAAGTTTCAGAGAATGGGGAAACCATTGTGACGTGATGAAATGCCACTTGCACCACAAATTACACTGCAGGCCTTTGATAAATGGATAGTGGATTTTGTTGGCCCTATCAGTCCACCGAGAAAATGGACTGGTGCATGTTATATCATCACTGCTACAGATTACTTGACAAGATGGGGATAGGAAGCACCTGTAAAATATTGTACTGCTCCAACTACGGCCCACTTCCTATTTGAGAACATCGTTACAAGATTTGGTTGTCCCAAGATCCTAATCAGCAACCAAGGTACGTATTTTGTAAATAAGCTAACTGTTGAACTGACTACAGAATTCCAAATCCAATACAAGAAAACAACACCTTACCATCCTCAAGCAAATGGAACTATCGAGGCATTCAATGAGGTACTCGAGAATGCGTTGACCAAAGTATGCAATGTGCGCAGAGATGGGTGGGACTAGAAAGTCTCAGTGGTATTATGGGCCTATAGAACAACATGCAAACAACTAAATAGATACACCCCTTTATGTTTAGTCTATGGACAAGAAGCAGTCGTGTCCATGGAATATATTGTCCCAAGCCTACGAATTGCTGAGAGAACAGAGATGACCGATACTGGCACTATAGAAGAGAGGCTAGCACAGTTGGATCAAATGGAAGAAGATCGTTTTATTGTAGGATTCAATCAAAATGTGGAAAATCAGTGACAGAAATCCTTGCATGACTGCCACATCACAACAAAGAAGTTCAAGGTTGGTGGACTTGTTCTGATGTATGATAGTAAGTTTCTCAAGCATCCAGGTAAGCTCAAAACACACTAGTTAGGTCCATACGTAGTTGCGCACATTACTGAAGTAGGTACAATAAAACTACATAAGCTAGATGGAACATTGGTAGCAGGCATGATCAATGGCAGTTGATTAAAACCCTATCACGATGACTGCAGCATGGTCCCATAAAGCCATGATGCACAGAAAAAATATTTTTTTTGGAAAAGGCAGCTGTCCAAAAGTGACAGATAGCTAGCAGGCACTGACAGCCGATAATGGCATGGGAAATTAGAAAAAGATTCGGCACCACTAAACCTTTAGTAGCATTAAAGTGGCAGGTCTGAGGAGAAAGGTGGTGAAAATTTTGGTCCCATCTGGTAGAGTTCCCTTAACTTCCCTGACAAATGCATAATGGAGCTTAAGCATGCAAAGGATGAGCCCATGTGATCCTCCACGAGGTCCTTCACTCTGTCCAGTCAGCTTAAATCCTCATCGCCTATAAGCAGTCCTTATCCTAGGCCATATAACCTTTGCATAGCCTTGATGAACCAGCAAACCAAAGAGCTGAGCCCGCTGCAAAGACTAAGCCATCCCTTAGAGCCGAAGACCTTACTTAGTAAAATATTTCAGAAAGAGTGAGCACTCCAGTAAGGAAATTTTGAACCGGTTTGGCCACCCAAGAAGATGAATAAGACCTAGACAAAGTCTAAATTTGTACCAAGACTGAGGATCATCAAAAACCCACTGCATATTCTACCACATCCATCACAAGTAGGGAGTCATCTCACACAGATAATTGCCTCCCGACCACTAGTGCACCTAGCAGGAGCCCAAGTTTTTGTCGCCATGAAATCATTGAATGCCGAACCCCCAAGTTCCTCTGGCCCTGTAGTAAAAATACCCAAAGCTCATAGAGTTGACCCGGTTCATCCATCATCACCAGAAGAAGAACTCACTGAAGAAGAGAAGAACTTATTGTCACCCTGTGTATCACCCAGGAGGCCCGGTGTCGTAGCAGTAACGGTGAACATTCCAGATCTATTAGAAGAACCCATTATTCCAGAGGGTGTAACAAAACCCCAGGATGACACAAAACCCCAGGATTTCATCATGACCAAGATTTAGGTATTAAATTTTGAAGACTATGACACTCAGAAGCTAGACATCTCTAGAGATCAATTCATGGTCATAAAATCCAGCCAACCGCCGAAGGCAAAAGTTGTCTCTGCACTAGAGTATGCGCGTGGATTAGAATAGTCTATTCTATTAAATCTACTCCTTATGCCCCATTTCGGCCACTTTGGGCCAGTTGGAATGTATGTTAAGCAATTGCTTATATGCTTCCATGGTGGCTAACTTTGGCTGAACAAACCATATGAGGTGACGGTGGACTTGATTTTAGCAATTACAGGTCTGCCATGGAATGGACTTGACCCAGCCCCATACTTACATAATGAGGGGGAAAAGATAGACAAAAATGATATGAAGGCTAAGTACCAGCTCCTCCATGGAAGAAAGAGTTATCTCATCAGCTCCATTGAGGATAGTGTTGTGCAAGCAATAGCCAATATCTTGTGTAGCAACGTCCTGTGCAAGATGAGGTCGACTGAGTGCACGACCACAATAGTAGAACTTGTAGAAAAATGTGCATAGGGTGTGCACATTAAATGGTATCAGTTCCTCTTGAATGAACTGCTGGAGGATGCACGATGTTAACAACCCTACCTAGCATAGGTTAGAAAAGATATTAGTGAAGAAGGGGTAATGGTCATTTATAATACTTTGGTTGAATTTTTTATGGTATGAAAGTATGGCAAGAGGCAAAAAACGATGAGTTATCAAAGGATCTAACGGTGCGGAGCGAAAATATGGAGATCAATGGCCTGTATTGTGTTCGCTCTCTAAAAGATGCAAGAAGGATAAGTACGTGCGAGCCTTTGATGTAATATATGGATCAACGGTCATCGATCCACTTGATGAGATCTACGGTCTGTGTAAAATCCGCCTTGGAAACCTGAATGTTGGTTAAAACAAAGGAACCCGGTGGAATGGAGTACATGTCACTTGATCTGATGGTGGGGAAATAAAGGTGAATTACATCGACGATCGTGGATGAATTCGCAACGGGAACTTGCACGTTTGATAAGACGAGGACGCTTGGTGGAATTATGTACGTGTTGCTTGATCTAATGGCTGAAAAATAAAGGTGAAATAGATCGACAGTCAATGATGGATCCAGAGTGGGAAGTTGTGCGATAGTTGGAAGTAAAGGGTGGTAGCGGAATAGAAACCATTGTACACGTGGTCGATCGTGGTGCGTTTCGAAGGCAAAAGTGGTTTGGTGGAAACCGCCAAAGGGAGCCTCCGGAGTGGGGTCCTATAAAAGCATAGTTGACTTGTTCGGTCATTATTTTATTGGTGCCAGATGATTGAAAAATACCTACGTGCTCGTCAACCTTCAACTGTCAATTTCAAACACACGCAGCCACGGTAATAGGTAAGGCTCAAACGCCCATAATTCATCTATCTGGTTACCATTATCGACTGAAGTATGGACCAAGAAAAGGAATTGCAAGGGTCTAGTCGTATTTTAGATGACAGGGAAGACTATCTGGTTGATAGGGACCGAGGGGTGTGTGACCCTTTCCTATCCATAGGAAGTGTATCAGTCAGTAAAGAGAGGTTGTGGCAATATAATTCACAGGGCAATGATGTCTTAAATGTCTATAAATCCTTTTTATATTATTTTGTTGTCGAACAAACTCTGCATTTTCCCGAGTTCGTAGAATGGTGTGCGGTTAATTATTCCCCTTCTCAAAGAATCATTGTAAGCCAGTCTACGTCTCGAGTACTCTGTAAAATTAATGCCAAAGTCATCCGCGAAAACCTCAACTTGCCTAGGAGTTACCCTGACAGTCGTGAACCTGTAAATGAGTCGATTCTTGTCGAATTGTACAAAATTTGTGGAACCGAAGTCCATTGCAAATTCCTATCCAGAATTTTGAAAGAGGATCAGTCATTAGATGGTCTCTTCCTACTTACCATGTTCACATTTTCAAAAATGAAGTTCAATTAGTGGTATCCCTGGTCTGTCAAATCTTGGGTCTTGACGATGATTGTCACGTAAATGAAGTCATTCTTGGTTTTTTGTTAAAAATAAGTTCATTAGGTTCTGAGTCTCAATCGGTTCCTGTATTCAATCTAGATGAGTACTTGGCAGAAGCAATCCATCTTCAATTAAGTGAATTCCCAAAGGTCAGGTTCTTTAAATTTCAAACTTACTTGTTGAACATGTTGTTGTGTTCAAACGTCACTGAATTACAGTTTTTGAGTACCATCTTCTCTTCTGATTTGCCCAAGCAAATCAGCATGTTTGAATTTTCCAATTCAATCATGTCAGAAATATATAAAATGTTGTTCGATGAAATGTTGCCCCATGTGTTAGAAGATATGAAATGCTTGATGAAGTCCTCGCCTGAGGATCGAGTTGGAGACTGGTTCTTGTATAAAGATTCCACTATTTTGAGGATATATGGATTCACTGGGGAACCTTATAGGTTACCCGCTTTCCTTACTCCAAGAAAGTTTTCATTAGAATTCATGAGGCAAAGGTTGCACTCAGAGGAAGAGCATTTTGGAGCCTTTAAAAAATATTCAAATATCAAATTCCCTCTCAAGGTTAGCTCTTTTATTTTCAAAAATAAGGTGTCCTGGTGTTTATTGAAAAGCTGTTGGGAAGCATGGAATTTCAAAAAGAACCAAAGGTAAATTATGATCCCCACCATATAATTTCCCTGAGGAAGCAGGCAAACAAAAACAAGCCATTTGACCACCAGTTTATTGAAGGTTTGAATGAAACAACCAACCTGTTGCAGTTTATGGAGACTCCAAGGTTTGATGAAGATGCAAGTACTTTACCAGTTACAGTATCACAAGTGACAGAGGGTCCTAATGTTTTGATTAAGAGGAGTCTGTCTAAAATTGAAAGCATGGAAGTGGATGAAGATGGGTCACACAAAAAGGAAAAATTGCTTCAAGTTGGTGGAGTTTCAAGTGAAGAGATTTCTGATGATTTTAAGAGAGTTGCTTTAGTCTCAACAAAATCTGTACAGGTAAATCAATTTTCTTTTAAAAGTGTAGATGGTTCAGAATCAAGACCAATTTTCAAGTCCAAAGAGGAACTCAAGGCCAGTTATATGGAGAAGTGAAAGCAGTCTTTGGAAGAGACAAGGAATTTACTCCCACGGGTAAGGAGTTTGAACAATCCAAAAACCTCCTTGATTTCTGTCAGGGATATAGAAAGAAATACCTTCAAATTGGCCATGGTTAATGATAAAAAGATGACAGAGATGGAAGTAAGACTGGACAAGATTAGTCTACCCGACAAGATACAACTACACAATCAAACAAGTGACATTATTTATTCAGACCTATTACAAGCTATGATGAGAATCAATAAGCTACAAATTTTGGTAGATAAGTTAGAGGTTCAAGTAAAACATGAAAAAGTTGAAAATAAGGCCAATGCCATTCAAATTAAAAAGCTACAAGCAGATATTATCAGTTCAAGAAGTGAAAAAGATAACACCCAAGCAATCAGAAGAATGCTGGAAGAAAAGGACAATGCCCTCCAAGTTTTGAAGAAAAAGTTGAAGATCCCAAGCACTGAGCATGTTCAATCATTCGAATTATTGGCACTGCAAGAAGAGAAAGACAAGATCCACCAGGAGATGATGGAACACAAGGGAAGAGCTGTTAAATTACAAGAGGAAAAAGACAAGTGGGAAACTGAATGGAGTGAACTGATATATCAAATCGCCCTGCTAAAAAAGGACCAAATTGATGAAAAGGAGATCATGAAGGAATTGATGAGTCAAAATCCCACTGATGAGGACATGTCTATTGTAAATATTGAGAAACCATTAAATGATTTTTCTGCAGATGATTTGTTAGTACCTGTGTCCCAGGTAATCCTAAAGGATGAAGAAATAAAAGAGTTAAAGGTAGAAAATGAAAAGATCAAGTCCGAATTAGCCAAAGTAAGTGAGAATAAAAATAAAATATTGCAAGACAGAAATCAGCTACAAAAGAAATTTAATGAGCTAAAGGAAAGAAACATCGGAAAGGGTCCTCTCCAGGTAGCGAAGCATATAATTTGGGATACCTTATCTATAGAAATTACTAAATACAGACATCATCTGAACTTTATTGATGATCAAAACATATTGGTCAATTTGGCCAAACAGAGACTGCTGTTAGTAAATGAAACCATGGAGAGGAAGCCCCTTGCCACAGTGCAGAACCCATTAAATTTCTTAAATTCATTGACATATCAAAAGTTGCATGATATAGGAGTAAAGGACAGAATAGAAATGGTACTATGGGCCAAAAATTTTATCCACAAGCATCATTTAATGAAGACAGTACAGGACAGAGCTGATGAAATGGTCTCACAGGTTAATGATTTCAAATAGGTTTTCAAAGAATTATTTGAGGACGGTCTACCTTCCTTTTGGGACTAGGAGGGATGAATGTTTTCTCAAGAGCACTATCATAACCTGTTGGTACAAAGCCGAATGGATCATTCCAAATTTGACGATCTAGAAAAGGGGCTGACAGGGAAAGCCATTGTGGATAAGCTGACAGAGGATTTCAAGATATTACAAAAGTTCCTAATCATCAGGAGAGGTCTGCCTAAAATATCTTATGAAGCTTACATGGAGTTAGAAGTTATATTCAGGAAATGATGGAATATGATACTCCCAGGGCAGAAAAATGGAAAGCCATAGAGATATTCGGGAAAACGAAGTACATCCTTCACTCATGAAGACAGGTGTTGCACGCTAAGGAGCTGATTGAACGAAGACATGTTATCAAGTTGATTTTAACTTTATGATCTATTAGGATTGAAGCTGTAGTTTATTCCTAGAAGTTAGGAATTTAGTTACAAGACTTTAATTAAGCCGGTCATTCAGTTATGAATCTTCTTGGAAGATAAATCATTTTATGTATATAAGTGCATCTATTTTATTTGATGGGGGTGGGAACCCATCCTGTTGTTGAAGGTTTTGAAAGACATATTATTTTTTGAATAACAGAGCGAATGCATAAGAATTATCAGATATTCCTGTGTCATTTTCATTACAGTCCATATTTCTTTCCTTATGTGATTGTGTTTTCCAGTGTAACACTTCATTCTATTTTTATTCATATCTGAAACACAGTATTGGATGGTTAGAATTCATAATGTTTATGCTATGATCATCGTTTTGGATATTTTATACATTCTTCTACTAAAGTTAGTATAGAACTCATCTTTGATGCTCTGTATTAATGGGTTGTTCATTGTCTCTTCTGTCTCACCTAAACTAAATGAATGACTGTGATGAAATGGTTTCCTTGCCTTTGATAAATCTCATGTATATGTCTTTGTGATATTTTTATTTTTATGTGACTCCATGCCCAATGGTTATGTGTTGTTTCAACCATATATACAAATCTTTGGATGTTAGCTATATCTGGTCTCGTTAAATCTATATTGAGAGATCCCTCTCTGGAAGAAAAACCAGTTTCTTTCTAAAGTGGTTTTGATGTTACCTTGGGATTTACCTTTACAACCTTGGGTACATTCTAAGTGCTAACACATGAGAAGCATAGGAACAACCTATAGCTAAGTTTCACTTCTCCTGGATCTTAATTTTAATTTATTCCGCAGTATGGGCTCTGCCTACAGACTATCAGCCTATGGATATCAATTTAGAGTTCCTTGGCAGGCCTTACCAAAAACTTTGGGACCATAAGGACAACAAGTGCAAGACTAATGCTAGGATTACATTTTTCCTACAGGGAGAAAGGCTCTGCCAAATTGTGCGTGCCTAGTACCAACTGACTCCTGCAATGGTTGCAAAGTATATGTTCATTCAATTCCATGTAGCACAGTACAACACCATCTTGCAACTGCGTGGGGACCTCAAGAAGAAAGAACTTCCAACATTCTTCATCCTCAGGGTGCGGATATTGAACGAGAAATCAAATATTAGCCTAAGGAATGGCTTACCCATCATCGAAAGGTACCTGCATGATAGCAAGTACCGCAGGAGAATCCACTAGCGAACCAAAACCAACATGGCACCAATGCTAGTATGCAGGAGCCCCAGGATGGCTCCTAAGAAGATGAAGTGGAAGATGAGTGCGATCTACCCAATGCCAACCTAAACAACCCGGTTATGAGTGAGGAATTGAGCACTGATCAAGCCAGGAAAAAGAGGGGCAAGCAGCCCATGCAAGAGGAGGAAGATGAAGACACATTAAGATTCATGTATAGCAAGAGGCAGAAGGTTAATCGGCCCCATGTTAGGGACATACCAAACGCAGAATTGACCCTTCTGTGTGACATCATTGCCGAATTTAAAGAGAAAACTTTGGGAAAGATCATGACCAGGAAAACCAATTGGATAGCAACCATCACCACAAAGGTTAATCAACTCGTGCAGATTTTCACCAAAGTGCGAGACACCATGCAGGATGGAACTTATGGTGTCACCCAATCAAACGCCTTAGCGGCACCAATAATGCTTCCATCCCCAATGATATACATGCATGTGAAGGCATTTTCTTAGAAAGGAAAAGAAAGTGAGGCAATTCTCCATAACTTGGACACATTGATTTTAAATTTTTCAAAGTTAACCTTTCCACAGATATACTCTATTCAACAGGCTGCTACCACAGAAATTAGAATCCGAGAAAATACAGCTGCATCTCAGGAAGCTAAGGAAACCAAGAAAGCAAGAGAGTGAAAACAAGTTATCAACCACGAATGCACAGATCTAGAAAATCAAGCCTAGAGGCAGGCTTCGCTAGAACAAGCAATAAAGTAGGCAGCAATGCAACTCTTCGACAAGGAAGCAGAGGCTGAGGTCAAACCAGTGCATCAATTGAGATGTCTATCCAAGCTGGCCGTTGACCTCCAGAAGCAGATCCAGGAGATGAAAACCAACCCATAGCCTGACACGCCCCCAGAAGTGCTGCAGCAAAGGTAGCAATTGGAAAATCAAGCTATTGCACGGTTGAGGAAAGCCAAGAGCATCTATGCAGAAGCAATGGAAGCAATTGCTACAACATGGGAATAGCTCATCGATGATGAGGTGGCAGAGCAACTTGCTGAGCAAGTGCGACAAGCAGACTTACAAATCTTGGCATTGAAAGCCAAGATTAAGAAGCTGCCAATGAAGGAGAAAATCATAAGGGGCACTGAGCTTAAGGAGCTCCTCGAAAAGGCCAGAACCCTGCGTGACCAGGAAAGCATGCACAATAAGCAAATGACTGAACAACAAGCCGAAGCCAAAAGGATAACAAAGTTAATTCAGCCAGCTCAGCAACAAATCCACGAGTTCACTCATGCACTGGCTAGTACCTCATTAGAACACCCAAGCAGTAGCAGAGTGCAGGAAATCGAGCAGTAGGAAAATGAAGCTTGCCAGGAGATAGAACGACTTACACCTATTCTAGCCCAGTTCCAGCAAAACATTGGCGATACAAAATAGCTTGCGGAGAAACATATAGCTGCAGTGGTGATCACAGAATAACTAAGAGAAGCCGCAGGAGAAGAAGAGTGAAACACAAATAAAGGCATGCAGGAGCATGAAGTAGAGCATCAGGAGCGCCATCAAGAAAGCCCAAACCAGACGTAGAACAAACCTATGGGCATCGACTTATCAGAACAGGATAAAGAGGAAGTCGTATAAGCCCATGTTATTAAAAAAAAAAACTCAAGGAACAAGATGCACAAGCTAGAAAATAGAAGAAACTGCACACACAAAAAAAATATGCACCATAGGTGCTAACCATTAGATATCCCTTGCTTAGTGGCTCGGGATGAGCCATAGGTGAGTGTTGGGGGCATGTTGGCTTGGGAAAGGAGTATAGGAAAGAAACTCATGTGTGCAACTGAAGAAGATATGCCACGCATGTGATGGAGGCAAGGGAATATCTTGAAGGTACCATAGGACCTGCGTAGGAATATAAGAGAGGTGCGCGGTGTAGGAAAGGCAAGCATAGAAAGTGCGCAACTAATGAACGATTGAAAAGTGACAGGGCGGTTGTGGGTGGGTAATTCGGATTAATTCGATGGATGCCTAATGAGTCGAAGCATATTGTAAGTAAGGTCATTAGTGCCTCATTTCAAGTCATGATCACCATAGCTATATCCTGGAGGGCGGCTGATGGTGACAGTTAACAAACTTCCTATAAGCAGTCGACCCGGTGTGGTCATGTAAAATAATATAAATAGGAGAGATTTAATAGTTAGAAGGTTGCTTTTTGTTAGTCGTAATTACGAAATAGGTTTGATATATGAGATCTGTATGCAGCCATAGAGAATGGGTCTAAGAGAAAGGTAATCAAGAATCTGTAGGAGGAAGTCAGAATAGTGCATTGGGAGAGCTCTGCTAGAGCGATGCAGGTGCTAGAAAATTCGATCCAGGCTATCTGAGGATATGTAGGTAGTAGTAGTATATTAGGAGGAATAAGACAGAGAGCATGAGAACTGTGAGTCTAAAATTAAAGACATATCTCAAGATCAGTCTGCATCTCACAGCCTGTAAGGTGCTATATTGTTTCTCATGCCAGATGAAGAGCACCTTGGTGGTTTTTCCTAGATGGGTTTCCACGTTATTTCTTGTGTCTGAAGGAATGGTTGATGTCGTGAATTTTTATGTGATTGATTACTAGTTGCTTTCCATATAATTTTAAATGTGTTTAAGTCTCTATTAGTTTCTTGCAATTGGTAAATGGATGAACAGAATGCCTTGCTAACTTGAAACTGTACATATATCATTTTGTATAATTCATGTTATGAATCATGACTTAAGTCGTAGAGCCAATTGATGTGAATCAGCTGCACCACACAAGTTTTTCCAGCTGCGAGGTGGAAAGGAAATTCAAGTCACGCGTGATGACATTTAGTTGTGCTTAGTCGTGCAGAACTGATTCCTCTGTCCAGCCATCCTGCTTCCTTCGTTGGGCTCCTTGGCTACGAGACAAGGGACTATACTTTCCCGATAATCATAGAAAAATGGTTCCAATGGTTACCCATCTATGAGATATCTCGGGTGACACTACACCTACTTTGCAGGTGTTGTTGATGGGGCTTTCTTTATCAGGACGGTATCTTGGGTAGTTGTTGGATCGGCGGGCTGCGCAAAACTTAGGTCACGTCAGTGGAGGAAATTGGCCAACAAGAAGTAAAAGGAAATTTCAGATCAAGTATATTAATAATGGCATTGTTCTCTTTGTTTCCAAAGTATTGGCTTCCAATTTACTTCGTAAAATGCGTCGACACCAGTGCATTGTGGGGGCGATTGTGCTTGCTAAACCTTAAGGGGAGGGAGTTAAGATCAATTCGTGTTAGTTCTTATTAAACGAGATCTTACAATATGCCATTGATGTAGAGGAAAAGGGTAGGGAATTTCACTACTCATGGATATTAATTTTAGTTTCATTTATAGCATGGCCTGACCCACGAGAATACCAGGGGTAGACCTGCTAGTAAATTGCAATGGAGCGAGATATCAGAACCTTTGGTTTGAGAAAAACATAAAGGAATGGAAGAGGGAGAATAATATTGAATTATTTATGGATCCAGAAACTATAAGGCACCAAGTAAAACTATAAGGAACCAAGTAAACAACATGTACAGACTAGATAACGCTATGGTTTAATGATTCCACCAGACTATTAGATTTGAAATTGGACCACACCATATTAATATGCAGCCACGACAAGATCAACAACATAGATTTTTCCTACCAAATTTGTTATGAAAGAGGAGTAAGTTGAAGAAATATTTAATGATTGGCCAAAATAATGGTGTGTTCTAGTAATAGAAGATCAACTTCCACTGGAGGAATAACAACTACAATAACAGAACCCATTTTTGGATAAGGAATAAGAAAACCCAGCAGAGGATTCGGACTATGCAGAGAGTTATTCCAACTCAACCTCTACAGACCTAGGAACAAAAGATTACAGGGAAGAACCTTAGAAAGAACAAGTCCACTCTAGAAGAAAGAAAAAGAAAATGAAATCTGACAAGAATTCCAATAGCATCATCTTGGATAGTGAAGATATGCAAATGATGACTGAGGCAATAGCTGAAGCAGTGCAGGCTAGTTTCAAAACTACATAGGAGCAACAAGAAAATATTTTAGGTACGGTTATTGATCTCCTCAAAAACTTGTGTACAATGATAGAAGATGTTAAAACTATTTTTAACTATCCAATCCCGATTGTGGATCCACACAACCCACCAGAGACGTCAAACATAGAGAAAACTGTAATACTAGTTGTGGCTTCACCAATAAAGCTCGAGGTGTCTGGTAGAGTTATTGATCTAGGAACTCTATAATTTAATGATGTTGCTAGGGAAATCTTCCAGATAACCATATATTTTTATTCTATGAAAATAACTAAACTATACACAATACAGAATGTTGTAACTGCATAAATAAAACTATGTGAACATGCCCCGGCTAAGCAAATGAAGGTTGTGCATAAAAATATTGAGAAAATGAAACTAGTAGCATAGGAGAGTGAGTAGAATACAAAGGCATGGGAAGAAAACTGTCAGAAAATGGACAAAGAAGTAGCACTAGCATATAAGAACCTTGAAGTAGACGAAATCACAAAGGAAATGGTACCAGACATCAAAGTCGCTAGACTTGGTGACATAGCTGAAGAACTTAAGAGAAAAGTTACCCATATTGAAAGGAAGGTAAGGCATAATAAACCTATAGAAGTGATGGAGAAAAGAAGAGAAGAAGCAATGGAAGTTGTGAAAAGGATAGAAAGAGAAGAAGAAATATGTGCTAAGGTTGTTGACTAAGTCTCTCGGACTTGGGAATCCCTAATGGAAGATGAGAAATCACAGAATATTGAAAATGAGTTGACTACCTTTGAAATAAACATTACGCATATAAGGAATGACATGAAGCAGCTACCCTTAGTGCAAAAAATGGCTAAGGCAAAAGAGATGAGAAAATTGCAGCAACAAATGGCAGTGATGTGCACACAACAACATCACTGTGAGGAAAAGGTAGAAGAGCTGCAGGATGAAGTAGAAAGAGTTATAGGTCTTATTCAACTGGTACATCAGAACTTGTGCAACACAGTGGAATCAATAGAGAAGGCCATGCCAAAACATGTCATTTTTGACATGGTAGAAAAATTGAAGAAAACAAAGGAAGAAGTGTACGAAGAAGCAGAAAGAGTGGTGAAAATCATGGAATATTTTCATAGCAAAATCAGCACAAGTAAGAATATGGAAGAATAGCTTCAAGTGGCTCAGGATGATCCATAGGTGAGTGTTGGAGGCCTATTGGTCCTAAGGATAGAAAGGTATAATTCACTTAGAATTCTACCTAAGGATGGAAAAGAGCTAAATAATAAGAGAAGGGAGTTGCGATAGAAACAGTTAAAGGATAGAAGAGGAGAAAAGGAAGTTGTTCCAAAAGAAGAAGTTGCAACTAAAGGAAGGAGTGTGACAAGGGAAGGTGCAACAAAATAGAAATACCAGAAGGCGTGCGAGTAACATAATGGATGGAAAATGACAATAAGGCATAATGATCAGAAATTGACAGGACTTAACGATCGTGGGTAAGAGTCCACTAGAGCCAGTAGAAACCACATGTATGAAGGAATCTCTGTAAGTCAGGATGCTAGTGCCTTCCATTAGGTGTTACTAGAATAGGAAATATAGTATGTTAGCAAGATATATAAATTTGGATGAGAAAGCGGTAGGAAACAAGTCTGTAATGAGTCTATCTTGAGGTTGTATTGAGTTTTGAGTCTGTATTGAGTCTTGAGTCTATACTGAGTATGTATTGAGTCAATAATAAGGATATAAAAGGGAGAACCTGAGATGTATGTGGGATAGACTCTCAGTTTAGACTCTCTAGGTAGATTTCAATTAGAAAAGTGAACTCTCAGTAGCTTCTGACTATTAGCTTTTAGTGAATGGAACTGTATTTTTTCAATTAGTATTGATGATTGCATCTGAGGAAAGGATCTGCAACTGAGTTCGTAGAAGAGTAGGAAATATTGAGTGGATCCAGGCTATGTGAGGATCATTAGTAAGAGCAGAGAGACAAAGGGAGAATATCAAAAATCATGAGAGGGAGGAAGAGTTTGTAAAGAAAGAGAAAAAGATCTTGAACATATTCTACAACTTAGAGCACATACAAAAGGTGCATATATTTCCTCATGCCAGATGAAGAGCACCTTGTGGTGTTTTCTCGGATGGGTTTCCACATTATATCCTATGTATATGTGTGAATGTTGAATGTCTTTTTCAATTCTTATATGAATGTGCATTAAATTAATGCTTGTAGATTTGCTTGCAAATGAATAATTGTATATCAGTCGCATGGTATTAGTTGAATATGATTATATTGCACAACCTCTGTTGATATAATAAGCTTTATTAGAGACGTTGGGTTGTGGCTTAACTATTGAATCAAAATAAACATAGATAATTCACCCTTGGGATTCATTGAGAAACTTGGTGTAAGGCCAAGGTACCATAAATTCCTCACCCAACTGTGGAAACGTGGTTCTGGTAGTTACCCATTCAATAGAGATATCTCGGGTGAGACAACATTTGCGTCGCAGGTGCTGCCGAATTATATTTGCTATGTCAAGCCGATATCTCGAGAATTTTTGTGCTGAAGAGGATAGCGACTGAATCTGGATTAAGGGGGGGAGAAAATCCAGCAACAGACTTATCTAGGGTTCTTCAATTAGATCCAATAGCTCCTCTATATCATCTTCATCCTTAATAAGGGATAAACAACTCTTGAATATATTCTTGAGAATGATTACCTTTTCCATAGAATTCAAATCTATTGGGCAAATCTTGGTGGCATATCGATGACTGGTCCTTTGTCAAACACCAACAAATCAACAAATGTCAAAGCACGGTTTCTATCCAAAAACAAGTTTTATGCATTGAATAAGAATCCCTTTTCTTTATGGATGTAAAATGGTACTTTATTTTGCATAACAGGTCATATTCTTTTATTTTTCTTTGGTTCTCCTCAATCATCTCTAGTCGCATCACCACCCATTGTTAAAATAGGAATGGTAAGTTCTTGGGGCTCATTGGAAATCCTTTGAACATTCTTATTTGCATTTAAGAGTTTGTGTTGATTCCCAGTTATTTTGGCTTTCTATTTAGCAATAATATGTGTACACTCCTCAATAGTATGATCCAACACTTTATATTATGAACATGTCGATGTAGGATTACTACAATCTCTAGAATAGTGTCCCAGTTGTCCATAATTATAGAATATCATTTGTCCTTTCCCTCAACCAAATCCTTCTCCTTGTCCTCAACCTCTAAAAGAATCAACCCCCCTTGGTAGTGGGAATTGTTCATGAACTCATTCATCTTGAATTATATAGACATTCTTCACTAAGTAGGTATTCACTATCTTTTCCTGCAATAACTAGTATTCCTAGTAGTAATTTTCATCATCGCCCATGGATCGACAAAACTTAAAACAAAGACTAGGAGTTGTTATTACTATCTTTTGTAAATAAATACATTCTTCTGAATGATGACCTTTTGTTTGGCATACTCGACACCATGACATCCCTTATGAACTTAATTTATTCAACACACCTAGTGCAAGGTAATCGAAGAAGGTTAAATATGAATCCTTATGATGGAATTTAGTTTTACATTTTATGCACCAGAATTCCTAACTGAATTCTTTTCCCTTCTTGGTATCTTGTATTTACAATGATAGGTTATCTAATTGCGACTAAATTTGCATCATTCCCCAACTGGCGAAGCTTGTAACTTCATAAAAAGCTTGAGAGCTTCTACCTCGGACATTATCTTCTGCTACATTAGGGGAACATAATTATGGGGTAACAGTGCTACAATGAACAACTATTTATGTTGAATGTCAGACATTTGGAATCCTACCTTAGCCATTAGGGTCTTGAATCTTTGGTCAAAAATACCAGACAGACTCACCTGTCATCTACTTGATCTCCTTCAACTTTGTGATACACTGCAGCTCAGATTTTGGTTTCTTAAATTCATGTATTAACTCAGTTTTAATCTAATCTAATGATTTTTTACGGTTTCCCGCAAGAACCACAAAAAACTTCATATACCAATCAAGAGCACGACCCCTAAATTTTGTGATCATCTAAGTTCTTTTTATGGCCTCATCCTAGAATTGGTGCATGGTACAAATATCTTCAAACACAAACCATTGTTTCTCAAGGTCTTCCAACCCATTCTCATTAAGTATAGGAAACTTCATGTCGTACCCAACCATTCTATGCATTTGGGGTACTAATGAACCCAAATTAAATGGACCACCAATAGGAACATTTTTACCACTATATTTACTATTATTATTACTCTGATTTGACAAAAAGCATTTCAAAACACTTTTAGGTCCTATGTCTGATACTAGATATGTACACAGAGTTGTAGGTATTTCGTAGCATTGGGATTGGTACTGATCTGGTGCCTCTTTTGTGTCTTCATAAATAATTCAATACTCCTCCTCCTCATCTCAAGAATCTTCATCAAGTTGTGAAACCAACTCAGGGTCCCTGTCTCACTATATCTTTCTCTCCCTCTTGTAATTCATCTCCTTTTACCCAACCAAAATATTTTCCCACTCCTTATGCAACCACCCTCTTCATCAGTATCACTATTGACTGGGAACATTTCATCTTACTCTTCCCATATTTTTCAGCTCATTTTCTTGTCATTACCCATTTCCTTCATGCACAATGATTTACTTTTCACATTCCATCCTTAAGATTCCCTTTTCACATACTAGCAATTTAATCCATAGTTTTAAGGTCTTCAAATATTTTCCTATGGGACCTTGGAAAATTTTTCTCCTAGCTTCACTATATGAATTAATAGTAGCTACAATGATCTCAGTAATATATCCTTCCAAAATACTATTAACCCAAAATTCGACAACCCTAGTCATAAAATTACTAACACTCTCTAGCTATCAGAACGATTGAGAAGTCCACCCTTTAGTATCTTCACCTTGAAAAAAAAATTCTAATCGTGCAAAAAGGAACAAGAAAAAATAATCATGGAGAAAGAAAAAATATGGGATGACAGGGCCCTGTTGGAGAAATCAATTTCATTTTCCTAAAAAGAAATCCCAGATATAAGAAATGAAATTGTTTAGAAGACCAAATTTCTATGATTAGAGTAGGTTATTGAGATCTGTGAAGGGACAATGAAGAGTTGTAGGAATGCACAGTTCCCACTATGTCACATGAGCAAGCAGAGGAACAATAGAGAATATCAAGGAAGTTGTAGCGCATTTGGAGGAATGCGAGTGAGAGGCCAAGTTCATGAAGGAATAGACCATGGAATTTTCGATGAGCATCATCCAGGATGAGCAACTATAGAAACTTGGTGTGCATATGCATGAGGTAGATGCACAGTTAGTCGCCATGTAGATTTCATTGAATTCGAAGCCCCATGTGATCCAGGTCATTAAGGAAGAAAAACTGAAGGTGCTCAAGAATAGAGTGAACAAAGCAAGGGAAAGGCATCAGCGTCGCACGTTGGAGCTCAACACCTTTCAGGTGCTCGACAAGGCCTTGGCTCTCAAAGCTATGGGTGTGCTTGGAAGAATTCAGGAAGATCACACTCAGGTTGCAGAAAATATTATAGATCATTCTAGTAAGTAGGACATGGAATACTAGGCATTGATCACCAACCACATGAAAGATACTGTCGAGAATTTCCAAAAAGAGTATGAAGAATTCAAGGAAAATATCAGCTTTCAAATAGTCTCTAACTTACGTAGCTCGAGAATGAGACACAAGTTTGTGTTGGGGGGATGTTGGAAGCAAATATGGGTGCACAAGTCAAAGGATGGTACGCAAGAGAAAGGATGGTGCACAAGGTGAATCATGGTGTGTAATTTGAATCATGGTGCAAAAGTCGAAGGATGGTTCTAAATGAAGAAAAGTCGACAAAGAGTCAGCTTGGTCATTATTTTGTAGTTTTGGGTCCAAGTCTGTTAGGAATTAGTTAGAACTAGACCATTTTTTAAAGGCGCAAGCCTATATATAAAATTAGGAATGTAGTAGGAATTAAGAAATAATCACCATCATAGATTATTATAAAGGAAGTCTATTTGTGGAAGATCAATCTATGTATATGTTGTTTTGGTTCTATCTTTCAAACCTAAAGATGTATTTTGAGAACTTATGTTGATGCAATGAAGTAATATAACATGGGTAGATTATGTTGGAACCATTGTGTCTCAATATGTGATGTTATGTCTTATGCTTTTACTGTTGCATGATGCGATCTGAATAATTAGTTAATGCAATATGGTTTATATTCCTTAATGATGCAATGTCCCTGTATACTGAATAATTTCATATTTTTTGATCTATTTATGAATGGATATCCTGATGTGATCTAATGTGAATGGGTTCTAATGCGATCAAACATGAATAAGTGTTGACTCAAAACCCCACCTGAATCTCTAGTTAGTATCACAACCATGAGATAATAGTGGGAAAATAGATGCACAAGATCCTCCTCCTTACTAAGGAAACTTGGTTCTTGTATCTCTCCCTCGAACATCTCAGGTGATACTTCATCTTCTTCACAGGTGTTTCTATATAGGATAAAAAATTTCTGGGTCAATGCTCAGGGATATTGGGGTGTTTACGGGTGTCGACAGAGAGTGAACCCCTATCGACAGATCTGTGTCAACAATCACCCACACCCTCCACCCACCTTCTCTCTCCACCTAGGCCCCTAACACTCTGTTTTCTCTCTCTCTCTCTCTCTCTCTCTCTCTCTCTCTCTCTCTCACACACACACACACACACTCTTTCCCTAACCCTTACAAAACCCTTCTCTTTCACTCTTTATCCCCTGCTCCATTAACCTATAATATACTACATGTTTCATACCCAATTAGTAATTGGAAATGCGTATAAAGTACATGGATAGAGCATTAAAATCTCCAAATGAATGTTGGGGTAATTTGATATACCATTTGGCAGCGGTTCCAATAATATTATGTTGGAAAATCCTTAATCGTATGGAATCATCAATTAAATTGTTTGATGAACAGCATATATGGAAGCTCATAACATGGATTTTAGGGTCTTCTCCCTTACTTCCATCAAATTTAGGTATATCGGATGATAACTCGGCCGGTATGGATGTCCAAAAAGGGTCATGTGTGATGGGATCATTTATAATTTTAGATAATTCTGGTAAATCCAAAGTTTCTAAGAAAGGAAGAATCCTATTTGTTGTGGGTAGTTGTAATATTGGTATGGAATAACAACACCTATAGGACCATAATTAGGTTGTTGTTGCATATGATATTTGTATTGACCACCAATCTATGGTTGTTGATAAACTCGAGCATTTTATTGCAAGGTTTGATTTGGGGAAACCAGTTGTTGAGTATTATAACCTAAGTAGGTTGTGACCATGGATTAGTCATACATACTAGATAGGGTACAAGGGGATACACATGGGTAGCAGGGGGATTAGATTGAGCATATTTTACCCCAACCGAATCTTGAATACCCATGACATGTTGTTGGGTTGGTTGACCCCATACTATTGGTTGTTGTTTCCCCGAAGTATATGTCGGTTTTTGAACATGAGCGCTCACTCCACTCAGCATGGCACCTGTTACATTATGTGAAGTACGGGTATACTGTGTTTTTGTAGAAGAACATCTAGTTACGTTTGGTAAACTAGAAGTAGGCATGAAACAAATTCATAATCTATTAGCAATATTTGATGTTTGTGTAATATGTGAAACAATTGTAGTGGTGACTTTTGAAACAACTTGAGTAACCATGCAATTGTAGGTCATGAAGGATTGTTAACACTCGTTTATTGACTAATAGAAAATCCTATGGAACTATCGAGGATACCACTTGGTAGTAAATAATGTAAATACCTTCTAGTATATGTGCTGGAACAAGGTGTCAACTCCATAGAAGAAGCCGAAATTGCATTGGTAAATCAAAATTCATAAATGTGTTGGCCTAAGGTAGAATCCTAGAAAGGTGCAAAAGGTCTAAACACTGTCCCTTCTGGATATTTGGGTGGTGGCATATCAAAAACTGAACCCCCAATCCTTGCAAAAAAATTATCCTGAGAAGAATTTTGTTCTATCAATACGAATGTTGAGATATTGGTTATTGGAATGTTCTCAAGAGGTGAAAATTGTCCCCCCCCCTTCGTTATTAGCCACTCCTTCTTCTCTGGGTGGAGTCCTTGTTTCAACATCAAATGTTACGTTGAACTCTTGATCCATATTGGGATGATATGTGGGGTTTTGTGGATATTTAGTGTATAATACTTGAATGTGACTAGATCATCTCAAATGTTGAGCTACCATTATGAAAGACCAAAACCTACTATCTCAAAAAATATTAACTAGACATAGAAGAAACAAACACTACTCATTCCAATAAGTGGCAAGAAAAGGTGGTGGATGGGATAAATAGTGTAGATCTTCACACTAGTGTAAGTCATCGCAACTCGTGATATACTATAGGGTCCAACAATGATACGCGATGAGGAGGATTATGAATGTTCCCTTTCCCGTATAGCCAACTACCTAGACAGTACATGTGTGGTAGCTCCCTGATTGTTTTTATTGTTGTATTTTTTCAACAAGATGACCAATAGTTTTACTCAGATTGTCTCATGGTCCTAATGGTGTCTCCCGATATATGCAAGGTACATGGGAACTCAAATCCGTAGTACTGTTATCTAATGCACAACCATCTAAAATTGGTCTTATGATATGTCGTTGAGTACGTGAGAGAATATTTATATATACCATAGAAATACATGAAAGAACTTTCGATATAACAACAACTATTTGGAAGAATGACACAGTCCCCAGAATGCAGTGCAGGCAAAAAATGACAGCTCCTACGCTTAACAACGTCGAAACACATTTCTAACCTAACTCACAATCTTGCTAAAAGTTTTATCCTAAACTAACGCTGGATTTTATCTTGTTACGGTTAGGTGTAAAATATGATGTAAAGGCCCTACTCAGAAACCATGCAAAGTTGTAATGAAAATCTTTACTTTTTCATTCCAAGTATACCCTATTTTAAGAGGAGGGTAGCTAAATTTTCCCAATCACATAATAAATCCTTCAAAAAAAATTTATAAAAAAATACAAACACACAAACCTTTTTATACTTTCTTAAAGCGTGATCTCTAATAAGATAAAAAGAAAGATGTAACTAATGCTTCACTCTTACAATTTCCAAAATCAAAAGGAATGAGAAAACTAGTCATTTACTTTATAAACTAAAATCAAGATTCAAAAACTAATTGGAACTAAAAGAAATGAACCTAGATCTTCTTTTTGTTTTTGGTATATTTTTTTTTGTAATGGAAGCACAAGAAAAATCTAACATTTTTGGGGGGATCTAAGCAATTATCAGAGATCTAAAAGACAAACGATGACACCCAGGACTAAAACGCCATACACAAAAACTCATCAAATTCTTGAAGCTTTTCACTAAGATCTATCGTACAAGATTTAACTTCAAGATCAACTTAGAATCAATCCAAATATGGAGATATCTCAGTAAACAATGCATCATTCTAAAAATCCAATCAAAAAAAACAAAATTCTAAATATTTACAAGGACTTACTGAACACCAACCTCGACACTTGGTGCAGGTTTATACGAGTGTGTCCTCTTGTGGCTGACGCTCTTTGTATACTGTGAAAAGGATTGGCAGTGCTGCTTTTCTTTTGTTAATAGGTGTCGGCGACACTATGTCAACAAATGAAAAAGGATTCAAGGAATGGGTGACGTTGAATGAAAATAACAAAGTGGAATGGTAAAAATTAATAGTTTGACCATTAATTTTTTTTATTAAACCCTATTTCAGTGTGCCCTTTACATGCATGCACCGAGACATTTTGTTATGGGGTGCACCGGTGCTTCCATTCAATACAAACCCATCGTTATGTTATAGAAAAATAAAAAATGGTTGGAACATAATTTTCAATAAAACAGAAATCATTTTTAACTTATCCCTAATCGAGAGTGCTTCTATTTTTTACCCATTGGTTCTATCTCTTGGTGCCACACACGAGTGTTGTACTTACATCTAAATGCACGGTGGGTGTTGACAATTTTTAAAATTGTTTATGCACCATATTTTTAATTTTACTCAATTTGATGTTGTAATACACATAATGTACTCATGCATTTGTTTGTATTTATAACACGATTTATGGGTTTTGTTTTTTTAAATATATTATTCCTCGACCATTGCTTTTTTAGCCAAATTGGGTTTGTTAAATGTAGATCAACACCAATGATCTTGGTGTTATCTAGTGCACCATTTATGTTTATAGTGAATTCAATGTACATATCCAACGGGGTGTATCATGTGTTTAACACACTTCAATTGACATTTTTTAAATATAACAATTTTTTTCTCTTATCTTAAGGAAAATTTTGTGATTAGTGTGTTACATTTTTTTCCACACCCATGCATCTAAACATGAATAACAATGGTGCAATTTACATTTATGAATTAATACACACACACACATCCTTATGCCTCCCCCTACCATTAATTTCCCTCCTCTCTCTCTTTCTATTGTCATCTACCTAACCCATTCTCTCACTCTATTCTTCCCTTGCTCCACTCTATTTCTCCCATACTCTCCTTACCTTGAACCACCCCTCTCTGTGTCTATTTTACTCCCCTACTATTAACCCCTCTCTATATTTATATCTCATAATACCCCTCCCCTTACCACTAGTCTCCCTCCCATCTCTCCCTCTCTCTTTGTCTAACCCCAGCACCCCCACTTCTCACCTATAATCCCCTTTCTCTCTAATTGAGCTACTCCTCCACAAATCCCTAACCCCATTAATCTCTCTCTCTCTCTCTCTCTCTCTCTCTCTCTCTACCCATAAATCCTAACCCTATCTATATCTCCCTAATCCCCTAACATCCCCACTCTATCCCTCTCTCATTCCTATTTAATTCCTACCTCTAACCCTCTCTCTCTCTCTCTCTCTCTCTCTCTAACCCCCTCTCTCATTATCTCTCAATCCCCTACTCTTCCACATACACCTAAATCCTAAGGCTTCTCTCATATTTGTGTGATGTGACCTCTAAGTGATTCCTCCTCCCGTGTAATATATGTAGGATGCAGTAGTACGCTAAAGGGGAAAATTGGTTGTATCCATGTTTCAAGTCGAGTAGTACGTTAAAGGGAGTAGGAAATTCCATTGACAAAAAGCAGAATTTGATGATTGACAAGAAGATGATTATGAATCTATGACTCTCTGATGATGTCTCTGTGATGAAGACTTGACCATATGTGTTTATGAGTGTGGAAGACAGAGAATACCTTCCTAGTTAAGAGGGACTGTTGATGTATTTGTAACTTCAGAATATATTTTGATGTATATTATCATTGTATGGTGTCGTAACCCCATTAGATATGTGTTTTCCTCCTTGTGGGATGTCTTTATTCTTTCTATACCTTGAGGTACAAACTTCGTTTTAATTTAGGGCAATAGTCCCCAAGTGTGGCATCATGTAATGCGTATTTGGAGTCTCTCTAAGAGAAATCACATCTGTTAGTGAAACAGGTCGGCCTAGTCATGTAAAAGGTCAGTCACTTGATTAGTATAAATAGGAAGAATCCCTCCCTCATTTCTACATACCTCACACTCACTCAAGTTCGCATGAGAGATAAAGAGAGAAAAGAGAGGAGAGATAGATAGTTATTGAATACTACTTATTATTGGGATTGATCATCTTATGACACAGTCTTTGTGACTGCATTGTTCTGAGGAAGTTTGTGGGGTTTTATCCTTTATAGTTTCCCCAGTGAAAATATTTGTGTCTTATGTATATGTTATATCTTATGTATATTGTTGTTCTTGTTATTCTTTAAGACAAAGATCCTAATTAAGCTAATAAAATCTAGAAAAACTAACAATTTAGACTTGGAATGTAATTAATCAAAATTATGAAAATGATGAAAATATGCTAGTATGAATTCCTAGTGTGGATCTAAGGCCAAGGCTTGACTAGTGAATGGTAAGGCATGCATGATGTATATATTTTTATTTTGGAGCCTATGGTTAGCTTACGATGCCAATTCAAAATGTATATAAATATAATGTTGGAAATTAATAAAATGGTCAAATATGGATGCATAAAGAGCATTAGAGGGGCTATGATTACACCACACGAGAAGAGGAAAGGGGGCCTATGGGGAAACTAAATCCTATGTTTCCAAGTTTTGAGTTTAGAAATCATCTAAAATTTGACATGTTATTGAAATAATTATCCAGTTACTTCCTTTTTTTACCATTAAACACAATCATTTAATGCATGTGTGAGGTTGGTGGGGAATGTCACTTCATGTAGTTATTGAAGCATGGGGGTGGTGACAATTATGTCAGTAGTCCTTTTATTCTATGGTAAGAACATATGTCACTTTATTTTTTACCATTGTGTATTTTCCCTTGGATGCAACACCGTTTTTATCATTCTCCCATGCATGTTTTTCGGCACTATGTAGAGTTTCCTACTACTGCTCATGACCATTACCAAACTATGTTGAACCAAAAAATTTGAGTTCTGAGTCAGAGATACAAATTGGGAAGGTAACATTGATGGTTGTAACTAAGAAGATAGGTTGGGCAATATAAGAACCCTTACCCATTGTTTTCTTAGTGCACACACTCGTAATAATTATAAGGGTTGGATTCTGTGAGGTAACTGTGGATTGATTTAGGGGAACGCATTCCTTGTGTTTTGTGGGGTAGTTGGAAGGAGTAATGGTTTTGATGGCTCAATGACATCTATGCATGATTTTTGGCTAAGAAAAGGGAGTAGAAGTGGTTGTGGGCTGAGAGAGAGAATCATGTAGGTGTATCCTTTGCCCCGGTGTCTTAATATCCCATGTTGGGGGTGTCCTCTAAGAGAAGAAAGAGTATATGCTAAGCATAGTTCCTATGGTTGATTGGAAAGACGTTCTTACATAGTCGATTGATTGGATCTATTTTGTTAAAAATAAGTGTTTTTTTCTTATGATGTGTAATGATATTTATTTATATTCCTATAATGATTAGGTTTGCATGTGCATGCTAGATATGTGTGTAGTTCTTGATTTTCGCTGTGTATTTTGATGCTACATCTTCACACACATTTTTATGGTTAGTAGAATCCATAATTATGGTTAGTAGAATAAATAAGGAGAGCCTAAATCTATTCATTTCCCCTCGTGTCAGTAGGATTGAGGGATGGGGGCATGAGACTTTTGATATGATAAAAAAAATATTAATTTAAAAATATGGCAATAGCAGTGTTAAACACGGGATACACCTCGTTGCATATGTACATTCAATGCACCATAACCATAACTAGAGCACTAGATACCACTACAGGAATTGGTGTGTATGTATATTTAATGCACCATATATCACCCAAAATACTTAGGACAAGAATATTATATTTAAAAAAAAAAAACATAAATGGTGTGCTATATACAAACAAATGCACCAGTATATTTTGTGTATACAAACAAATGCAACACTGAATTGAATAAAATTTTAAAAATCTCACAAACAATTTTAATAGTTTTCAACAGTTACGGTGCATTTAGATTTACATAGAACATGACACCAAGAGAGAGCACTAAAAAGAAAGAAACTATAAGCACATCGTATTAGGGATTAGTTAAATATTATTTATGTTTTATTTAAAATGTTACACCCACCTTTTTTTATTTTTCTATAACATAATGGTTGGTTTCTATTGAAGAGAAGAACATGTGCACCCCATAACAAAATGTATCATTGTGCCTATGTAGAGGGAAAAACGAAGCAAGGTTTAATAAACAAATCACTGGCCTAACTATTCATTTTTACCATTACACAATCCTCTTGAGATCTCAACCACCGATGCCACCTTTTCGAGACCTTCCATCGATGCTCCTCTTACCTCGTTTATCTTGTCCATTTCCCATATGTGATTTTTGAATTTTTCCAAATGATGGGAGATTTTCAAACTACATGGAAATCATGCCTCCCCAACTAGCAAATGTGTAAGTAATCTATTTGTTTTTTTATAACTTAAACTTTTAGCATATTAAGATTTGAAATGAATCTTTAATATGCATTGTTTTAAGGAAAAAAATTAAAGATTGTGTGGTTTGTTTTCTGTGCTTCGACTAACACTATGTCACAGTGCATCCTGTAAATTTTCAGGGTGCATTGTAGATGGTGCATTAATAATTGGGAAACATAGCACATTGTCTACATGGTGAGCTATAATATATAATGCATCATTTAATTTTAAATAAAAAATAAAAATATTAAATCATATAGCATATATATATGTGTGTTCAACGGCGAGAACTAGAGCATATCATATACGCTTTAATATTTCTAATTTTTATTTAAAATGAAATTATCAGCTATATACTATAGTTCACCATGTAAACAATGTGCTAAGTTTCCCAGTTATTAAAGCAATGTGCTAAGTTTCCCATTATTAACGCACCACCGATGGTGTGCCCTATAAATTTATAGGGTGCACCATGAGGTGGTGTGAGGAAACCCATGCGAATGCACCATGCATAAAATTTAATTTTTTTCTTAAAGCACTGTAAATTCAAGCATCATTTTGAATTTTAATCCACTAAACATTCAAGTTAGAAGAAAAAAAAGGATTACCTAGACATTTTCCTACCAAGGAGACATTCTTTTCATGTAGTCCAAAAAATGGAAAATTTCCATCATTTGGAAAATTTCCAAAATCTCATATGGGAAATCGATAAGAGAAATGTAGGTAAGAGGAGAACGTATGGAAGAGGGATTTAGGAAGGAAAAGGTGGCATCAATTCTTCATATCTCAAGAGCATTATGAAATGGTAAAAATGAATACTTCACCCATTAATTTTTTTTATTAAACCCTATTTCAGTGCGCCCCTTGCATGGATGCACCAAGACATTTTTTTATGGGCTGCACCAGTGATTCCATTCAATACAAACCCACCGTTATGTTATAGAAAAATTAAAAAATGGTTGGAACATAATTTTAAATAAAACATAAATCATTTTTAACTTATCCCTAATAGAGAGTTCTTCCATTTTTTACGCATTGCTTCTCTCTCTTGGTGTCACACACGAGTGTTGTACTTATATCAAAATGCACGGTAGGTTTTCAAAAAAAGTAAAATTGTTTATGCAACATATTTTTAATTTTACTCAATTCGATGTTGTAATACACATAATGCACCAGTGCGCTTGTTTGTATTTATCACACAATTTATGGGTTTTGTTTTTTAAATATATTATTCTTGGACTATGCTTTTTGGGTCAACTAGCATGCGTTAAATGTACATACACACCAATGATTTTGGTGGTATATAGTGCACCATTTATGTTTATAATGCATTCAATGTACATATGCAGTGGGGTGTATCATATGTTTAACACACTTCTATTGAATTTTTTTAAATATAACAATTTTTTTCTCTTATCTCAAGGAAATTTTTTGTGATTAGTGTGTTAGATTTTTTCCACACCCGTGCATATAAACATGATTCACAATGGTGTGGTTTATATTTATGAAATAACACACACACACATACACATCCTAATTCCTCCCCCTACCACTATTGTCCTTCCTCTCACTCTTTCTCCCCTCCTCAACCTAACCCTTACTAACCCATTCTCTCACTATATTCCTTTCTTGCTCCACTTACCCCCAATATCCTAACACTCCCCTTTGTCTCTACCTCTAACCCCTTAACACCCCCCTCTCCATCTACCTCTAACCCCCTAACAACACTAACTCTCTCTATCTCTCCCATACTCTCCTTACCTTGAACCACCCCTCTCTATGTCTCTCCTACTCCCCCTACTGTTAACCCCCCTATTAGCACCTGTGCTAAATTTTGAAGATTTTTTTACATAGGAATCTGCACTAATTCCCCTGCAAAGGTTTAGACCATCAAAATAAAGAATAAAGTTAAATGGTGAAAGAAATAAATAGATTATATGCATAAGTGGAGGAAACTGAGGCTACAAATTAATTTTGCTAAGTACAGATGTACGGTTTTAATTAAATTCTACATTGATGGAAGGAGATTAATTTGTAGGAAAGAGCAACCATTGGATGGACAGGGAGAGGTAGATCGATGGTGTATAAGGATTTCACTGAGTAAACATGCAAGTACATATAAAATCTCTTCCTTTGTGAGGTCCGATATGAGAATCATATTTCAAGGGTCGAGATATAACGATGATGAAGATCTATGGCCAGAAATGATTTTGCAAGACAAAGGTTTGAGCAGGAAGAAGATAAGTTTATGTGCAAAATGGAGATAAAGTGAGGATAAAAACAATGGTGCAGATTTCATCTAGGAGATATCTAGGGTTCATAATCATTTCACGAGGGAGACATGCTCACTTTGAAGATGGAAACATATTTTCAAAATCTAGGGGACCCGAAAGCACTACCATGGTAAACACAGGGGAAGACTAACAAATCTCATCCATTCACGCATCTTCAATGAGATCCGATGGTGTACATGAAAATCACTGAGACAACTTGCACACTCAAAGTTAGAGAGGGCCTATTCGATATCGCGCTCGAATATTGGAGGTAAAAAAGTCATGTTTACATAGCGTGATGGTTTATAAGGCTAATCATCTTGACATTAACCGTATAAGCTAGGATTTGAAAACCAAACAGTCTATTACTACTCCCACCACTCTGCAACTCCGACATTTGCCAAGCATGAGTCAGTTGGATATAACCGCAACCTCCAAAAGTGTCAACCGTCACCACCAGGTACTCGTTCATCATTTATCAACCCTTTTGTGTTCTGTAATTCATCCAATTGGTAGCTTTGCCATGGCCTCATCTGTAAAAATCCTTGACCCGTTCGAGGAGATCATCTATGATTGAATTTACAACACTTCTGATCCTAGTTTGTAGTTGTCCAGTGTTAGTGATGCCCATAACGCTTTCTTATCACCTTCCAAAGACCAGTTGAAACTGTTGGAAAATTTAAAGTCATCCTTAATAGGGTTGACATTAGAACAATTTCCTCATTTCCCAGATATTTTCCAAAGGGTAGCCTCCAATTATTCCTCTACTAGGGAGTCCATCTTAGATGATACCCACTCCCATGTCATTTGAAAAATTACACTAGAAGCTATCAGGGCTTCCATAAGTCTCTCTGAATCCCGATGTCAGGCCCTGATCCATTTCACTAAAGCAAAGGTTCTAAATGTATTCAGGAAAGCCGACTTAGAATCCAAGAATAATTTTTTCCAAACCATTTTGAAGACTCTGGTTCCCTTAGAGACCCTTATCACCCCACTTTCCTACGAATTGTTCATAAATCCTATCATATCATCCATCTCCCTCTTGAGTCAAATCTTAGGTCTTGATAGTGATATCATGGTCTCTGAAGTAATGCTAGGAATTATCCTTTACCTGAGTCAATCTAAATCAGGAATTAAGTTTAATGAGTTCTTGGTCTAAGAAATCAATTATTATATTGAGAAGTTTCATTTGGATAAGCACTTTAGATACCAGGTGCATCTATTTTCCATCATAGTTAGTTCCATCCAGTAGACCCTCGAGGACGTGGATCTAGAGGTGTTCAAAGACTAACCCCGGTCTCTCCAGAATATCTAGGACTGGTCTTAGACTGTGTTCATTGATAGAATTGTCCTCAGCATCTCTAGACTATTCAACCCTAAAGAGAATAGGATATCATAAGACATGAAGCTTTCCTTGCAGCAAGAGGGTATTGGATATTGGTTCCTGATGCAGAAGTATTCAGTTATCAGGGTATATGGTTTTTCAACTGCTCCTTTCATGCTACCAGTTTTCCTAACTCCCTTATTATTTGCACTAGAATTGATCAGGCAGAGGATTTATGCTGATGAGGAGCATTTTACTACTCATTGGAAGGACTCTTGGATCAAATACCCTATTAATTTTCTGCCCTTCATTGTGAATAAGTCAACAGCGTTACCAATGGTGGAGAAATATTTGAAGGTCATGAACTTTCAGGTGACTTGTGCACAGAATTAATATCCTAAGGGGATAATTTCCCATAAGAGGGTCCAAGTGTAGAGGTCAATCTTTATTCACTCCATGATCCCAAACTTGTCCTAGGAGGCAAATTCTCTTGCCTCTGATTTTGTCTGGACAACTATAGATAAAATTTAGGATCCCAATTGTTATAATAATCAACCCATAGTTACCTACCTTAGACATTAATTAAATCATTGTTATCTTATTACCTAGTCTCCTAGATTCCACTCTATGTTGGTTTCCTTCTACATGTCCTAGAAGTCAACACATGCCAAAACTGAGTCATGGAGCACTTGGGAAACTTCCTAGAAACCCTTTTTAGTATGTCTTATTTATTTTAGTTCCTCCAAAGTGCATATCTAATTTTTATGAGAAGCTTCCTATTTTATTGAGAATTAAGGCAAAAGGAAAAGCTAGAGTAGGTGCAGTTGACTTGTTTTTTGTCCACATCATCCTCCCTCCTTTTATCCTAATTAAATCATGTATGAGTTGTCTTTCCATCCCTCTTTATCTTTCCTATTTGAATTATCCAATTCGTGAGCATCTTGGTGGATTTGGAAACTGCTTTATACACCTATGGGGGATTTGACTAGATTTAGTAAGCCTACTTTTTGACCTTTTCAAATGGCATCCTTATGCATTCAAATATCTCATGTAATTATATATTGAAGAAACCTATTACTTCACAATTTTGGCTATTGTACGCTTATTCAATATATATTAGTGTTATGCTCCAATTTCAGTCTCCTTTGATGTTGATTTTGCATGTTTGATTAGCAATTTTGTGAGTGTAATTGTTCTATCTCTTGGGTTCAATTTCCACATGGTATCAGAGCCTTTTTTTATTGATTTCTCTCCTTCCATATTTCTATTTCAGGTTCAACATCTTGACTGGGAGCATATTCTGCTGACTGAAGGGCACAATTTTTGAGCTATGGACCAATCTCAGAAGATCATCTTGAATCCATTCAATTTATTTGAGTGGAAATTTGAGATGGAGAAATTTTTTAGAGTGAAATGTCTCTACAAGGTTACTATGTCAACTGAGGTAGAGCCCAATGCAGCTGCAGAGAAAATCAAATGGCACAATAGGAGGGATGAGGCCTATGGTCTTTTGTGTCTAAGAATTTCGAGAGACCTCCTCTTCCATCTTGATGGATTGGCATCACCTAATGAAGTGTCATAGAATATTGTAGAGATTTTTAGTAAGACAAATGATATGAGAGGACATCAAATCAAGAATGAGTTGATCTACTTGAGTCCCAGTAGCTTCAAATCCTTGCAACTCTATTTTTCCAAGTTTAAAGCCCTTGTTTTGCAACTAAATTAGTGTGGGATCAAAAAGAAGGAAGAGAAACTAGTTTTGGCCATACTCTCAAAGCTTGGCCCTAACTATTCATTGTTTTTTTTGACCTTCCATGCCACCAAGTTGATAGCTCGAGCCTGGAAGATGCCTAATCTTGTAGAGTTCATGGAATCCCTCACACAGGAACAAGATAAGTTGGTGATGATGGGCACCATCAAACCTTCCAAAGACCAAGATTTGGTTGCTGGAGATTCAAGGGTGGATTCAAAAAGAAAGAAAAAAGCTAAAAATCCACCTGATAAAAAGAGAGACAAGAACAAGTCTCAAGAGGAGCCCCAAGGTTCCAAGAAGAACTTCCAGAAGAAGAAGAACAAAGGAGAAATGAGCAAGTGCGCATACTACAGTAAGGGCTATCATCCTAAGAGCTCTTGTATGAAGAAGCAAATTGACATGTTGACCCAAATCCTGGAGAAGAATAAGATCTCCCTTCCCGATTTCTCAAAGAAGAGGGAAGGAGGATCAAATTCAGAGGATAGAGAGAGAGTACATGCCTTGGTTGTTGGCACATCAAGCTCACCTAGCTTCATCATATACTCTGGAGCTTCTAGACATATGGTTTTGACAAAAGAGGCATTCTCCTCTCTTGACATGTCGAAAGGTCCACCAATAGTTTTGGGAGATGACTCTCTCACTGACAGTTTGGGAAAAGGAAGGATTGATCTTGACTGTGGTAAGTTCAATAATGTGTTGTATGTTCCAGGTCTTGCCTCTAATCTCTTGTCAGTGTATCAGATGACTCACACTGGGTCTCCAAATAAGTTCATATTCTCCCTTGATGATGTTGAAATCACTGATATTTTGAATGGTAAAGTCATAGCAAAAGGTGTCGTTGATCACACTTTGAAGGTATACATGTTTTCCCATTTTCTACCCTACTCAAACCCCTCTACTCTTCTGATTCATGCTAATGAGGCAAGCAGGATTTGGAATGAAATATTTGGCCATCTTAACTACAAGTATCTTTCTTATTTGAGTGAAAAATATATGGTCATAGGGTTACCAAAGATCAAGTTTTCCAAGGGAGTCTGTCAAGTTTGTATCTTAAGAAAACACCCAGAGCACAAATTTGAGAGAGCTAGTCATGAGAGAACCTATGCATCTCTTGAGTTGATCCACAGTGACATTGCTGGTCCATTTCCTCATATGTCCATGATTCAATCCAAATATGCATTGACCTTCATAGATGACTTTTCCAGGAATTGTTGGGCCTACTTCCTAAAGCATAAGTCTGAAGTTTTTGACCTCTTCAAAGTCTTTAAAGCCTTGGTTGAATACCAGTCTGGGAGGAAACTCAAGATACTTAGATCTGAAAATGGTGGTGAGTATGTCAAGTCTAATTTCATTCAGTATTGTAAATATGTGAGTATTCAGATGCAGCATTCAATCCCTTACACACCACAACAAAATGGTGTTGCTGAGAAAAAGAACAGGTCATTGAAGGAGATGGAAACCTCCATGGTGGAGGCTTAGACTTTGCCACCAAATTTTTGGGCCGAGGCTATAAACTGTGCATCCTACATCCAGAATAGGGTGCCTTATAAGGATCTTTTTGGTATGACTCCTTTCGAAGCTTGGAGTGGGCACAAGCCAGATGTGACCCATTTCGGGATTTTTGGCTCAAAGGCTTAGGCTAGAATTCTAACTGAAAACAAAAAGGATTTGCAGCCCCAAAGCCAAGAGTGCCTATTTGTTGGGTATTCTAAATATTCAAAAGGGTACAATCTTCTCAAATTTATCACTAACAAATATTTCATTGAAAGGAGTGTTCAATTCCAAGAAGAGCCTTTAGTAGCAGTTGAAGTTGGAGAGTCTTCTTCACCACCAGATCCATTGATTGTAAGTGGAGAGACTAATGAGTTTGCTGGTTCTGATAAATCTGATCATGATTCTTTGATTGCATATCCTGATAGTCCTACAAGACCAAAATGGGCAGAAAATACCATTCATGTAGTTGGGGAACTAGCTGGAAATCCTAGTGACACTAGGAGCACTAGATCTCAGTTTGAGAGTGCCCTTTGTATGAAAGATCCTTTATTTTCTGAGAAGTGCTATTTGATGGTTGAATCAGATCCACAAACATATGAAGATGCATCACATGATCCAATATGGTAAACATTCATGAAATAAGAATTCAACTCGCTCAAGAAGAATAACACTTGGGAACTGGTTGATCTTCCCCTAGGGAGGAAGCTAGTTCAATGTAAGTGGGTTTTCAAGACTAAGTTTTCTGCTGATGGTTCATATTTGAAATAAATGGAAATATTGGTAGCCAAGGGATACTCACAAGTACATGGTATTGACTACAATGAAACCTTTGCACCAATGGCAAAGATGGACTCCATAAGGCTAGCTTTAGCCATTGCAGCTTTGAAGTAGTGGGAGGTACATCACATGGATGTGAAGTGTGCTTTCCTAAATGGAGATCTCATTGAATAGATTTACATGCATCAACCTGAAGGGTTTGTTTCTAATCCATATTTAGTGTGCAGGTTAAAGAAATCATTGTATGGGCTCAAGCAAGCCTCCAAGGCTTGGTATGCCAAGATTGATGGCTTTCTGCTGTCATTGAGTTTTGTTATATGCAAGTCTGATCCTAATGTATATTTGAAGCTGATTCATGGATATTTGATGATTATTGTCTTGTATGTGGATGACCTTCTGATTATAGCAAGTTCAAAGAAAGATATTGCCTCCTTGAAGGATGCAATGAACCATGCATTTTCTATGACGGATTTGGGATTGTTGAGCCAATTTTTGGGTTTCAAAATTGCTCAATCCCAACATGGAATAAAAGTACATCATTCCAAGTATGCCTTAGATTTGCTGAACAATTTCAACATGAAATATTTCAAGCCAAGCAAGACTCCCTTCCTTTCAGGAGTTAAGCTTGAAGAAGCAGATTCTTCCCCTATGGTACATAATACATTGTATAAGCAGTTAATTGGGTGTTTTCCTTATCTTACACACACTCGACCTGATATATCTTATGCAGTTAGTGTGGCTTCAATATACATGGATCAGCCTCATGAGATCCACTGGAGGGCAGCCAAAAGGATCCTAAACTTTGTTCACGGAACAAGAACTCATGGGATCTTCTTCTTCTGTGCATCTTCAGAACAAGTAGCAGAAATCATAACCAATTTTTTTTGTGAGAAGAAATTAAGCAATATCAAATCACTGTTAGGGATTGCTGATCATGTTGTGAAGCATGATTCATGACAATATTTTCAAATTTTGTTTTCTTGTCCATGTTTAAGGGAGGATTTTCCCACTGGGTTTTTACCTCTTTCCTTGGTTGTATGGACAAGCAGTATGTAAAGGGTGACTAAGCCTTGCTGCTAGGCCCTATAGTTTTCTGATATTTACTCATCAATTTGGGATTAAGGGGGGGTTTTAGAATAATCAACCCATAGTTACCTACCTTAGACATTAATTAAATCATTTTTGTCTTATTACCTAGTCTCCTAGATTCCACTCTATGCTAGTTGCCTTCTACATGTCCTAGAAGTCAACACATGCCATAATTGAGTCATGGAGCACTTGGGAAACTTCCTAGAAACCCTTTTTAGCATGTCTACTTTATTCCAGATCCTCCAAAGTGCATATCTGCTTTTTCTGAAAAGCTGCATGTTTTATTGAGAATTAAGGCAAAAGTAAAAGCTAGACTAGGTGTAGTTGACTTGTTTTTTGCCCACATCATCCTCCCTCCTTTTATCCTAATAAAAGAATGTATGAGTTTTCTTTCAATCCCTCATTAGCTTTCCTACTTGAATTATCCAATTCGTGAGCATCTTGGTGGATTTGGAAACTGATTTATCCACCTATGGGGGATTTGACTAGATTTAGTAAGCCTACTTTTTGACCTTTTCGAATGGAATCCTTATGCATTCAAATATCTCATGTAATTATATATCGCAGCAACCTATTACTTCACAAGGTTGGCTATTGTACACTTATTCAATATAGATTAGTGTTATGCTCCAATTTCAGTCTCCTTTGATGTTAATTTTGCATGTTTGATTAGTAATTTTGTGAGTGTAATTGTTCTATCTCTTGGGTTTAATTTCCACACTAACGAAGTGCAAGGTACGGCTCTAGCTACTCCCTCGACCCTAACCAGTGATGGTAGAAGAATAATTTCTTGGTCAAAGGTGGACGATATGGAATGTGATGAATAGACTCCTAGCAAGAATCCTAAGATAGGCGTAGAGGAGGACGTAATCAACCTGGATAAGGAGTTTAATTTTTAGTTTGATTCCCTCAAGACAATGATAAAATAAGAGCCTGGTATTGAAATCCCTGCTAGAGGGGAGGTTGCAAATCAGGTGGTCATTGCACGACCACTAATGGTTGGGAAACCAGTCACTACATGATCAGACAAAAAACCCTTAGGATATTCAAAGTTAAAGAAGAAGGGAGTTGAGGAGAATTTCCTCAAATATCAAACATATTCCTTCACTTCTTCTACTAAAGGACAATTCAAGAATGACAAGAAGATGTTTGATATCTATGGGAAACTCAAGGAGCATGCCAAAACTGAGACTCAGAGGCAATCCAAAGAGTTGAGGAAGTTGACAGGTAGCAAGGTCTCCCTCACCACTGTAAGGAATATTACAACTAGATTTTTAAACTTGGCCATTGCTAATGAGGAAGGAATGTCAGAGATCGAGTTCAATATGGACAAGTTCTCAATCCCTTACAAGATTGTTTTCCATAAGGGAGTTAGTGATCTCATCTATGCTGACGTGAACAAGGAGGAATTGGCCCATATCAAGTCCCAACAGAGGGTGGATAAATTGGAAACCCAACTGAAGCAGGAAAGGGAAACAAATAAGAGTTGGAACCTGAAGGAAAAATTCCTATAGGACTAGGTGGAAGATCTCACTATGTTGATGTATTTGTAACTTCAGAATGTATTCATCTATGTATCTGATGTATTGTAACCCGATGTTTATTCCAGGATGTATCTATTATGTAATTGAGTCATGTTGTCATGCCCCAATGTTTTGATCAGGAGAATCAATAATGTAAACAAGTCATGTCAATTCATAGTGGGTGACCCTCTGATTGTGTAAGGGTTAAAGTCCCCACAGTTTCGGGGCACTAGGGTTATTAGACTCTCCTAGTAGAGGTCAGCCCTAGTAGGGTTTTAGTCATGTCGGGATTAGTATAAATAGAGAGTTGGGGTCTCTATTTAGTACACATCACTCACACACTCAAGTGTAGCGCATAGTTGAGGAAGGAGAAGACACTGGGGCTAGACAAGATGAAGATTACTGTTATCGGGAGTGCATCTTACTATTTTGGGGTTTTACATCTTGTGTTGATTCTATCTTTGAGGAAGTTGCGGGGTTTTCTCCATGTATGGTTTCCCTGATGAAAAACATTGTGTTCATTGTCTCTTATGTTTGATTGTTGTACTTGTTTTTCTCTCAGTAAAGATCCTAACATAATGCTAGCTTAATGTTGAAAAACTAACATGGTATCAGAGCTAACCTAAGAAGAAGACACTGTGCAACAAAATAAGACATCATGCTCATGCTACAGACGATGATGAACCATCCAGGAAGAGATCCAGATATGAAAGTGAAGATTCTTCAAGCAAGGATGAATATGTTCTGATATCCGCTCTCACAGGTAACATTACTCATGGAAGTGATGATTGTCTTATAGACAGTGGGGCTTCCAAACATATGAGTGGATTCAAGGAATCCTTTGTGAGACTGTCAGAACATGAATCACCTCACAAAGTAAATCTAGGAGATGACTACCAATACCCAATAAAAGGTAGTAGGGAATCTTCCGATAAATTAGACTCTGGAAAGTCTCTAACAATGAAAGAAGTATTGTTTGTGCTAGGACTCAAGAAGAACCTTCTCTCCATATCAGCATTAGATGCAAAAGGAATGCGGGTTGCATAATAGATGGTCAAGTCATCATGTGTCCAAAAGGAAAGACTATCGATGATGCGGTAGTGATTGGAGAACAAGAAGGAGGATTGTACAAATTAAAGGGCCATCCAGAACAAGCCTTGGTCCATGACACAGTAGAGCCAAGTGAACTTTGGAATAGAAGGCTTGCACATGTGCATTACAGAGCACTACCTATTGCAAGCAAATTTGTCGAAGGTCTTCTAGAAATCCAAGCAAAACATGATGGGGTCTACAAAGGATGTGCGAAAGGAAAGAATACAAAGAAGACATTTCCAAGCAGTGAAAGCAAAGCAAAAGGAGTCTTGGAAATCATCCACTCTGATATATGCGGTCCTATGTCATCAAAATATCTAAGCGGGTATGCATATTATGTTTCTTTTATTGATGATTTTTCTAGGAAGACATGGGTTTACTTCATGAAGAACAAAGACGAAGTATTCAGTAAGTTCAAGGAATTCAAAGCCTTGATAAAGAACCATACTGAAAAGAAGATCAATACCATTTGATTAGATAATTGTGGAGAATTCACTTCAAATGAATTCAAAGAGCTATGCAAAGAATCAGGGATTAACAGGGAGTTGTCCACTCCTTATAATCCACAACAGAATGGGATTGTAGAATGGAAGAATAGAACTATCATGGAAGCTACAAAATCAATGCTTCATGATCAAGACCTTCCTATGCATCTTTGGGTAGAAGCTTCCAGAACAGCGGTGTATGTACAGAACTGTACTCCACATAGAGTACTCAAGAACAAGACTCCTGAAGAAGTCTTCTCTGGCAAGAAACCAGAAGTCAGCCATCTCAGAATATTCGGTTGTCCTGTGTACATCCACATTTCAAAAGAGAACAGGACTAAATTAGATCCTTCAGGAAATAAGGGTATATTTGTGGGATACTCTGAAAGCTTGAAGGCTTACAGAATATATTTCCCAGTATACAAAAAGATTGACATCAGCAGGGATGTGACATTTGATGAAGACACAGCTTACAACAAATCCAGAAAGAGACCTGCTGAAGAACCTAAAGAAGAAGAAGCACCTAGAATTCATGATACAACCATGAATGAATAAACTCGAGAAGAAGATCGAGAATTTGAAGAACCACAAAGACCTGTAGATCCACCTCTAGAGAAGAATCCTCACAAGAGGAAACCTACTTGAGTACGAGAACTTATCCAAGGTGCAGAGAGATATGGGGCTCCAGAAGAGAATCACAGAGAAAGAAAGAGGACCAGATCCTATTCTAGGTATGTAGCTTTACTATGTGATTTCATTGATAAAGAACCTTCTAGTTATGAAGAAGTGGTAGAACAGAAAGAATGGAAGGATTCTATGATCGAAGAGTACCAATCGATCATGAAGAATGATGTTTGGGATGTTGTCCCAAGACCAGACGAGAAGTCAATTGTAACTTCCAAATGGATCTACAAGATCAAACATGCTACAGATGGTAGCATTGAAAAATATAAGGCAAGATTTGTAGCTCGGGGTTTCTCTCAGAAAGAGGGAATATGAAGAAACCTTTGCACCTGTAGCCAGATACACTTCCATCAAATCAGTACTTTCTCTGGCTGCAGTGATGAAATGAAAGATACATCAAATGGATGTCAAGACTGCCTTCTTGAATGGTGTAGTGGAAGAGGAAGTGTATTTAGAACAACCACTCGGTTTTGAGACACATGACAGGGAGTCTCATGTATGCAGATTGAAGAAAGCCCTGTATGGTTTGAAATAGGCATGGAAGACATGGTACAGCAGAATTGATAGCTTTCTATCAAGTTTGGTCTTTACCAAGAGTAAAGCAGATTCCAACCTCTACTACAAGGTTGAAGATGGTAACCCGTGATGCTTCTACTATATGTAGATGATATGTTTGTGACAGGTATGGATGGGTTGATTACTGATACAAAGAGAAATCCTGCTACCGAGTTCGAGATGAAGGACTTGGGTATGATGCATTACTTTCTAGGTATGGAGGTGTGGCAGAGTGCAGATGGAATCTTCCTTGGACAAGGGAAGTATGTAGTAGAGATCCTAAAGAGGTTTGGGATGATGGACTGCAAGAGTATGGCCACACCTATGGCATCGAACCTAAAGCTATTGAGTGATGCTTCATCAGAGTTGGTTGATGCTACGATGTATCATTAGATGATTGGATCATTGATGTACCTAACAAACACGAGACCAGACATTTGCTTTGCTATGAACACCTTGAGCCAGTTCTTGATAGATCCGAGAAATGTTCACTTGATTGCTGCAAAGAATATTCTGAGGTACCTGAGGGGTACAGTTTACTATGGGATCAAGTACGATGCAAATCAGAAGATTAACCTAGAGGGTTATGTTGATTCAGATTGGGCAGGAAGTGCCATCGATAGGAAGAGCACTTCAGGGTGTTGCTTCAATATGGGATTAGGTGTGATCTCTTAGTTTAGCAGGAAGTAATCCTGTGAAGCATTGAGTACAGCTGAAGCAGAGTATGTCAAAGCTTGTTCAGCTAGTTGTGAGGTAGTATGGCTGAGGAAGCTACTATCTGATTTATTTGATCTCCAGATGGATGCTACTTGTATACATTGTGACAACTAGATTTACGTTAAGTTGTCAGAGAATCCATTGTTCCATGACAAGTCGAAGCACATCAATATCAAGTATCACTATATCAGGGATATGGTGCAAAGGGGAGCAGTGAAGCTCCAGTATTTTGCGACGGAGGAACAGATAGCTGATGTGTTGATGAAGCCATTGGCCAAAGTGAAGTTTGAGTACTTCAGGGAGAAGCTTGGTGTTCTCCAGATCGAGGTTTCCTCCAAGGGAAAGTGATGAGTCCCAAATCCATTTTGACGAGCAGGTCAGATGTAAGGGCTAAGCCACTCTGTCATGGTGAGAGGACTCAGTTCCTTCCATGTCAGATATGAGTGCCAAGATCCAAAGCCATTCTGACGAGCAGGTCAGATGTAAGGGCTGAGCCATTCTGTCATGGTGAGAGGATTCAGTTCCTTCCATGTCAGATATGAGTGCTAGCCATTCTGTCATGGTGAGAGGATTCAGTTCCTTCCATGTCAGATGTGAGTGTGAGCCATTCTATCATGGTGAGAGGATTCAGTTCCTTCCATGTCAGATGTGAGTGCAGGCCATTCTGTCATGGTGAGAGGATTCAGTTCCTTCCATGTCAGATGTGAGTGCTGGGCCTTTCTGATGTGATTGTAGGTTCCTTCATGATCAGATGTGAGTGTTGGGCATGCCTTTCTGACGAGTAGGTCAGATGTAAGTGTTGGGCGAAGACCTACCTAATGGATAGGACTACAACCAGCATGAAAGAAGGTAGGCTCTGTAGAACTTCCTATGATGAGATAGCACACATGATGATGACTAGATGAGATCTAGATCGAGCTATGATCCAAATCCAGTTATGATGACTCTGAGAGATCCATATTGAGTGATGATCCAGATCTAGCAGTGATGATCCAGATTGAGAGATGATCCAGATCTAGTCCAGTAATGATGATCCAGATCCAGTGATGTTGATCCAGATCAAGAGATAATCCAGATCCAGTGATGATGTCCCATGATGATCCAGATCGAGAGATGATCCAAATCCAGTGATGATGATCCAAATCGAGATATGATCCAAATTCAAAGAATGAAGATGACTTGAAGACTCAAAAGACTCAAGATGCAGATGATGAGATGGTCCAGTTGATGCAGAGAAGAAGACCAGTGCTAAAAATTGTGTCGAAAGAATACCTTCCTTGTTAAGAGGGAGTGTTGATGTATTTGTAACTTTGGAATGTATTCATCTATGTATCTTATGTATTGTAACCCGATGTTTATTTTGAGATGTATATATTATGTAATTGAGTCATGTTTTCATGCCCCAATGTTCTTATCGGGAGAATCAATAATGTAAACAAGTAATGTCAAGTCATTGTGGGTGACCCTCCGATTGTGTAAGAGTTAAAGTCCCCGCAGTTCCAGGGCACTAGGGTTATTAGAATCTCCTAGTAGAGGTCAGCCCTAGTAGGTTTTTAGTCATGTCAAGATTAGTATAAATAGAGATTTGGGGTCTCTATTTAGTACACATCACTCACACACTCAAGTGTAGCACATAGTTGAGGAAGGAGAAGACACTGGGGCTAGACAAGAAGAAGATTACTGTTGTCGAGAGTGCATCTTACTGTTTTGGGGTTTTACATCTTGTGCTGATTCTATCTCTGAGGAAGTTGTGGGGTTTTCTCCATTTATGGTTTCCCCGATGAAAAAAACCGTGTTCATTGTCCCTTGTGTTTGATTGTCGTACTTGTTGTTCTCTCAGTAAAGATCCTAACATAATGCTAGCTTAATGTTGAAACACTAACACACTGCACAGAACTTTCTGTTACAGACCCTTGCAACAGAGCACCCTATTTCAACGGAACAACCTACTTCAATGGAGCAACATATTCCTATAAGGCATCCTACGTCATCAGCTAAGCCTCTAGCAAAGTTCTATGCATACAAAAAGAGGAGAAAGATACCTATCAAGGACATCCAACTCCCTTCTCAAACTGTGCAATTGGAAGGAGAGATTGAGACATTGCACCATCAAGTTTTGGATCTAAAAGGTCTCCTTACTATGTTGGAGGCTGAAAAACATATGTGGAAAGAAGAGAAGCGATAAATGCAGGAAAGGATCGATGAGATAAATGAATACATCACCTCTAAAAATAATTCACCCACTTCTCTGGTGATCAAAAACATGTATGACATGTCCCTATAGGACCTAGAGATCACTCAATTAAAGGAAGCAAATTAAGTGCTTCAGGACAGGATCACTGCAAAGGAAAGTGAAGACTCTTCTAGAGATATTAAGACACTAAAAGAGAAGATATCCAGGTTTTTAAGTGTTAGGATTATTAATCCTCCCTTGTTCATACTTTCTATTATATTAATTAGCCTAACTTAGGAACCTATATAAATTAAATGAGTCCACTAGTGAAATTGGGTCCACATGGCCCAATGGGACCACATATACTAGTAATTGAAGTGTGTGGGAAAATTATAGAGGTTAAATTCCACTACTACATGTGCATGCGTCAGTGGGGGCACCTCCTAGACCAATCCCTTCATTTTAGGAGCCACTGGGAGTCTCGGCACCAACCTACTTCAATTAGTTGGAGTTAGCATTAGTTAGCCTCAGTTAGCCTTAAATTACCTTCATATGACTCACAATTAGTTATCTAGTGCATGCTTTGCATGGATAATGCATGCATGCATGGGGAGTAGTGCTTTTGTTCACCTACCACACTCAATTGCACTGAGTTAACTGGTTGTCACTGTCAGTTTTAGTCGGTGGTGCATCAAAGAGTTGATTTGATGGACTCCAATATTGATTGGGAGACCTTGAGTTAGATATTCAGTTAGATACAGTCTTATCCACTTCGAGGATTCAAATTCATTACTCATGCATTTGAATTCTACCTATTTTTAATCTATTGTACACCGGATATTATTATGATGAATATACTGTAAATTCCTGAGCAATACTTGTCTGTTTCCTGTGTGGTTTGTTTTTCTTAGTTTGTATGTTGATTCTCCATTCAATTTTAGCAACATAATCAGAACTCTTTTCCTGAATATCTTAATGACATTCATGTTCTAATATGGTATCAGAGCCTTCTCATGGAGGTTTCATACTTGTTTCTCCTCATTGAACATCAGAAGCGGGTGGGTTTCCATAGAAGTCCCCTATGAAAATTTGCTAGCTTTGGATTCATTCAAAGTAGCAAAGAGTGTGTGACGGACCCCAAAAACTTGTTCATGTCTGGAGGAAAAGTATGATTCTAACAATTCATATGTTTTATGGTTATTTGTAGTGAAATTGACAGGTGCTACGTAGCTTGAGAGAAGCATTTGAAGTCTTCCAGCCGGAGCAATTATGAGTTCTCAAATTCCTGAGCCACGTATCCTCACAACTTCCAATTTCCTTTATTGGAGGATTGATATGTAGCTGGCCTTGCACAATCATTAATACCACAATATCATACATGGATGGAAGGATGAGCCTCATCAGCCGGTTAAGTGGAACAAGTTTCTGAACCGTTGTGATGAAGCATTCGGGTATTTATGTACTTATATTTCTATAGATATCCTCTTCCATCTGGAAGGATTGAGTACTCCTAGAGAAGCCTGGGAGAAGCTTGATAGCTTGTTTAACAAACAATATGATATTTAGGGACACATTCTAGAGAATGAGTTGGTATATTTACATCCCAGTAGTTTCGAGACTATTAAGCAATTCTTCTCCAAGTTTGAGTCTCTAGTACTCCAATGTAGATAATGTAAGATAAAGCGTAAGGATGAATAGAATGTCCTTTCTATGCTCAGCAAAATAGGCCCTGAGTACTTTGTCTATGTATCTATGTTTCATTCCAAGCAGGAAAGCTTTCCTAATTGGAAACTACCTTCTCTAGATTCATTCTCCGAGTCCTTAATCAAAAAACAAAACAAATTGATTCGAATGGGAGTCATTCAAACTTCCAAAGATCAAGATATTTTGATTATTGACTCTTCCAAACTGCAAGAAAAAGGGAAACCAAAGAAGAAGGATCCAAAGGCAGCTGATTCGAAGCCTAAACAAAATCAGCAAGCTTCTGAAAGGGCCTCCATCTCTAAGAAGAAGAAATTTGAGAAAACATTATGTCCCTACTATGAAAAATGGTATCACCTTGAAGATCATTGTATGATGAAGGAACTTGATGAAATGTATGCTCTTCTCAAGCAGCATAATGTTCAAAGAGAAAAATAGTCTTATAATGGACATGAAATATGTCATGCTTTGAAAGTAGGACTACCTTGGTCTACAGCCTATTTGATTGATTCTGGAGCCTCAAACCACACAATTGCCTCCAAGGATCTCTTCGCCTCTCTCAGTGTCAAAGAAGGGCCCACTATTCACATGGGATATGGTTCCCAAATACCAAAAGAAGGGAAGGGAACCATCAAAGTGAATCATGGTGTGTTCATATATGTCCTATATGTTCCCTCACTTGCAGCTAATTCGTTATCTATTTATCAGATGACCCATACTGGATTTCCAAAGCAAGTATTGTTTGGACCTGACTCACTAGAGATCAACAATATCTCAACTAGGGAGATTATAGAGAAAGGGATTGTTGATCATGCCTCTAAGGCATATTATTTCTCTCACTTCATGCCATTCTCAGTTCCAACATCATCACAGCTTCCATTCGAAACTAATGAAGGTATAAACATTCCTTCACTTCCTATTGCAATTTTAGTTTTAAATCCTGACATTTATGATTCAAATTCAGAAAAGGAGTCATCCCAGTTTGATCCATACATTGAGCTTACAATTCAAAGGGATATAGATCTAGACCCAGCATCTACCTCATTCCAACAGCCTAAATGGGCTAAGCGGCTCATAGAAGCATCTAGAGATGGTGTTGGGGATCCATATGACAAAAGAAGAATGAGGTCCCAGTATCAAAAGGAGAGTGCAGCACTATCTAACATAGATCCTCTTCTTGTTGAGAGGTGTTTCATGATGCTTGGGTTAGATCCTCAATCCTTTAGGGAGGCTTTCCATGATCCTATATGGCAGGCAGCCATGGATGAGGAGTTTGATTCGCTACATGACAACCAAACCTGGGAACTTCTCCCCTTACCTCCAGGAAGGAAGCTGGTATAGTGCAAATGGATCTACAAAACCAAAATATCCATTGATGGGAGCACAACCAAGTACAAGGCTCAGTTGGTGGAAAAAGGGTGTTCTGAAGTCCAAGGCTTGGACTACAATGAGACATTCACTCCAGTAGCTAGAATGGATTCCATCAGGTTGGTATTGGCCATTGCTGCTTCCAAGAGATGGGAAGTACACCACATGGATGTGAAGAGTGCCTTCCTCCATGGAGATTTGGAGGAGGAGATATATATGAAACAACCTGAGGGGTTTATTGATGATCCTTCCTTAGTCTACAAACTAAGGAAATCACTGTATGGGCTCAAATAAGACCCAAGGGCATGGTACTCCAAGATGGATGCTTTCCTCATCTCTCAGAAGTTTGAAAGGTGCAAATCTAATTACAATGTCTACATGAAGAAGAAGGAGGGGTTCTTGCTTCTATTTGTATTGTATGTGGATGAATTGTTCATTACTAGAATCTCTACTGCTGAATTAAGCAGCATCAAGTCTGCTCTTAATAAAGCATTCGCTATGACTGACTTAGGATTGTTAATACAGTTCATTGGTCTCGAAGTAAGTCAAAATAATTCAGGAATCATGATCTCATGGTCTAGGTATTCATCAGACATGCGTAAGAGGCTCCACATGGAGGATTGCAAGGCATACCCCTATCCTTTCTTATCAGGCATCAGGCTTGAAGAAGGTGGTTCCACACCTTTGGTAGACAACACTCTCTATAGACAGCTCATTGGAAGCCTTCTGTATCTCACTCATTTGAGACCAAACATATCCTATGATGTGAGTGTTTCTTCCAGATATATGTAGGAGCCACATGAGCTGCACTGGAAGGCAGCAAAGAGGATCTTGCACTATGTGCAGGGTACTATTGATTATGGGATCCACTATGTTGCTGGAGCACAGCTGGATCTCACAGTATTTATAGACTCGTACTGGGAAGGAGATGGAAATCATAGGAAATCCACCTCAGGTTTTGTATTCATGATTGGATCTAGACCAATTTGTTGGTCCAATAAGAAGCAAGCAGAGTATCGAGGAGTTGTGAATGCAGCTATTTAGGAAGTTTGGTTGCATGTCATCTTGATAGAGTTTGGGATTTAGACTTTAGGTACAGTAGATATTTATTGTGACAACCAGAGTACAATCAAGATATCCAGTGATCCTGTTCAAAAGCAGAGGACAAAGCACATAGAAGTTCACATGCACTACATTCGGGAACTGGTGCATGACAGAACCATCACATGGAACTACTATCTGAAAAAGGATCATATTGGATATATTTTTACCAAGTATTTTAGTGAAAAGAGATTTACCTTTCTGAGGTCTCTTTTGGGAATTAAGGATTGATTCTTCGTTCCTATCTTGAGGGGTTTTTCCCAAGAGGTTTTCCTACCTAATTTATATTGTGTCTCTTAGATTGTATATTGGGTGACCTATGGTCTCGTTACCAGGGCCCAAAAAATTTCGAAGTTAGGATTCAAGGGGAGTGTTAGGATTATTAATCCTCCCTTGTTCATACTTTCTATTAGATTAATTAGCCTAACTTAGGAACCTAAATTAATTAAATGAGTCCACTAGTGCAATTGGGTCCACATGGCCTAATGGGACCACATGTACCAGTCATTGAAGTGTGGGGGACAATGCTAGAGGTTAAATACCAATTACTACATTTGCATGCATCAGTGGGGGTGCCTCCTAGACCAATCCATACATTTTAAGAGCCACTAGGAGTCTCGGCACCAACCTACTTTAGTTAGTTGGAGTTAGCACTAGTTAGCCTTCAGTTACCTTTATATGACTCACTATCAATTAGCTAGTGCATTCTTTGCATGGATAATGCATGCATGCATGTAGAGTAGAAGTTTTGTACACCTACCAGTGACCACACTCAGTTCCACTGTCAATTTGAGTCGGTGGTGCATCGAAGAGTTGATTTGATGGACTCTGATATTGATTGGGAGACCTTAAGTTAGAGATTCAGTTAGATACAATATTATCCACTTGGAGGATTTGAATTCATTGCTCATGTGTTCGAATTCTACCTATTTGTAATCTATTGTACACTGGATATTATTGTGATGAATATACTGTAAATTCCTTAGCAATACTTGTTTGTTTCCTGTGTGGTTTGTTTTTCTTAGTTTGTATGTTCATTATCCATTCAATTGTTGCAACATAATCAGAACTCTCTACTTGAATATATTAATGGCATTAAAATTCTAATATGAAGAAATTATCATAGGTCGAATTCCCCTACAAGGCGATAAGCATCTGCTTTGGGATGCATTGATAAAATAGATATCCCCATTAGGGAAACACCTGGTCATGTTGGATGAACAGAAGCAAGCAAGATATGTAAATACCTACAAGAAAGTATGGAAAGAAGTCCTAGGGAGGAGGCCCAAAAGGAAATTACTATCCTAAACGCAGCATCTATCGAGGAACTAATTTCTTTGAGGGTCACTAGTATGATCACACTTCTGGTGGAAACAAGAAGGATGAGTACAAAGCACAACTTGTTGCAGAATGCACTTGCAAGGATTGAAATTATGCATCAAGGGTTGGGGAAGTTCAGAAAATCATTCCAGCCCCTATTTCAGAAAGGATTGCCTTATTTTTTGGGTCTTTATGGGATTCTGATCCCTCATGGAAAGTACCTTGAATTACTGAATCAAGAAAGAGTGAACCATGCTAAGTTTGAGGGTGTGGATGGAGGGCTCAAGGGAGAGGTATTTTTCAGAAAACTCAACGAGGACTTTGAATTGCTTACTTAGTTCCTAATGACCACATCTAGCCTTCCTACTATCCTCCATAACCCCTTGATTGATCTGGATGCTGTCCTAAAGGATTTATTTGAAATGTCATTCCCCACAGGTTATCTCTGGGAGGACATACATAGTTTGAGCATTCAACAACTTATGGGAACAGCCAATAGCTATGTCAACAAAAATTGATTCAAAGGTGTTCTGAGCGGTCCCTTCCACCAAGCGATCCAAAAATCCCCAGGTGTCGAGAATTCCCATTTTGATCAATTGCACGCAGCACAGTGTGCCTTCCCAAAAAAAATTGTTGGAACGACACATCTACCACGTCAAATTTTGTTAGAATTTAGGATGTACTTTCGGTTTTGATTCCCGCAATGTAACTAATTTTGATTCCCTGTTTTGAGATACCTCTCGGGTTAAATCACACTTTAAATGTAACCTCTATGGAGGAGTAAGGATTGGAACTTTCATTCAGAAGCCTTCTACGCTTGTATTTTTGTAGCTCTGTCATTTTCTTGGAAGTAGTAATGAAAAGAATTTTCTTATTTTTGTGAGATTCATCAAGTTGTTCCATGTTCAGTTGTGTTTTCTTGTATTTCACATTTCCATGTATGTTCTTTGATGACAATACATTTCTAGATCATATGTAAGGAATTCGTCCTTGTTAGATGCTCCTTATATCAGAAACTATATCTGTTATGTGTGTATAATGACTAAGATGGAATTCATCCTTATATAGATGTTATGTTTTAGTTATTAGCCTCTATTGTTGTTTCTGCTAAAGGTGTTTTCAAGAGATTCTCCCATAGATAGGTTCATCTTGTTCCACTGGGCTTCTCCTTCATTCTCCTACCATTACATCAAGTTTTTAGACTGAAAACAACAACCATGTTGCCTCAGATTACATAAGAGAATCAACACTCATTATTGTTGTAATCCTCTTGAATACTTTTAGGTTGTGACTCCATTTCCCAATGGTACTTCTTGTTTGTCTGTCTTACAATCATTGATTTACAAATTTTATGGTCCTAGCAAATATCTAGCCTTCTGAATGCTTGCTTAAATCCATATGTGTATGTGAATGTTCTTGTGACAAAGAGAGAGCCCTCTCTAACTGTATAGGCTAGAATACAGTCTAAAGAATGGTTTGAAATGGTTACCCCAATGATATCCTACCACAACCATAGGAAAATCATTGGGTGATAACGCCCCCTCTATATTTATATCTCATAATCCCCCTCCCCTTACCACTAAGCTCCCTCCCATCTCTCCCTCTCTCTCTCTATCTAACCCCAAAACCCCCACTCCTCACCTATAATCCCATTTCTCTCTAATAGCACTACTCCTCCACAAACACCAACCCCTTGATATCTCTCTATCTCTCTCTATCACTCTCTCTCTCTACCCATAACTCCTAACCCTATCTATATCTCCCCCAATCCCATAACATCCCCACTATATCCCTCTCTCACCCCTAATTAATTCCTACCTCTAACCCTCTCTCTCTCTCTCTCTCTAAGCCCCTCTCTTATTCTCTCTCAATCCCCTACTCCTCCACATACACCTAACCCCTACCTATCTCTCATATTTGTGTGATGCAACCTCTACCCGATTCCTCCTCCCATGTAATATATGTAGGATGTAGTAGTACATTAAAGGGAAACATTGGTTGTATCCATGTTTCAAGTCGAGTAGTACGTTAAAGGGAAACATTGGTTGTATCCATGTTTCAAGTCGAGTAGTACATTAAAGGGAAACATTGGCTGTATCCATGTTTTTAGTACTCATTTTATTGTCATCTCGAATGGATAAGCACAACCTTTACCACAAGTAGCAATTATTCCAGATGCATATGTTATACCAGCCACATATGAAATCATGAATTAAACAGAAAGGTGATATAGCGGTTTTTCTTCAAATAGGGATTTTATTGAATAATGCGGGGTTCACAATGAGGAAATTTCCACTATGGAGATCTAGAGGAAATGACCACATTGCAAAGGCCGAACTAGCTATGAGATTTCTTCAAGAAACAGTTTGAATATTTGAACCATTGGATGTGAAATTATAAGTATTTATTTTAAAAGAAAATAATAAGAATATCATTTTCATTTAAATTGGAAAATCTAACAAGAATTGATTCATTGTTTCCTTCATGAAAGACATCGAAGTATGGTCCTTGTACAAAGCTGGTTGAACTTTTAGATGAAAACATGTTTTTGTTGTAGAATTCAATAACATGTACACATTTATTAAACATATAAAGGGGAAATCCTGAATCATCCAAGTGGGATTCCAGGAAGGCTGAGAGAACAAAATATGTACATTTTTTAGAGAATCAAAATGGGCGTGTTTGGAAATTAGACCGCTAACACCCCCTATAGCACTACCTATTACCACCCCTAACACCCCCTCCCTAAACCCCTAACATCCCCCCTCCAACTACCTAACTCCCCCTACCCATAATCACCCACACCCCCTCTCCAACTCCTTAACACCCCCCCTAACAACCTCTACCCCTAATCACCCACCCCTGTCTCTCCCACTAGGCCACTGACTCTCCCTCCTCTCTCTCTCTCTCTCTCTCCCGAATCCTTACTAAACAATTTTCTTTCTCTATTTCTCCCCTTCTCCATTAACCTCTAATATCCTACCCATTTAATACCTAATTGGTAATTCGAAATGTGTAAAAAAGGACATGGATATAGTGTTAAAATATCCAAAGGAATGTTGGGGTAATTTTGATATACCATTTGGAAGTGGTTCCGGTAAGAGTATGTTTGAAAAGTCTTAATCATATGGAATCATCCATCAAAGAGTTCGATGAACACCAGAGATGGAAGGTCATAACATATTTTTTAGGGTTTTATCCCTGCTTTCCATCAAATTTGGGAATATCATATGGTAAATTGGTCGGTATGGATTGCCAAAAAGGGTCATGCATGATGGGATCATTTATAAGTTTGGATAAGTCTAGTAAATCCAAAGTTGCTAAGAAAGGAAGCTTCCTATTTGGTTGTGGGTAGTTGTGATTTTGGTATGAAATAACAATACATTTAGGACCATAAGTATGTTGTTGTTGCATATGATAGTCATATTAATCACCCATATCTAGTTGTTGATAAACCAAATGGTTTTGTTGCATGGTTTGATTTGGGGAAACCAGTTGTTGAGGATTATAACCTACAATAGGTTGTAATCATTTATTAGTCATACCTCCTAGATAGGGTACTGGAGATACATATGAGTAACAGGGGGATTAAATTGGGCATATTATCCCCCAACCAAATATTGTATACTCATGACAAGTTGTTGGGTTGTTTGACCCCATACTATTGGTTGTTTCCCCAAAGTATATGTCAGTTGTTGAACATGACCACTCACTCCACTTGTCATGTCACTTGTTACATTATGGAAAGTATGGGTTAGTATTTGTTGTAGAACAACATCCAATTACATTTGGGAAACTAGTAGTAGGCATGAATAGCTTCTTAATGTATTAGAAACAGTAGATGTTTGTACAAGCTGTGAAACAACTGTAGTGGTGACTAGTGAAACAAATTGAGTACGAAACTATGTAGTTGTAGGTGATGAAGGATTGTTAACACTCATGGCTTGACTAATAGAAAATCATATGGAATGACCAAGGATGTCTCTTGGTAGTAAATAAGGTAAATACCTTCTAGTATATGTGTCAGAACGAGGTGTCAACTCCATAGAAGAAACCAGAATTGTACTACTAGATCCAAACTCAGAAATGTATTTGCCTATGATCGAATCCCAAAAAGATGCAGAAGGGCCAAACATGGTCCCTACTAGATCTTCAAGTGGTGTAATTTCAAGAACTAAACTTTCAATCCTTGCATCAAGATTGTTGTGAGAAAAATATTGTTCTATCACTACATATGTTGAGATATGAGTAATTGGAATGTTCCCAGGTGGAGAAAATTATCCCCCCCCCCTTCCGTGATATCTACTCCTTCTTCTCCAGGTGTAGTCCTTGTTTTAACATTAGATGTTATGTTGAACTTTTAATCTGTATTGGAATTAGGTGTATGGTTTTTTGGATATTCAAGGAATAATCCTTGAATGTGATGGGATTGTCTCAAATGTTGTTCCTCTAGTATGAAAGAACAAAACCTACTATCTCAAAAAATACTAACTAGACATACAAGAAACAAGCGCTACTCAATCTAATAGGAAGCAAGCAAAGTCATGGTGGATGGGATAAATAGACTGGATCATCACGGGAGTTTCAAGTCATCACAACTTGTGATATAATACAAGGTCCAATATTGATTCACGATAAGGAGGATTAGGATTGTACTCTTTCTCGTATACCCAACAACCTAGACAGTACATGTGTAGTATCCCCCCGGGTGTTTTTCTTGGTGTATTTCTTCAACAAGACGACTGATAGTTTTACTCAGTTGGTCTCAGGATCCTAATAGTGTCTCTCAATATACAAAAGGTACGTGGGAACACAAATATGTAGTAGTGTTATCTAATGCACAACCATCTAAAAGGGTTCTTATGATATATCGTTGAGTACGTGAGAGCATATTTCTATATACCATAAAAGTACATGAAATACCTTTCGATATACCAATGAGTACGTGGAAGAAAGAGATTTTTAAAAAAATTGATAAAAAATCCAAACACACAAATATTTTTATACTTTCTTAAAGCACGATATATAATAAGATAAAAATAAAGAGCTAACTAATGCTTCACTCTTACAATTTCCAAAATCAAAAGGAAAGAGAAAACTAGTCATTTACTTTATCAATTAAAATCAAGATTAAAAAATGAATTGGAACTAACAGAAATGAACCTAGATTTTCTTTTTGTTTTTGGTATATTTTTGTAATGGAAACAAAAGAAACATCTAACAATTATCCTTATGAAAACATATAGAAACTACAATTATTTTTTATGGATCTATGCAATTATGAGATATCTAAAAGGAAAACTATGACACCCAAGACTACAATTTCATACACAAAACATCATCAAATTATTGATTGTTTTTACTAATATCTATCTTACAATATTTAACTTGAAGATCAACTCAGATTCAATCCAAATATAGAGATCTTAGAGTAAATAGTGCGTCATTCTAAAAATCCAATCAAAAAAATAAAAATTCTAAAGAGTTACAAGGAGTTACTAAACACCTTCCTCGGTGCTTATTACAATTTTACACCAGTGCATCCTCTTGTGGTAATTTGACATTCTTTGTATACTGTGAAAAGGTGTCGATGGTGTTGCTTGTCTTCTATCAATAGATGTAGGTGACTCTATGTCAAGAAAATAAAAAGGCATCAGAGAATGGATGGCGTTGAATGAAAATAACCCAAGTGTGTCGGTGAGGACAAGGATCAAAAAAATGCTAAACACCTTTAAATTCAACAAACACTAAATAACTTGAAATTTTCTAAGATCAAGTACTAACCTGGAGAGGCAAATTAGGACTGAAATAAAGTAACATTCACACCCTTTTAAGATAAAGATAAAAACTTAGAATTTGTAATGAAACACAAATAAAAACCAAAGAATAACATGTATAGATATGTTGCCCAGTATGGTAGCCAATTTTGTTACTGGATAAATGTGGTTAGTTCGGACAAAAATCATTTTCCTAGTCTGTATGGTATAGATCTAGAACAAAGCAGAAACAATTATGAAATCCTTTCCCTAGATTTATAAATATTACTTGATCGTAATGAAACCTTACCTTCTCTCTAAAGGTTGCCCTTGCTAGCAGGAAATCTTCAACTTAGTTGATGTTTGAAGAACCTATACATATCAGAGCTAAAAAATCAAAGATGAAGCATACAATATGATCTAACTAATCTATATCAATGACAGAAGATAAAGATAATAAAAAATGAATTACAAAGAACAAATTATACAATGTTTATGAGAAAGGGAAAATATATTGCATCAATGAAGTAAATGGAAAGATTACAACCAAAAGAGATTCGGTGTTTTTTTTCTCCCCACAAGGTTTTCAACTTCAAACTCCAATCTCATTGCCTCTCACTCATAGAATAATTTCAACAGTATAAATGTGCTTTCTTGGTACTCCCCAAACCATAAAGGTAAGATTCCATTCATAATCTAAAAGGGTATCAAATGGGTTGATATTTACTAGGAGGAAGTTGAGGGATCCTCCCTAGAGGTTACGGGCTCAAATTCCACCTAATATAATCAGTTGGGATAAGTCTCCATGATGGATTTCTTCTAGAAATACCTTAAAAGTACTAATTTTTCCTTTTATTTAGTAATGATACTCTTTTCACACTAGAAAGAGGCATCATGAATGGATGACGCTCATTGCACAAAGAAAAGCAATGCCACCTGCTACTTTTGTCCACCAGAAACTAGAATTATCCTATGCTAACACCTTATGTCAAAAACAAAGGTGCATAAGTTCTCCTAGAAATGAGCTTCTATTAAGGCAAGACCCCTTCAAAAATTTCTTTGGCATATGTACTCTAGCTATTTAGGCAAAATGACAATATTTTGGTGTAAAAAATACCCCAATTTATGTTTATGTATTTGTAATTTTGAAAGATATGATTATGTATATTATCATTGTATGTTGTTGTATCCCCATTGGAGATGTTTTTGCCTCCTTGTAGCATGTCTTTATTGTGTCTATATCTTCAAGTACAACCTCCATTGTAAGTCAAAGAAATAGTCTCCAAGTGTGAAATTGTGTAATGTGTATTTGGAGTCTCTCTAGGAGAAGTCATCCCTGTTAGTGAATAGGTCGGCCCATTTATGTAAAAGTTTAGTCACTTAATTAGTATAAATAGGGAGGCACCCTCCCTATACAAACCTCACACTCACTCAAGTTCGTATGAGAGAGAAATATAGATAAGGAAGGAGAGACAGATAATTGTTGAATACTTCTTATTACTTGGATTAATCATCTTATGACACAGTATTTGTGACTGTACTATTTTGAGGAAGTTTGCGGGGTTTTCTCCTTTACGGTTTCCCTAGTGGAAATCTTTGTCTCTTGTGTGTATATTATATCTTATGCATCTTATTGAACTTGTTATTATTTCATACAAAGATCCTAATTAAGCTAATAAGATCTATAAAAACTAACATCGTATGAAATCCTCTATGAAAGAAGGCACTGTGTAGCTGCGAAAACTAGGGATTCCTAGTTCAAGGTGTTCTCTCCACAGATGATCAAGAAAAGAGAGCTAGGATAACTCACCTCAGTAGGGTGCATATTTTGGTGGAAGCAATTTCATATTTGAAGAAGTTTCATTTTTTACCCTATCACTGGTGTCAAGAGGAACTAGGGAATCAAGTTTCGAAGGTTTCCCACCATAGTCTTTAGAAAGTGATCTTGCTGAGAAAATCATCTCAAGCAGGCACACCTTCCTATCCAAATAGAATTCCCAAACTCCAAGTTTGGAAAATTAGGGTTTCTTTCTCTAACAAACCCTAGGTTAGCCATCACTAGAACAAGGTCAGACACCTCAAATCAGTAAGATATAAATCTTTTCTATTTCCATTTGAGGTTCTCATTTGAAAAATATGACTTTCCATACTTAGCTTGAGAAAAATCTTGGATGGGTTGATAAATTTCGAGCATGGAAGTATATAATCTCACCGGTCCTTGAAGAAAATGATTTGGATCAGTACATCACTAGAGAAGTTCCAAAACCAAAGGGGGATGAGACTAAGGCTGCTCATAAGAGAAGCATGGCTAAGGCCAAGAGAATCATCCCAGATTCTATCAAGGATCACCTTATCCCCCATGTATCTTCATTCAAGACACCAAAGGAAGTATATGATGCTTTGACAAAGATTTTCAAAGGAAAGAAAATCAACCATAAAATTAATTTGAGGAACCATTTGAAGAATGTGACGATATAGAACTCTGAGACTATATAGTCTTACTTCACAATGGTTTCTCAAATCGAAGAACAACTTGAAGTAGTTGAAGAGAATGTCAAAGAAGGAGAAATTGTAGTGACAACCTTGAATGGTCTTCCTAGATCATGGTAATCATTCATTCAAGGAATTTGTGCAAGAAGGAGGCTGATCTCTTTTAGGATACCTTGAGAAGAATGTGCACAAGAATAAGCTCGAATCGTGACAAGAGAAGAGAAGATGGGAAGAATTGAAGATCAAGCTCTCGCAGTTCGCACCGGGAATAACTTCAATAAGAAGGAGTAGGATAACTTTCATCACAACAAGAACAAGGACAAGAAACAAAAGAATACCAAGATATATCTTTCTAATGTTCAATGATATACTTGTTATGAAAAGGGACACTTTGCAAGAGATTGTCCCATCAAGAAAAGGAGACATCATGCTCATGTTGTCGAAGATGAATAACCAAAAAAAAATATTTAGAACAAAGAAGGATGATTCAGATGAAGAGTATGTGCTAATATCATCACTTACTAAGACTATATCACACAGAATGACTAATTGGCTTGTGGATAGTGGATCTTCTAAACACATGAATGGATACAAGGAATCATTCGTTAATATGTCTGAACATGAGTCACATCATTAGGTGAAACTTGGGATCATTACCAATACCCCATAAAAGGGAGTGGAGAAGCTTCATACAAGCATGACTCTGGGAAATCCTTAAAGATGAAGTATGTCTTATATGTTCCAAGATTGAAGAAGAATATTATCTACATCTTTGCACCATATGAAAAGGGTATGAGAGTTGCATTTGTTCATGTCCAAGTTTTGATGTGGCCCAAAGGGAAGAAAATAGAGTATGAAACAATGATTGGATAAGAAGAAAGAGGCTTGTACAAGCTAAAGGGAGCCTGAAAAAGCACTAGTTCATGAGTAAATTGAACCAAGTATACTATGGCACAGAAGGCTTGCACATGTGCACTATAGACCACTACTGATGGAAAGAAAAGAATTCTTTGTACTACCAAACATCTAGGAAAATCATGAAGGCATTTTCAAAGTATGTGCACAAGGAAGGAATGTGAAGAAGGAATTTCCCAATAGTGAGAGTCAAGCCAAAGGAATATTGGATATAGTACACTTGGATGTATGTGGAACCATGTCTTCTAGCTCATTAAGCGGGTATGTGTACTATGTTTCCTTTATATATTATTTTTCACGAATTACTTGGATATATTTATTGAAAGGGAAAAATAAAGTTTTCAGTAAGTTCAAGGAATATAATTCCTTGGTCAAGAACCAAACCGATAGGAAGATAAATACTCTACAATCATATAATGGCAGCGAATTTACTTTAAAATAATTAAAGGAACTATGTAGAGAATCTAGGATAATGAGGGAGTTGATAACTCCATACAATCCTCAGCAGAATAGGGTTGTGGAACAAAAGAATTGAACTATCATGGAAGCAACAAAATAAATGTTGCATGACCATGATCTTCCTATGAACCTTTGGGCAGAGGTACCAAGGACAATTTTGTATGTACATAATTGTACTCCTCATCGAGTACTTGACAACAAGACTCTGGAAGAGTATTTCTCAGGAGAGAAACCATAATTCATCCATCTGAGAATAGTTGGATGCCTGGTGTACATACATATCCTAAAGAAGAAAAGGACTAAGCTCGATCCTTCTAGGAAGAAGGGTATATTCGTAGGATACAATGATACATCAAAGGCCTACCGAATATAATTCCCAAGATTCAAGAATATCAACATCAATAGAGATGTAACCTTTGATGAAGACTTGATATACTTCAGGTCCAGGAGGACACCTATTCAAGAGGTAGAGGAACCTAAAGATATGAGATCCTGAGATATGTAAATTGGAGAAGCAATTATAGAAGACCATGAAGATAATGAAATGGTAGAACCACAAGAGTTAGTAGATACAGTCCTTGAGAAGGACTCCCACAAGAGGAAACCAGCATGGTTGCAGGAGCTCATATGAGAAGCAGAAAGGTATGGCGCTCCATAAGGAATACATAGAGAGAGAAAAAGGGAAAATACCTACAATAGCTATGTGGCCCTGCTATGTGACATCATTGACAAAGAACCTTCCACCTATTAATAGGTTGTAAAAAAGAAAGAATGGAAGGATTCTATGATCAAGGAATATCAATCAATCATGAAGAATGATGTCTGGGAGATAGTTTCGATCCCAGAAAAGAAGTTTGTTGTGAATTCGAAGTGGATCTACAAGATCAAGCATGTTGCAGATGGAATCATCGAGAAATACAAGGCAAGGTTCATAGCATGATTCTTCTCACATAAACAAGGCATAGAGTACAAAAATATATTTGCACCCGTGGTGAGGTTCAATTCCAATAAGACCATACTTGCATTGGAAGCAATTATGAAATGGAAAATACACTAAATGGATGTCAATACAACCTTCTTGAATGGTGTAGTCAAGGAGGAAGTGTACATGGAACAACCACTAGGATTTGATACACATGACAAGAATACCCATGTGTGTGAATTGAAAAAGTATTTGTATGGATTGAAAAAAACACCGAGGACATGGTACGACATGATGGAAATATTCCTGATGATCCTCAGATTTATTAAGAGTAAATCAGATTGCAACCTTTACTTCAAGGTTGAATATGGAAGACCAGTGATGCTCCTACTATATATCAATGACTTATTTCTGACAAGAGAAGAGGAACTCATTCAAGATTCAAGGAGGATACTTGATAATTTGGTCCAAGTTTGGAAAGAATGGAGAGGATGAGCCGATCATCCTCCTTCTCCACTTCACACTGCTTCAACTAGAGCACCAAGTGCTTGAACTAATTGGTGAAAAAATCATTCAGATTTTTTAACTTGCCTGTGTGAAGAGAAATCAGCTCATTCTCTAACTGATAGATCCTTAGGTCATCTTGCATATGAAACAAGGAAGCAATTTGATCCCAAATTTTTTAGGAGTCTTCAATCTAGTGATATGGAAGACAAGATCCTTAGAAATCGAAAGCTTATTCCAATATCTTGCTTTGTATACAACATGATCTGTCTCTATCTTGGTGTCCATTGTGACTCTGTAGAGTCCTTTGGCAATCAATTGAATCTCCATGTCCTCTTTCCATTGATGGTAGTTGAAAGGAGTAAGAGGATCCACAGAAGAGGCCATTTTTCTGTTGTAGCGAATGCAGTAGAAGTCTTTCAAAAAACTTGCAAAAACACAAAAAGGGCACTGTAAGGTCAGAAAACATTTACTTTTCAAGTTTTCATCACACCCAACTTAGTCAATCAAGGCTAGCTTGATCAACAATTCCTTTGCTTAGGAATTATGTGGTAAACTTGCTACTTCTAGTGCAAAGCTGGAATTTTTGAGCCTTTTGCTCAAATTGCATGCTAGATCTCTCAAGAAATATTGTTGGATAAGAAGATATGTGTCCTACCATGGCTATGATACCATGTGAAAATTGAGTCACAGTAATCTGAGGACTTAAGAACAATCTTACAGAAGATTCAAGACAATTTACACATAAAATGCCATAACAGTGCTGCAATTAGAGGTTGCAGCTATATATTATCAGTATTCAATTAGAATTAATAATACAATGTCATACACTTGCATGAATAGCAAGAAAATTTGAATCCCAAGGAGGTCATTCAAATTCCACACATGAGAGTGGCTTAGTTGTTAGTTATCCACACTAAACACATCAGTTAACCACTAATCAGAATCAATAACCAGCTCTAACTGAATTGGAGCAATTATTACTATTTCTAACTGAATAGAACTCAACTTCATGTCAATCACTAGGTGGGGGCACATATCTGACTCAAGTTAGCTCTGATAAAGTGAAATTAACTAAATTGAGTCACCATAAGTTGTTGGAGGTGCCTTAGATCACTCCAGTTAACTAGGAATTGCCAAAAATAGATAAAATTGTGATGGAGGTGCCTTTGCAGCTACAGTTTAACTAAAATTTGGTGGAATAACCATCATTTAATTGATTTGGGGTACTTAGGTCATGCAGATCAACCCATATTTTCTCCTTGATTAAAGGAGGAAGCTCAATTAGTCTCCTCGATTGAAGGAGAAGACTTAGTTAGCCTCCTTCATTGAAGGAGGATGATCTAGTTGATGCTAATGTCACCAATTTGAGTCAATAACTTAGGATTAGTGTATAATTAGGCCAAATCAACAAAATAAATATGTGTGGGTTGGATAATGACTCCAACACAAGTCACTATGAAAGAATTCCATGAAGGTGTTTGTGGAGGTCATCACTATTGGAAAGCTACTATTAATAAAATCTTGAGAGAAAAATTTTATTGGCCCACTATGATTTTGGATGTATATAAAGAAGTAACATCTTTCCACCACTGCCAAATATATGAAGGAAGAAGAAAATTTATACCTTTTCCTTTGAAGCCAATTTATGTTGAAGCACCATTTCTACAGTGGGGTCTGTATTTCATTGGTAAAATAAATCCTACTTCTTCAGGACAACACAAGTAGATTTTCACTACAACTGACTATTTCACATTTGTAGAAGAGAATATCCTATCCATATTTGGTTGCCTGAGGAGGATTATTACTAATAACACTCAAGCAAGTCTAAGAAGATGGTGAGTTTTTGTCAAAGTTATAATATCACATCGATCCATTAAACTACATATTATCCTCAAGGAAAAGGTTTGGTTGAATCATCCAATAAAATTTTGGTTAGGATCATCAAAAAAATGTTGCAAGATAACAAAAAGGTTGGGCATTCAAAGTTGGTATTTGATTTGTGGGCTGATAGAGTCGCCAATAAAAATTTAATTGGTACTTCTCCTTTTTAGTTGGTTTATGGGACTGAAGTAGTTTTTCCACCTTCATTGAGATTATCTGTGATGAAACTCCTACAAGATCAAGAATAATATCCTAATGACATTCAAAGGGGAATTAATGATCTAATAGAAGTTCAAGAATTGAGGAACGAAGTATTTGACAGAGCTCAAATCCTTCAAGAAAAAATGAAAAATATTTTTGATAAGAAAACCAAACCTGAATATTTTCAAGTGGGCGATTTATTGTTAAAATGGGATACCAGGAATGAAGATGATATCAAAAATTTTAATAACATTTGAAAGGGACCATATATTGTAGAAGATTTTCATGGAAACAATGCATTTATCTTTCATGATTTGGATGGAGAGGTGTTGGATGGAGACCCAATAAATGGGAGGTTCTTGAAACATTATTCCATATAAGGGATCTAAACATTTCATTGTATATAAACATTCTCATTGTGAATTTAAGTTACATGTATATACAACTTTTCTAAATTTGAATCCCAAATAGAAGGCACTAATTTTTGGAAAAGGGTATCTTACCAAAAAAAAATTGAGGCACGGGGTCTACGAGTTCTTTGCTACCTCGCGGTGAGGATGACATCCCCATTGGAACAATATGTTGACACTATATTTTCATATTGTAGAAGTGTCAAATTAAAATAAAATAGGTTCTTAAAGGTTTAAAAGGATTGGGGTGTATATGATTAAAGTCAAAGGAATTTTTTTTGCGCATGGAGCTAGCCTAATTTTGTGATAGGACCAAGAGTTGAAGTAAAAAGTGGTGGATGAAAAGACATGCAGAGTGTGCACATAATCGTGGGACCTAGGTATGATGTCAAAATATGCGCTGATATGATTGGATGGTGTGGATTTGGTCGAGATAAGATCAATGACTGACAAGTGATCCAGAGCATGGAGTAGAATGCGAGATAAAGGAGGGGAGAGGTAGCGGATTGTAAACCACTCTCCATGTAGCATAATTCGATGAGATCCGCTAGGAAAAGTGGTAAAAGAAAACACCATTTTCTGAGGCTTCCGAAACCAATTCCTTATACAATATAAAAAAATAGTTGCCAAATTTTCAAAGGTTTATTTTGCTATGGCATTGAGGAAAAGGTAGGGTGTCGACAAGACATGAGTCTGCAGTTCAGTTTGCAGTCTGAAGGTCAACTACAGGTATTTCTCCACTCCTGAGGTAGTTCTAACATGTTAATTCCTATTGGGTTTATAACATGTTAGTTCTATCCCAAGGTAGTTCTAGCATTTCCCAATCCAAATAACAATTGTGGAATTTCAAGTTGTAACGGAGAGATATTCTGAATGTTTGTAGTTCCTTCATGTATTATTTCTCTGTCGAGCAAACCCTACACTACCCAGAATTTGTAGAGGGGTGTGTTAGTAATTAATCTCCCACTGAGAGAGTAATTATGAACAAAAATACCACTATAACCCTTTGTCAAGTCAATGCAAAATTCATACATGAGGTTTTGAATGTGCCCAAGATTTTTCTTGTAAATGCTAAAGTTTTTAGTGAAGAAACCTTGGTTCAGTTGTATAGAGAGTGTAAGTGTGAAGTCAAAAATGACTTTTTGCCAAAGATTTTAAAGGCTGGTCATTTGGTAGAAAGTCTTGCATTTCCCTTAAATGTTTGTCTTTTTTGAGAAGAAGTCCAATTATTTTTGTCCATATTGAGTCAGATACTGGGTTACACTGACGATAAGTTGTTAACTGAGTTTATGTTAGGCTTTTTGTTAAAGATAAATTTACCTGATCTAGAGTCAAACAAAGTTTATTGTTTTGGCCTAGATGATACAATTCATTTTTAGTTAGTGGATTTTTCCAAGTTGAGACATTTCAGGTATCAGTCGTATTTACTGAACATGTTCTTATGCTCCAATGTTTCTGAGTTGCATTTCATTAGTATGGTTTTCTCAACTGGGTTTCTTGGACAAATAAATATATTTGAGTTTGTAAATAAACTCATGGCAGAGGTATATAAAATCATGTTTGATGAATAATTTCCTAGAATATTGGATGAAATGAAGAATACTTTGCATCCTTCGCTAGAAGGTTCTACAGGGTATTGGTTATTGTCCAGGGAATTCACTATTGTTCATGCATACAGTTTCACGGGACAACCTTACAAATACCTTCTTTTTTTTACTCCTAGAATTTTTGCATTGGATTTTATTAGACAAAGATTGTGTTCGGAGGAAGAACATTTTGGTACTTTTAAGAAGTCTTATGATGTGAATTTTCCATTTAAGATTGACCCTTTCATTTTTAAAAGTAAAGCTACATTTTCCATTGTTGAGAAATTACTAGAACCTGTGGAATTCCAAAATATGGAAAGGTTGAATTATGATCTACGATAGATCATATCACAAAGAAAACAACAAAATAAGAACAAGGACTTTGAACATCAACTAATGGAAGGCATGGATAAAATGGCTAATTTGATGGAATTTAAGCAGGATTGCGAAGAAATCAAAGAAGAAATAGTAGAGGCAAATGAGGAGAAAATAAATGACTTGGATTTAACAGTACAAATTCCATCCAATTCTGCTTCAATGAATAAAAGGACCCTTTCATAGATTGACAAAATGGATATTGGTGATAAAAACTCAAGAAAAAGAGTAAAGGTACAGTTTGAAAGGGAAATAGTGATCCAAGATGAGCAGAGTGTAGATGATTCAGATAAAATTCTTCTTTTACAACAACAACATGTAAAAATACAAGAATACTATTTCACTGGTGAAAATAGCACAGGGCCAGGCTCTAGATACAAGTCTAAGTTTGAATTTGTTTCAATCTATCCGGAAAAAAGAAGCAACCTTTGGAAGAAACACATACTATATTTCCCCAAGTGAGAAATTTTATGAATCAACAACTTTCGTTGATTTCCACCAGGGATCTAGAGAGGAATATCCTAAAATTTCCTATGGTGAGTGATGAAATTTTTTCAGAAATGGAGTTCAAGTTGGATAAAATCAGTGTACCTAATAAAATGCAACTTCATAGGTAGACTGGTGACGTTTTGTATTCTAATTTATTGAAATCCACTTTAAAAATTGCCATTCTACAATCAGTCATTAACAAGTTGAAGATCCAACTTCGACAGGAGAAAGTAGAGAACAAAGCCAGTTCGGTCCAAATCAAGAAGCTACAAACATATCTTATAACTTCATGGACTGAATCTACTAATGTTCAAGCAACTAAAAATTTCCTAGGAGAAAATGAAAATACTATCCAGTATTTTAGGAAAAAATTCAAGGTTACAGGAACATAACATATTCAATTGTCAAAATTAATAGTGTTATAACAAGAAAAAGAGAAAAAATTTCTCCAGGAGTTGATGGATTTTAATGGAAAGGTGCTAAAATTACAGGAAGAAAAGAAATATTGGGAAGTTGAATGGTCTGGATTTATATTTCAGATTCCAGTTTTTAATGCAAATCAGAAGGAAGAAGAGGACATGTTGGAAGAGTTAATGAGCCAACCTTTGATTCAAAATGAAAATCAAGTGAATGAATATCCTACTGAAGAGTTATCTGTTGCCATGTCACAGATAAACTTAAGAGAAGGAGAAATAAAGGAGTTAAAAGAAGGTAATGCCAAGATTAAACAAGAGTTGCCTAAAATTATTAAGGAAAGGAATAAAATTTCAGGTGAGAAGAAGCACTACTACATATGGCTCAAAATTCCCATGACAATTTTCCACGAATAAGTTAAAATCAAAATTTTCATGGAAAAACACTTTAAAATTTTGGAAAAAAAGAAAATGTCCCCTACGATGGTCGTTATAGCAATGCATAGTCCATAACGCTGCTATAGAAATGGAATTTCATCTCTATAAAGATGCATAGTCCATAATATTTCTATAGCGACGGACGTTTGTCGCTATAGCGACACATAGTCCATAACATTTCTTTCGACCACTAGAAAGTGCACGAAATCATACATGCATTTTTGTGAAGTGAAATTGAAAGTGTAAGTAAGAACTTATCACATTTATTAACTTTCATTTTTCTTTATGCTATCGATAAATTTAAACACATAAAGTTCAGCTCTAGGCACTCTAAAGCTATCGATATTATCTCAATACTATCTCCTTTTATCTCTTTGCATTTAGCTAGCCATATTTTGTTATTACAGCATATTTCAAGGGATAAGTGGGAAACGATGGAAACGATGTTGATGATGGTGAAAATGACAATGGCATTGATGATGATGATGATGATGATGATGATGATGATGATGATGATGATGATGATGACGATGATGATGAGGATGATGATGATGATGATGATGATGACGAAGATGGTGATGACGACGACGATGACGACGATGATGATGATGATGATGACGATGATGAGGATGAAGATGACGATGATGATGAGGATGATGATGATGATGATGATGATGATGAGTATGAGGATGAGGAGGAGGAGGAGGAGGAGGATGAATATGGTGATGAGGAGTATGAGTATGATGATGAAGATGGTGATGTTGATGAGGAAGAGGGTGATGACGCTGATGATGAGGATCATGATGAAGATGTTGATGATTATGAAGATGATGAAGACGATGATGATGAAGATGATGAAGACGATGATGATGAAGATGATGAGGATGATGAGGATGATGACAAGGATGAGGATGATGATGAAGATGATTATGATGAGGAGGAGGAGGAGGAGGAGGAAGAGGGTGGCGACACCGATGATGAGGATCATGACAAAGATGTTGATGATTGTGAAGATGATGAATATGACGTTGATGTTGAGGATGATGATGTTGATGATGATGACGATGAGGATGATGAAGAAGAAGAAAATATGATGATGATGATGATGGTGATGATTATAATGATTGGTGTGAAAGGTCTACATCTCAAATATGAGTTCATAAATCCAATGCGAGGTAATAATGTCAAATATAGATTCTTTGGGAAAATCCATTATTGTAGCTATAAGAATATAGACTATTAAACACCCTAATACACTATGATTATTAACTACCACATTGGATGATATCATTATTATGAATTTTGCACCTATCAAAATTGTAATTTTAGATGTTTAACCTCTTTTTAGTCTCTTTGTTGAGTTGTAGCATCCTTATTTCATATTAAAAACATATAATTTAATCAATATGACCTCAATATGCCCTCAAGATATAAAAATATAGTCAGCAGATCACATATATTCCATAGAATAGTGTTGAGATATGAGACCTATGCTCAAATTATTGACCCAAAAAATATCATTAAACGCCTCAAATGAAATGTATAAGGTTGTTTTTTAACATTAATATATTATACAACATCTTGGGAGCATATAAAGATGAATTTTTTGAACTATCACATATCATTTCCACATTTAGTTTGTTTTAAAAAGAAATAAAGTGGAAGGCCTAATTTATTCCTTTGATATTACATGAAGCACCAAGATTTTATGTTTTCGTGTGTTAAAGAGTGTACATTGGATAGTATTCTACATCATTGTTCACATGTGATGTTGATCTAGGTGCTTTTCTGCTACAGCAATACCACACACATAGCTCATTCATATAGCATGGGTTTCCATGTTGTATGGTAACTTGAAGTATTGGTTATTTACAAAGGGGTTCCAAATGTTCTTTTCCTTCCTATCTTGCCAATATGTTATTCATTGTTTATTAGTCCCTATTTTGAAATGAATACATCAACAACCATTTTATTTTACATTCATGAGTTTCATTGCAAAGCTTAATGTATGAGATATTTAATTAAATATGAAATCTAACTGATACGATATCCAATAGTACTAATACTAATGTGACCATGAATGACAAGATTTGAATAGAAATAGTGTTACCCTATTTGGTCCAAATGCCAGCTTAAAGTCTAGAGAGGTGAGGTTTCTCCATAGTTCAACAAATATTTTGATATATAGAGTGGGAATTGATTTGAATTGTTCCACCTAGTTTTAATCTAGTGTATGGAATGGTAGAGTGGATTATTTATTTATTTTTCATCCTTGTAGATTTACAATATAGATGTAAGGTTTCATCTAATACTTGGATTCTATAATAGTATGAGCACCATGATTAATCACGTTAATGAAAGTACTACCATAATTTTAATACTCCCTAGCTTGAATACTCTACCAATTGTTAACTATCCAGAATCCCATTAATGGCACATGACTTTTGGCCTTTCATGGAGACCAACGAAACCTTGTTTCCATCCTACAAAGGACATTAGTCAGTGATTTCGTACTTCCTTTTTCAGTAACACAAAGGCATCAATTCTGGAGGAACCCATCCAAAAGTTTATTGTGCTTCATTCTTCATGAAGTTAGACCTCTTCGTAGAGGCTTCCCTTCTGGTTTGGATAATCTAGTGGTTTAGCCTAGGTTAGAGTATCAGTTCTAGTTCTGAAGGTCATGGTTTCAAATTTCACTTCTATTCGAACAACTATCATGCATCTACAGAAGCAGGATAGCATGTGCCAACTATTTCAATCATGGGATCATGCTTGCAAAAGTACTGTGTTGCAGTCTTTCCAAGGTCGAGCTATAAGCATGCTCTAATGTAGTTACCTTTTATTTCACATTCAAACTGTATTTATTTTTATTTCATGATTTACCCCAGGCTTAAAAATAAAATAAAAATTCCTTGTTTGCAGGGTTTTGAGGGTTCCAGTTTCTATCGAGGTGAATATGATGACATCATTGGATCAGTAAGCAATATAATAGCCTGTGGCCTTCCTCTTAGTTGATGATTGATTCTTAAGGGAGCTGTTGGTTTCCAACCTGATGACCTAAGAGTAAGGAATTTAAAAAAGGTAACAAAGGATTTCTCAATTGGATTAAGTATGGCGCATGTTGTTCAGGAAAAAACACCCTTATAACCTAGGGTATCTAGGGTTACCAACTTACTAAAATAACTTGCAAACAATCAGCCATTTCAGAATTTGAAATAGAAATAGGAAGAAAATTGGGCATACCTTATTTATGATGGTTGATCCTAGATTTTATTCTTCTCTTCAAGTTGCTTCCACAGCTTCCAGGGTATCTCCTGTTGCCGCCTTTCACACACCTGGGTCACATGGCAGAAATCTTCAAGCCACTCGATGTGTCCTTGGGGGTAAGTCTTGAGTCAAGGCTGTCACCTTGTTCTTGACTCCTTCATTTAGGCTCAACTCCTAACGAAGCCAAGGGGGGTAGACCCTATTAAGTTGCTAAGGATAATTACTTAGCATTGTGATGTTAAACGGACTGAGTTACTTAGGAGTTTGCAATTTAACTATAGATAATCAAAGATGGCAAGATATGAAAATAAACACACGAAAGCACAATGCTGAGACACAATGTATATATAAAACAAGAAAATAACCAGTGCCTTAGAATGGAGTCAGAAAATAGAAAAAATGTACTTGCATGTGCTTGGAGTGAGTGTTTTGCGATTGCCTCTTGGTATGTTTTAAGTTAAAAATGAAGTGTGAGTTGATTAAAATTAGGTGAAGGGGGGACTCCAGATATACCCGAGAGTACTTGGAGTATGTCCAAAACTAAACCTTCACGGCTACTCGCAAGGAATATGTGGGCTGAAATGGAGTCTCTAGGGCTATTGTTCATAATGCACCCATTAGGGTGTGACAGAGACCAATGCCCCAAGGTCACTTTTCAAAAGTTCCCACTTCCTTTGGGTATTTTGCCACCGTAAAAGGTTTGACCTAGGTGTTGGATTTTCACCTAATGGTTTGTCAGTTAGGGAGAGTGAGTCCTAATTATACTAGTCACCCAAGTGATTTTGATACACCTTGACTGATCGGACGAACCACAGCCAAGTGTAGAGCATACACACTGGAGTCTTGTCAATTTTAGTAAGTTTTAAACTGGGTTTTCTTGTTTAAAGGAAAATCCTCCAAGAACCTCTTTTGATCCAAGTGGATCTCAATCGGGGAATCGAGGAGGGGTTAATTTTATACTAGCTGAAAAACAAATGATTGAAAAGAAATAGATACACAATTCTAGTTTTCTAATTAGTCCTACCACGAATCTCTTTCCCCTTTCGGGTCAATCAGGAAATCGTGGGGTAAGTATTATGATTACTTTGAAAAACAAAAAGTGGAATATGAAATTAATAATAAAATCAAGTATACTACCCTGCAAATTAGATCAATTCTATTTTGAAAATAAATGAGCAGGAAGCGATGAAAAGGACACCAACGCAAATCCCCCCAGGGGGGATGGGGAATGGGCTCGAAAGAGCCTATTCCAAAAAATAATTTTATTTATTATTGGTTACAATATCAGTGAACTGAAATATCAGAAACTTCTTGGTCCTTATACAGGCTGAAACCAAGATCTTACAACTTTGCAAAAATTTTAAGATTTTAGTGAAAAGGGAGACCCCTGAGGGGATTTGAACGCTCCTGAGGCCACTTCCGGACAGAAGCTTCATTTATTTTCTGTCAGACCTACTAAAATAAATCAATCATGTTAGAATAACATACGCCCAAAATCACTTTAATAGTACCTTTGGATCAGCCTACCTTATCTCAAAAAAAATGAAGTTAAAACTAGCTAAACAGGCGAAAAAGGAACCAAGGAAAGCAAGCTTTCCTTGGGATCTTTGCTTGCTGTTTGTGCAGCCAATGAATTATGCACTGATTTTTGGATTTAATCTCTTTTAAAACAGAAAGGAAAATTGGTGCATGCAAGCTACTAATTCTCTTTAACTTGTCATGCAAAATGGATGATTTCCTTATGCTAAATCTAGAAGACTTAATGATATTTTTCAGAATTGAGATCTAGACTATGAGCTCTGAAATATCAGATCTATGTATATTTTACTTTGATGAAACAGATCCAAATGATAACAAAGCTTTTACACACCGTAACCAGGTAAGAAAATTGATTTTTTATAGAAATGAGAAGAAGAGGAGAGAAGGTCGGATCATTGCTTGAATGGAGCAAGCTGAAAGGAGGCCCTTTTGTGGAGTGCTGAGGGATAGATTCTTGAGCTTATTGGATAGGAATGGCATCAATCTATATCCACACCTTCATCCAATCAGGAACCTGCAACTAAATAACACAATCCTGCACACACCTCGTGAGATCTGGATATAGATGTATAAAGCAACAAAAATGAAAGATTACCCAAAAATAATCTTATTTAAGCATATAACTGAAATTATTGAGCATACATCATATGGATAAACAAGATCAAGTAATCTAACTTGCCTAGTTTACACCCTTACTTGATTCAACCAAATCCTTGAAGTCAGAGCACAGAAGCAGCACAGAATTTGGCAAGAAATTGCAGCTACCACATCAGCAGCATAACACTAAGAATCCACACATACACATGCACTACACAGTATAGCCTCCAAAGCTTCTTTATTCACAAATGATGATCAAGTACAGATTTACAATGGCAAGCCCTTCAGTCCAGCTCTAACTAGCTTGGAAGAGGGAGCCTCAAGCAGGATATATACAAATTACAGGCCATCCAGCCCAGGGGGGGGCGCAATTCCTCATGGAATCAAGTGAAATCAAATGATGGAGAGTTCATCAATGCAGAACTAAAGCTGAACTGAGCCTACTTGTCAACCGGGGGCTTGATTGAGCTGACACATCAACCCATACACTGACACCTCAGTCCACAGAGCATCCAGGAGAGTCCACACATGTGGAGGAGAGAGAGAGGGCGCAATTCCCCATGAAGACAGCTGTAGATCAACTCTGGATCTGATTTGATCCCCTCCTTCAGTAAAGGATTTGTCAAATCTAGTCAATCTACTTCAGATCTGACTGATTTCAATCAAATTGGCTAAGAATCCACTGATTTATGATTTTGGATTTGCTCCATTATTCATCAATTTATTAATTAAAATAATCAATAATTGATTTTTGGAGCTTTCTAACCTAAGTGATGGAAAATCACTCAAAACTTAGGAAACATTGAGTCCATGGGTTTACATGGTGCTCTTAGCTTGAAAATGAGCACCTACATGACTGAAACTGATTATTTGGCCCACTTTTATTACAAAATCAATTTTTCCAATTAAACTATTAAAAAATAGCCTAAGTTTTGGAAAAATTTAATTTTAATAAAAAACACTAAAAAAACTGAAAAATTGAAAAATTGAAAAACACCTAAGGGGACTTAGACATGTTCATATGACTCAAAAATGATGTCTAGCATGTTTATACATTGACACATAGACTCTAATAACCTCAATAGGCCTAAATGCCAAGATGACCACCCCAACTTTCGAGGTATGGAGTGAAAAACTCAGAAATTATTAGTCGTTTGTTCAATAAACAATAATAACCAAGGGAAAAAACACCCTGGGCTGATCGGATTGACAAATGAATTCTAAGAGACCAAGTCTTTTACAGACACTATCATGCTAGAACATTTATTACAATTCCCCCATGGGGTATGAACATGTGATATAGTACAACAAGCACTTCACATAAGTACTTCCAAAGGTCTTTTGCAATCCAAACAAGTTAACCCTATCCGGTTCACCAGGATCACTTGATAAAAACCACTAAGTACAACTTAGGTGGTAACATCTCCAATCACCTGCAAAGAACAATATCCTCCTGCAATATCTTATATATTATATCAATGGTTATAATGAAATAACATATTCATAATGAAACAATAATATAATTCAGAAATCACAATATATAAGAGTGCAAAGACACAATATTGGAAGAATAACTTTATTTATTGATAAACAAGTGTGGTGAGATTATAGCCCAACATGTGATACAAGTGCTCCTCTACAAACCAAGGACATTGAGTTCTACTGCTCCAAGATATCTAAAGTAAAACCACCAAATTAACATTTCTCTATAACTTATTATTGATTAACCTCAACCCCTACCCTTTATTTATACAATAGGAAAGAGAGAGGTTATGAAGTTTGAGATGGTTAAGGAAGTTAGGATAGTTATGATTAAGGGCCCAAATATCTTCGACTAATCGTGTTTGTATTTTTTAACTCTGGATGAAGGTATACATGACTACTGATACTAGAAAGCCATGTATGATACACAAATTTCTTTAAGGAAACCTGCGGGTGCAAGCCCTAATGATATATACCCAAGTTGCAATGCATATACTCGTGTATGATATGCAGGTTGCTATGCAAATAGCCATGTATTCAACCCTAATGTCCATACAAAAATATATCCAAGTGGTAAGGTAATGATGTATCAAAGTTCATTTCCATCTATAGTGTTTTGGCTACTTCAATCCATTTTGTCCTTTTGTGTTCTGACACATTGGGTGTCAGTACTCGGACGGAGAAGTTCCATTTTACATGATAACAAATGCCCCCTAATGTGTGAGGTCAAAGGAAAGCGATGGCCAAAATAAATTATAATCTTTTAATCTTGGAGAACTTAGTTACCAAGGCAGCAGAGGAGGTACCTGAAACAAATACACATCAAAGTCATATACAAAATCATATCTGAGAATTCCATGTTCAATATAGCGAAACACTAGCTGCTTTACAATATTTGATTACATCATATGATATGGGTAACAAGACCACATATATTACAAAGGTGGATCAAAGCCACAATATATAATGATGAGTCTTCAAAATATGGAAGCAATATAGTTGATCATAACACAATCTTGTGCAACTTAGGTTATATAGGTGAACCTAAGGTCTTCGTCGAAATCCAAAGGAACCAGTGCAATCCCTACCATGTGAATAGATGTGTTGAATTCGAACATGGAAGGAACTCAACAAGATGTTAGTAAATGAGTAATGCTAGCAACTGAAGCAAAGGAGTTCACCAATAATGGCAGTGAATCCTAAGGTACCATCATCAAAACTCTAGGTCTTCATATTTAGGAGATGCTGATGAGAAATCATGATGTGAGGAGGAAGGAAATGAATCCTTCAACAAATCACAAGAGTGACTAGGAAACTGGATATGGGAAGGTAGACACAAGTAATTCTTAGATAGGATAATGATGAGAATCAGGATAATAAGCAGGTGAAGGTACATATCCTTGAACAGTGAGCACGACACATAGATGACCCAAGGAATATTTTGACTTGCAGATATTACAACTAGACTTATATTCCCTGTAGGAGACATGATCAGATTCCCCATGTATAAAGGACAAGCAGAGGAGTAAAAAAATACAAGTAATAGCTGAGTTGAAAGTGTAAACTGAGACATGAGTATCGAAAAGTTTAGGGAGTGCTTTGTTCAAGGATGACATGCTACCACTATTTATAACCCAAAGAGAGTAATTCTTCCTTATCTTTCCTTATAAATTTTAACGAGTCTAGGAAGTTCAACTCGAGTCTCTCTTCACTTTTTACAAGATTGAAGAGGGGAGAGAATAATGCTTGATAATGTTACTGATTCCTGGATTTTACAAGCTCGAACTAGTACATTCTCATTGGTGTTTTCATATTTTGAGAGTCTGAAATTTCCGAAGAAGACTCTAGGGGGGTGATTTTTCATACAATTTAGTCTCCTTAGGCTACAAAAGTATAAAACAATCCATAAAAGAACTCTCTTAGCTCCTGGAGGACTAAGGTATACCTTTTTCATACTTAGTTGGCAAGGTATGAAAAAGGGGTAAACTAATACCAGACCGACACACCTTCAGAAGGGCTAGGTAGCCTAAGTTTAACGAGTGTGAAGGAAGGCAAGATCACTCAAAAAGATCCATTTTATTATGAGAAATGGGGATTACAATAGTAAAATCGATTCTTTGTTCTTTAGGTTTTGAGAGCATGACAAAGACATAAAGTACACTCAGAATATTTTTCATGTTTGGGTCCAAAGCACGAAAAAGAGAAACTAAGCTCATACCGAGTGTTTCTTTTCCATAAGTTTAGTTCCTCAAGTCTGGAAAAGTGATAAACCTATACCTGAAGATACTCTTATCAATTCTAAAGAAAAGAGAGTGTGCCTTTTTTGTAAATATTGCACATGATCTGAAAAAGTGATAAACTACCACCAATGTGGATGCCCATTCACTTATTCTTAACAAGTTTGAATGAACAAGTTTACTCGGTAGTCTAGTCTGTTTTGAGTAGTCATACCAAGGCCTAAAGAAAACCCCATAAGTGCAGGGGTCCTTATAAATGGTATAACTCATAAAAAGATGCAAAATGAGGCTCATTTTGGCATGAAAAAACAACTAAGAATGCTCCCACAAACCTAGCACAACTGCGGCATGCTTACCAAAAGAAAATAAAGTGTTCTAACTAGGGTACCCATGAAAAGGAGGCCCTATACACGGAGGAATAATGATGTATACGAGGTTAAAAATGGTTTGACTCCATAGTCCATGGATGAAAAGGTGTTCTTAGGGTTTAATGATGGATAAGGTATAAATGTAATGTCATCAATAATGGCCAATCCTACCCTATATGTGACAGAAAACAATTTTTTAGTGATCCCGAACCTACTACAATTAATAAAAACCCATAGTATTAGTCCATTCATTAAAAATTGATTTTAAACTGTAGGAAATAGGTCAAAATTTTGAAATTTTTCTATAAATAGTTCAAAAACAAAAATAGAAATACCAATTTGGAAATACTAAACTTGACAAGTTTTTACCTCTGACTTCAGCTGCTCATCGAGGACAAACCAGTGGACCAAATTGAAATCTGCAAGTTGCAGGTTTGTGATCTCTCCCTTCTCCTTCTTTTCATCCGCTCAATTTTTAATTTTTGTGTAAATTTTTATCATTTTGTGCAAGCCCTAAATATGTTACGCAACATACATGGGTATCCTGCTATAGCAACCACGTATACGCATTTTATACACAATTTGATAGAGAGCAACCCATGGATTACCTACGATGTGCTTAAAGCACAATCGCATATGCTGTGCGACTTAGAAAAAGTTGAACTATGGACAAAATCAAAATAAAAGGATTGATTCTAATGATTGACAATGGTCATTGGGTAGGTACAAGATGGTTATAGAGTGGAGGGAAAGAGAGGATGAGGACATGGATAGAGAAGCCATTCGAGATGCCCTGACTTTACAAGATTGGCAACAATGTGGTTTGTTGAAATTATACTGCACTTCTGACATGAGGACCAATGTCCGTTTACTAGAGACTCTGATCAGTTACTGGGACCATGGCCTTGGTTTTTTTGATCTTCAAGGAGAGATATTGGAGATTATAGTAGAGGACATATACTTCAATTACAGGTCTTTCCTGCAGAGGCATGCCCGTGAGACTTGAGGGTACTGGTAGGGGTGGTGACCCTATGAGTGTTCAGGACTACATTGACACTTACTGCACACCAGACACATAGAAGAGGGGAAATGTGTCCCAATTTCTCACATAACTATATTTCCATTACAATTAATGGTAAGCATGATGGTGAGGATTTTTTGTTCATATTCGTTGCATTTGGCTACTTGGAATCAGATGCAGATTGCAGTGGAGTGCATGTAGGGTATAGTAATTGACTAGTGCTCGGTTATGATCCTGATTATGAGGAAACAACTCTCTGACTGCAAGAGAGGAAGCAAGAAGAACTTTGGATATGCAATCATTCTAGTGGCCTTCTTATTTGAGAGGGTTCCAACTATTATCCCAATAATAGCACTACCACCACCTTCCCCTCACCAACCTAGACTCACTAGATGGGGAGATGTCTTTCTCTGCCAAGGTGGCAGATTCTCAGTCCAAAGTGTTTATGATGATGACTTCTATCTATGGTGGGAAAGGAAAGTACCAGCGCTTGAGCAGTTCCCATACGCCAGATTGGAATTCCGAGAAGATAATGACCTTGTCCTCCCTCCGAGGGAGGCATGGGGAGAGATAGGTATTTTTATCTTTTTATGTTATTTGATTTTTTTATGAATTTTAAGAATAAATTTATATACATATGTATAAGAGTTTTGATCCTTTCTAAATTTTTTTAAATACATATTTTGGACCTATATGCTCTGATGGGAACCTTAGGACATTTATGCGGCCTACACAGGGTGGACACCAGAGTATACTATGAGTTCTCGAGGGGAAGTTGGAAATGATAACCCAAGGGGTCCCTACCATGCGGATAGAGCAGATTACCATTTTGATGTAGGAGTTTTTAGTAGGGATACTAACTATCTGGATACGCCTTCGGAGGAGGGTAGCCAAGGTCGTTATACATTACAGGGAGGCCGAAGAGGCAGCTACAGGTGAGGAGGCTAAGGAGTAGGCTTAGATCTATAGGCATACACATGGATTACAATCCTATTTTTTTTATATGTATAAAGCTATGACAAGATATTCAGATCAAAAACTCGATCTATCTATGAAGATATTTTACATATATAAATATTTTTTCCTGGTTATTTATGTGTCTCAAATTCATCTATTATATTTATTTTACAAAATGTGTGTTAAGTGCCAATCTAATATGCAGTTCGCATAAGCATCAGTAATTGTATTTTCATTCATTGAAATGTGATTAAATGAAATATATTCAAGGTTTCTTTCAAGTAATATTACGCACAAAAAATGCGGTAGAAAAGTAGGGTTTTGTACCTGATAAACACCATTAAGTTCGGAAACCACCAGCTTAGAATCAAGTATGAATTCTAGATGGGTAATTCCATGTAGGATAGCATCCCATAACAACTCAATAATTGCCCTATACTTGGTCACGTTGTTAGTAGTAGGACCTAAGAAAGAACCACCAGAGGAAACTAGCTGTCTCGAGGGTGAGTAGATAACCCATGTGGCTAAAGCTAGGTTACAATTATGGTGGCTAGCACCATCCGCAAAACCTACGAACCACTTGTCTGACATCTGAAACAACCAACAGACTTTATAAGAAATACTAACCAGCTAACTATTGTACATAAAAATACATACAATAAAAATACCAGAACAAGCACCATGTTTAAGCGTAGTACTTCTTAAGGTAGAGCCCATTTCTAGGCTCAGGAAGTCTTGACATTAATCTGGTATGCCCAAAGTGCAGGATATAGCATGATGTGCCAATTTGGTTGGCTTGTGTTAATGGTATGCTTTAGAATGGTTTTCAAGGTTTTGTTTACTACCTCTACCTGTCCATTCGCTTACAAGTAGAAGGAAGATGAGCGATCTTGCTTAAACCCTAGCATAGTAGTCAACTCGGTCATCTTACTATTCTGAAAGTGATTTCCATGGTCAGTGAAAATATCCTTTGGTATACTGAAATGAGTAATGATTTGGTTAAACATGAATTAAGTTGTCATTTCACCATCTGCTTTGAAGGTAGGCATTGCATCTTCCCACTTGGTGAAGTAATCAACAACGACAATGATATATTTGTGCCTCCCAGTAGAAATTGGATTGAACATCACATAATCCACCCCCCACTTAGTGAAGGGGCCCAATGCAATGATGGGAAACAACGAAGAAGGATGCGAGCACATTTTCCTAGTAGAGAGCTGAAACAGATGACAACGCTTCACAGCCTCCACACAACCTTTGAATATTGTGGTCCAGAAATAACTGACATGTAAAATATTATGGGACGTTGATAACCCAGATAAATGATCGCCACATGATTCACTATGGGAATCATTCAGGACATCCTCAGCCTCCTCATGGGTGAGGAACCATTGCAAAATATAATCTAACCCTATATGATATAAGGTATCACCCATGATCAGGTTGTTTTTCGCATTGACACGCAATTTACGCCACTCTTCCCTCAAGAAATATGCATGACACTTCAAAGTCTGGAAATATATAAGGATATATCCATACTAGGGATCAGAGGTGGAAATTAGAAAGATATACTCATATGGGAATGATTCATCCTCCATCACTACATTCTCTTCCATAAGAAATTCTGAGATAAGCTCTGCAAAAAATAAGGACTTTTTGGATTTAGCATATTGGAAAGCCAAGTCAAACTCTTGGAGAATGACTATCCACTTGTTGAATTTTCCCCCAATTATGCATCGGGAAAAAACATACTAAAAAGGGTTTACATCTACCACTACCACCACTATGGTTGTCCTAAGTAAAATGTAGTGATGTTGCCTCTGAACAACATAGACAACTGCTAATGCTAATTTCTCAACATGGGAGTATTTAAGTTCAAGACCAGCTAATGAATGATAAGATAATAGACAACATGCTCTTGGATCTTGTCGTCCTCCAGAACCAATAATACCCCATTGGTCAACTCTGATGCAACCAGTTACAATATGAAGTCTTTAGAGTAATCTAGTGGGCGTAATAAAGTAGCCGGCAACAAATCTTTTTTCAATGCCTCAAATGCAAGTTGTGCGGTTTCATCCCATAAAATTGGAGCTCCCTGCTTAAGCAAGTGCATGAAACCCTTACTTATCTTGGCATAATTAACTATGAAATGCCAAAGAAAGTTATATTTCCCTTGCAGGCTCTGAAGTTTCCTGATGGAACAAGGAGGAGGCATATTTACAATAGCCTCCACTTTCAAAGGATCCACCTAAATTCCTTTGTTTGACACGATAAACCCGAGTAGCCTCCCCGACTCAATGCAGAAAACACACTTGTGGGGATTCAAGTGTATTTTATAATGTCTACATCGTTCTAAAATCAAGCGAAGGTGATATGGATGGTCCCTCCTCTTACGATAATAGGTAGTCAAATCATCCAAATACGGCTCGACAATATTCTTAATGTTGTGGAAGGCAAAGTTCATTTCCTACTGAAAGGTAGCATTGGCATTTTTCAAACCAAAGGGCATTTTATTCTATGCGAAGGTACCCCATGGACAAATAAAATCCATTTTATGTTGGTCTTCTGGCTTGATTTGGATTTGATTATATCCAGAAAAACCATCCATAAACGAAAATACTTCGCTACCCACATAAGCATCAATGATTTGATCTATAAAGGGTGTGGGGTAGTTGTCCTTAGGACATTCTTTATTTTGGCCACAGAAATTAGTGCACACATGTATTGTCCCTCATTTCTTATTAATAGGAATGATATTGGATACCCATTCCATCAGAGAACTTAGTTAGATAAACCCAACTTTTAGCAACTTTTCTACCTCAGCCTTAATGGCTACCGCTTTATGTGCATTAACAGGTCAAAGTTTTTGTTGAACCGGTTTAGCATCGAGGTAGGTCCAGATTTCATGTTCTACAATAAATTGATCAATGCCTGGAATCTCCTCATATGACTAGGAAAACAGGTCATGAAATTCTTTAAATAAGGCAGTATATATGGCAATCTCCTCCGGAGAGAAGTTTGCATAGATATGCATATTTTCTACGACGTTGGGGTTTGTAGAAATGTTGATTGGAATGGTAACAAAAATATTTTCCATATTCCCCTCAGCAAATATTCCCTCCTTTGGTAAAGGATTAATCGGTAAATCAACATCTTGCACCAGTCTCACATGGAAATATTGGTTTTCAATTCTACTCAGTTCTGGAAAAAAGTAGGAGCTATGGTGCAAATCTTCACAAATCTTATCTCTCCCACTCATAGCATCCAAAATGGCTTCATCCGAATGCAAAACCATGTCTAGGCAATCATCTAAATATAAAGAGTTCTCTGCCCAATTGGGAATATAAGATTCTTCTGAATCCTCTGAGACTGTAAAACGAGTTGCGACATGATCAACAGTGGTATTAACAATAGCTTGATAAGCCACTTGCATTGTAGATAAGGGAACTTGAGTTTCATGATGGGAAGGAAGGACACAAGGATGAGTTCTATTGACAACCGTCACAATAGAATTATGTACACTCATAGAACCTAGAAATTTTATAGCGGTTGGGATACCAAATCTTCCCATCAAAGATGAATACATTCCAACCCCCAAGCTCTCATTATCCAGTTTAGTCTGATCGATAAAAGGTATAGTGGACTCATTAGTCTCCAAATGAATTTTTCAATTGAAACTGAGTTGGTCAACAGTAACCAACTTCCCTTCGTGTGGAAACACTACCACTCGAAGAACAGACGAGATAATCACACACATGGCGTAAGTCTAGCTACTCCCTAAAAGCAAGTGATAATCCAAAGGAGAATCAAACACTTATACTTCAACAACCACTTATTTCCCTTCCAACTTAATCTCAAAAGTTGGTAGGATACCATGTGGACGGAAAGACCTTCCATCAAAAGTAGTAAGTAAAGTGTTTGATGGAACTAGATCCGGGGAACCTAAATCCTTCCAACAAGACATTGAAATTACACACGTGGAAGCACCTTCGTCAACAACTGTACGTCCAATGGTTTTTCCACCATGGACAACATCAATTGACAAGCCACATGATATGACAGGTGAATCTTAATATCTGATAGATTAAACTTTGTCAGCAAGATTGATGAATCCATGTTGCCTAAAGCTGCCAAGAGGGAATCCCATTGAGCAGACAACTCTGTAACACTTCGAATGCTGACATTGCACATGGATTTTGAGCCAAATATTCAACTACTAAGTATTTGGAAGAATCCCTAGAGTTAGGATTGTGAAATGCTTTTTTAAAGACACCTTTCAGTATCTTAGGCATCGTATCAGCAGGTTTCTCAATAGTGAGAGGGTTATAAGTTTCACCAGTAGACTTACCCTTCTTAGAAGCATTCAATTCATAATTCTTGTTTCTTGTCTAGTGTAAGGTGTTAGATTGTAACATGTTGATATAATTTTGATCAGGAAGAGCACTAGAAGTACCCTCGGTGTAATACCCCGGTTTTGACCCCAATTGCATTAAATTATAAATGATGTAAATAGCGTTATTAAATCATGGTGTGGAGTTCAAGGCAAAGGCCCCGCCATGGATTTAGTGTTTTATGTTTCAGAAATTAAAATCGATGCCGATGGTTAGTGTGCTATCCAATGGCAAAATATAATTTTCTACATCATGTAACTATGCAATTAATAGAAATACCCACAACTAGCTATGTCAATGCAACATTAAAGAGATGGGGGCATGATTTCACAAGGAATAGGGGGGGATATTCAAACCCTTGAGCCAATAGTGTTGAGGAAAATTTCAAAGGAAAAACCCATAAAGCTGTCAACTACCCTTTTTGTCTTTTATGCCCAGTCATTTAGAAGTTGACTTAGTTAATGTATGAGGATGGGAAGAGTATGGCAGCCAAATTCGAATTTAGGAAGCCAACCATTTTTGGAAAAATGTGTTTTGACTTAGGGGGAAATTTATTGCCCATAAATGCTGCCCAAACCATTATGCATTCACGCCCTCCATTTCCTCATGTAGTTGAAGGTTGTTGGGCTCTCTCCTTCACGATTTTCCTGTTATTTCTTCATTTCTCCATGCCTAGAATTTGTTTTCTGTGTTGTTGAGTGAATATGCAGCAGAGATCCACGTTTTGGGGGCTTTAAGAGGCCTTTTTTTTGTCTTCCTCACACAGCTAGAGCTTGCTGTATGTTTTTCCCTCATGTTTTTTGCATTTCGAAAAACCAATTTTTGTGTTGCTTAGTGAATGGCCAGCAGAGATTCACGTTTTGGGTGTTCAGGGAGGTCATTTTTTCCCCTGTAAATGCCCAAGAATGCTTAGTGAAATTTTTTTTGGTTCCAAGGGTGTTTTCCCCCATTTTTTTAAAAAAAATTTGGGTTGCAAACCCATTTTTGGTTATGCTCAGTGGTTGGGAAGATAGATCCATGACTCTGGGGTTTATAGCAGTCGCTTTTGCTCCTAGAATTCTTGTAGACATTTCTGAAATTGGAGTTGCTCACCCTCAGTTTTATTTCCTCTTCTACCAATTCATTTTTGGTTGAAGAGTGTCTTTCCTTCATGCCCAACAATTGTATTTTGTTGTGAAGTGCATCCTTGTGTTGGCTTGTCTGGACAATCTGTGAAACCCAACTATGTTTTGGCTTGACTATGCATGTATGTATTTGGCTATGTGTGAGCCTGTTGTTGTTCCCTTATTCCTTATGGGAATCATGCCCATCTCGGGGGTGACAGTGGTTCCGAGAGATTGATGAGAACACTAGCCTATGGTTGGGTGGAGCGTTGCAGTGACATAGCTAGTTGCAGGGAAGCTTCTTCTCAAGATAAGTATTTCTTGTGTATTTAATCTCTACAACGAATTTGTTTTATAGATTATTATGGTCATGATAAATGTGATGAATCATAATGATTTTCTTCCAATGTGTATTTGTTAGACATCTTCATATATTTTTTTATGTTCAATGCATTTTATTATTATGTTCATGGAGCTAGATTTCTTATTTCACAACAGCAGCAGCTTAGTCTCATGCTCTCTCAGCGGTTAGAGGGGAGGGAACGTGACTGTGTGGTGTCATAGCAATGGTTGCAACATTAGGCCTGAATGGGCTAATTTGAGAAGTTGACAGAAGAAAGATTACCCTCTGTGCTCGACAGAAAAAGAAGCAGACAGAAAAAAATTTCAATTTTTTTCTAAGTATGACTATGTCGATTGAGTTAGTTGAGTTGAGCCGATACATGTCGGCTGCGTTGGCTGATTTGGGCCGATGAATATCACAGTGACTGTGTCGACATGAAAGGCTAAGTTGAGCTAACAAAGAAGGAAGAGAAGGAATTTTTTTCCGAAAATTTTCTGTGTTGAAAAATATGCATGTCGGCTTCATTGCTGAGTTGAGCCGACGAGAAAGAGAAAGAAAGGAAAAAAATTGAAAAAAATTCTAAAGTGTTTGAAGTTTCAGTGTTGGCTGAGTTTTCTGAGATGTAGCAATACAGATTGGCTGAGTTGGATGATTTCTGCTGACACATGTCGACCGAACTTGGCAAGTTTCACTGATGATAGAAAAAAGATTAAAAAAATTCAAAATTTTTCGAAGTATGGACATGTCAGCAAAACCTACAGAGTTTTTCCGATGCATGTCGGATAAACTTGGTGAGTTTCATCGATTCATGTCAGCTAAAAAAGGTGAGTTTTTTCGATGCGTGTCGGGAAAAAAAGATGAGTTTTGTTGTTGAAAAGGAAGAAAAAAATTTGAATTTTTTTCTAAGTGTCAAAATTTCCCTTGTCGGCACGAAAAGTTGAGTTTTGCCGATACGTGTCGGGTGAAATCTGTGATTTTTTCTGACATGTCGAAAAAGTTTGGTAAGTTTGCCAAGGAAGGGAGAAAGAAAAAATTCAAAAATTTTCTAAGTGTTGGAATATTCCTATCGATAGAAAAATAAGATATTTTTCGATGTGTCGGAAGAAAAAGCGGAGTTTTACCGACACGTCGAGAGTAAAGGTGGAGTTTTGTCGTTAAGAAGAGAATGGTGAGTATTTCCAATATGTTTCGGGTGAACTTGGTGACTTGCGCTGAAACATCGGAAGGAAAAGGTGAGTTTCATTGATCGGAGGAAAATCTCCCTTGACCCTCGTTGTCCCCGTGAGACAGTCGTTATTGTAGAAATAAAACTCTAATAAGAAGGAGTGCTAACTAGCAGAATTGATAAACTTTCCCAACTCAATGAAATGCACCTTGGCCGTATATCTGGATTCTACTACAATCTTGACCATTCATTCTTGCAAGAAGCAATTGGTAAGTAATTCTTGAATTTCTGAGATTGTCTAACAAATGATGTTGTTAACACATTTTGCAGAGTCATAGTGCAAATTGAAAAGTTGGTCTTCGTCCAACCAAGAAGGTCAAAGAAGATCAGTGCCAAGAAGATTAACAACATGGATGATACATAGGATCCATGTGGAAACAGGGAAGATGCTATGGGGGAAAAGCCAAGAGATCCACAAGAGAATAGAAAGCCACTCCAATGCTGGAGATGTAGAGGACCCCATTTGCACAGGAGTTGTCCACATGGAGAAGGGTATGTAGGGCCAACTTACAAAATCCAAAAAAATGAAACTAAATTTGTTGGGAAGAGGGAACAAGAGAGTTCCCCAGATGCTGCAGCTACCATAAGAAGCCTGAGGGTAGAGTTATAGGGTTGCAAAGAACAAAATAAAAGGATGTTCAAGGCTCTGGTAGAGAAAAACCAGTTGACTACAACCATGCTACAGATTTTGGTAGACCTCTAAAGGAAGATAAAATTTGGGCATCAGTTAACAGAGATAGAAGGGAGTAGGAGAAATTCTCACAAGAAGAATGAGAATATTAACCCAAGGAAGAAGGGTTTTAAACCTTCTCACCTCCTGAAGTAGAAAAGGAATCCATCACAAGTTGTGATTGAGCCAACCAGAGTGATGAGGGAAAATCCAAAGAAACCACTCAAATGTTGGAGATGTGAAGGACCCCATCTGTGCAAGAATTGTCCACTTGAGAATGGGAATGAAGGTCAAGTCCCTAGCACCCAAGAAGCTGAAACTATGGGCTAGGAACTAGGGACCATTCCTAAAATTTGTGCAGTGTTAGAATAGCACCAAGTAGGTCATAAATCAACTATGGTGGAAGTTGAGGGTACGATTGATGAACAGACTGTTTCTATTTTGATTGACCCTGGATCCACTCACAGTTATATCACCCCTAGACTTGTTGAGATGTGCAATTTGAAGAGTCAAGGAATAAAATATCATGGTTAGTCCAACTAGCCACTGGAACCAATAAGAAGGTCAATGAGATGGTAAGGAAATGCACATTGGTCATTGATGGGTCATTGGGTTAATCACTTATGCAGATTTGAATGTTCTGCCACTTGGATCCTATGATGTCCTCATTGGAATGGATTGGTTGGAAGCACATAGAGAAAATCTTGATTTTTACAACAAGAAATTTGAGTGCTTGGATGAAGAAGGCAACCTAAAAGTTGTGAAATGCATTCCAAAAGTAATCTCCAGTGGGAAGATTTCAACAATGCAACTGAAGAAGTTCTGTGAGAAAAGTTGCAAAGTGTATGTAGCTCGTGTTTTGGAGGCAACAGATAATGATACCCTAAGGTTGGAGGAATTTCATGTGTTGTAGGAATTCATAGATGTTTTTCCTAATCAATTTCTAGGGCTTCATCCAAAGTGGGACATTGATTTCACAATTGAATTTATTCCAGGAGAAGCACCAATGTCCAAGACACCCTACAGGATGAGTACACCAAAAATTCTAGAGCGTAAGATGCAACTGCAGTACTTGTTGGAGAAGAAGTATATCAGGACAAACGTGTCCTCATTGGGAGCACTAGTTCTGTTTAAGAAAGAGAAACATGGCCCACTCAAGTTATGTATTGATTATAGACAGTTGAACAAAGTCACTGTGAAGAACAAGTATCCTTTTCCTAGGATTGATGACCTATTTGATCAAATGAGAGGAGAAAAGGTATTTTCCAAGATTGACTTGGGATTTGATTACCATCAGGTAAGAATCAAGGATGAATACATTCATCAGACAACCTTCAGAATAAGGTATGGACGATATGAGTTTGAAGTGGTACCATTTGGTTTCACAAATGCACTAGCTACATTTATGTGCCTCGTGAATAGTGTTTTCAGTAAGTATCTGGATGAGTTTGTTCTTGTTCTCCTGGATGGCATTATTATTTATTAAAAGAATGGGGGAGAACATGTGGAACAGTTGAGGTTGATTTTGAAATTACTCGGGAAGCATCAGCTGTATGCAAGGTTGAACAACTGTGACTTCTATAGAGAAAGGATTCATTATGTGGGTCACATTATCTCATATGAGGGTATATCTGTAGACCCTGAGAAGATTAAGGCCATTATGAGTTGGCTTGCCCCAAGAAAGGTGACCAATGTAATATCTCTTATGGGAATTGCGGGATGTTGTAGGAGGTTCACTGAAGGATATTAAATAGGAAAAGTTGAGCATATGTATAGGTTGAGGAGGCCTGCATGCGAACTTGTAGTTCCATGAGGAGGTGACCCATGTATGTACAATCATATCAGGATTTCCTGAAGACTGTAGGAAGAATGAATTGAATAGAGAAGTATGGTTGCACCCAATGAAAACAAGGCATGAAGCTTCCATGTGCTATGAGAAGGATCTCATGACTGAAATCTAACCTCTGAACAAAACAAAATTTAAATTTCATATTTTAAATTTTAATGTTGATTGCTAATTGAATGTTATTAACTATTTGGCTGATCCAAAATAGTGTCAAGATGACATGTTGTATGTGTATGTCTAGGTTTTGGGTAGTATGTGTAAGTAGGGGATAAGTGCTCCCACTTGCAAAAGCCAAACAATATGAGGATGACCTCATGGTTGCAAAAATCTGATTTTCTGTAGCTAGCAGAATTATGACTCCGGATTTTGGTTTGACTATCAAAGATATGATCATTAGATATTTGGAAATTCATCTATGCATGAAATAGATTTGAAAATCTATGATTGAAATTTTTATGATGACATCTCATGTGAACTGCATGCTAATATATAACGTAGGTGAGATGATGGTAGTACGCCCTTGGAGTGCATAACTTCTCGGGGGGATGTGTTTGTGAAAGATGGCTTCTCTGGAAGGATGTACTTGGGTACATAGCTTCACCCTCCGGCCAGCTAGGCACTGGTATGCATCACTGAGGATGACCAGGGTGTAATACATCCAGTTATACTTCTTTTCACATACATTCACACCATAAGGGGACTGTCACGAGAGTGGGGGCTCTGTGAATAGAATAACCCCTAGGTATTGTGATGTCTGGAAAGGAAGAGCCTGAGCATTGGTGAGAACTTGGAGGAGGTGTTAGGCCCTGAAGCGGGGCTGACCAAGATCTCAGTTGAGAGATGTTGTACATATAATTATTTGGTTTACTTATCAATCTTTTGTTGTTGTTGATTTTCTGTAAATACACATAAGCATATGATGCAGCCATGGTTTTGAAAATCTTGTTGTAGATTGCATCCTATAGGAATGAATCTAACATGTGATATAATTAATTGTGGTGTCTAGAAAGGAAGCACCTGATCTTGGTGAGAACCCAAAGGAGGTGTTCGATTCTAGAATGGAGTTGTGAGATCATGATTGAGAGATATTTTCATAGGTGATCTGAGGCTTGCAAAAACTTGGCTACCTTGTAATGCACACCCTAGAAAGCACTAGACAGATGGGTACGCTTGAAGGCTACATAATAGAGAAGAGGTACCATACTTGTGTGGGGTGGGGCAAGTTTTCTGGGTACCATGGTTATATAAAGCAAAGCGGGATACCTGTGGAGCCAAAATAAGATACTTATGCAGATAAGTATTTGGTTTACTTGGCAACTTCTTGTTGATTTTATGTCAATATACATGTGCACACAATTCATCTATGATTTTGAAAATCATGTGAATCTAACATGAGAATTGACTCATTGATTGGGGCTTCAGCATAGTTATTGTTGGTTTCCAATTACATTGGAAATGTTCCAAGCTGAGGAGAAGGATTCTCCAAGACCCAGAGAAAGATCCTGTGGTGTGTATTGATGCATGCAATCAAGGACTTGGAGGAGTCCATATGCAAGAAAACCATGTAGTGGAACCAAGGAGGAGTTCCATATCATTCCATTGGACAAGTAAAGGTGCAGAGAAAATACTACGGTCTTGAAGAGGCTACGTGGGAGATGAAGGATTCCATGCGATTGGCACATCCATTTTTGTTCAATTTTGCAAGAGCACTGAGGTAGTGCCAGTGTAGAATTTTGTTCAAGTTTGTAAAGCACCGAGGACAATGCTATTGTAAGGGGGAGGGAAATGTAATACCCCAGTTTTGACCCTAATTGCATTAAAAATTTAAATGATGTAAATTACGTTATTAAATCATGGTGTGGAGCTCAAGGAAAATGCCCCGCCATGGATTTAGTGTTTTATGTTTCGGCAATTAAAATCGATGCCGATGGTTATCATGCTAGCCGATTGCACAATATAATTTTCTACATCATGTAACTATGTAATTAATAAAAATACCAACAAGTAGCTATGTCAATGCAACATTAAAGAGATGGGGTCATGCTTTCACAAGGAATAGTGGGGGGGTATTCAAACCCTTGAGCCAATAGTGATGAGGCAGATTTCAAAGGAAAAACCCATAAAACTGTCAACTACCCTTTTTGTCTTTTGTGCCGGGTCAGTTAGAAGTGCTTGAGTTAGTTAAAGCATGAGGATGGGAAGACTATGGAAGTCAAATTCGAGTTTGGGAAGCCACCCATTTTTGGAAAAAAATATTTTGACTTACGGGGCAAGTTATTTCCCAAAAATGCTGCCCAACCCATTATGTATTCACGTCCTCCATTTCCTTGTGTAGTTGAAGGTTGTTGGGCTCTCTCCTTCACGATTTTCCTGTCGTTTCTTCATTTCTCCATGCCCAGGATTCATTTTTTGTGTTCCTGAGTGAATGTGTAGTAGAGATCCACATTTTGGGGGATTTAAGAGGAATTTTTTTTTTCTTCCTCATGCAGCTAGATATTTCTATACGTTTTTACCTCACTTTTTATGCATTTCCTCATCTTGCCATGGCTGGGAAAACTCATTTTTGTGTTGCTTAGTGAATGGCTAGCAAAGATTCACATTTTGGGTGTTCAGGGAGGCTATATTTTCCCCTGTAAATACCAACGAACACTTGTTGAAATCCTTTTTGGTTCCCAGGGAGTTTTTCCCCATTTTACCAATCCATTTTTGGGTTGCAAACCTGTTTTTGTTTATGCTTAGTGGCTGGGAAGATAGATCCATGACTTTGGGTTTTATAGCAGTCGCTTTTGCTCCTAGAATGCGCATAGACATTTCTAAAATTGGAGTTTCTCACCCTGGAGTTGATTTCCCCTTCTACCAATTTATTTTTGGTTGAAGAGTGTCTTTCCTTCATGCCCATGAATTGTATTTTGCTATGAAGTGCATCCTTGTGTTGGCTTGGCTAGACAGTTTATGAAACCCAACTGTGTGTTGGCTTGATTGTGCGTGTATGTCTTTAGCTATGTGTGAGCCTATTATTGTTCCCTTATTCCTTGCTGGAATCATGCCCATCTCGGGGTGGGTAGTGGTGTTGAGAGATTAATGAGCACACTGGCATATGGTTGGGTGGAACGTTGCAACGACATAACTAGTTGTGGTGAAGCTTCTTCTCAAGATAAGTATTTCTTGTGTATTTAATCTCTGCAATGAATTTGTTTTATAGATTATTCTGATCATGGTAAATGTGTTGAATTAATTATTTGCTTCCACTGTGTATTTTCATTTGGTATACATCTACATATATGTTTTTATGTTCAATGCATTATTATTATGTTCATGGGGATAGATTTCTTGTTTGATAGAAACAACTGGTTAGTCACATCCTCTCTTAGAATTTAGAGGGGAGGGGGTGTGACACCCAGCTACATTCAAAATAGAAGCTACATTCTGTCCTTGGGGAAATGGATCCTTCAGGAAAGTCATTTGTTGTTTTTTAAGCAACTTCTGAGCTTGATCCATAAGAGGGAATTGATGAGTTAGGTGGTCTCCCTGACACAACTTATAGGGAAACTTAACCTTCTTCTTATCTTTCTTACCCCCATCAACACTGTTCATGGGTTTCTTCTTGTTTTGATTACCCTCACCCTTCTTCCCTTTCTTCTTTTTCCCACAGGGATGTTGATTGTCCTTCTGAGAAGATTGTGCAAAAAAGGTTGCAGTTTGAGATGAGGGGGTGGAAACCTTTGCTACCTCCATTGTAGATTGCTTCACTGACAACTCATCAAGTTTCTTAGCCAATGACTCTACAATGGGAGAACTTACTAAACCAACCAATCCATCAGCATGGGGTCCAGGATTGGGTTTCTCTACATTATTGGTATACCTTAGGGCCTCAAGTATGATATCATACAAGATCCCAGACTAGGCATAGATCAAATCTAACTGCTGGGACCTAAAGATAGCCTCTTCTTTTGTGGTCACCCCTGAAGTGGATACATCCTTAGATATTTAAGGTAGTAAAATTTTTAAGAACCACTCTAATAAGAACTCGGGAGGTATGGTGGCTTTGATAAGCCTCTTTCATATTTGCCACTCTTGGATGTGATCTGAGATATGTGTGGCTTTGTTTTTCCAAAAATTCGACAACAAATATGTGTCAGCATCATATCAGACAAGAAGCTGGAAGTGCTTGAGGAACATAGTTGCTAAATCCCAAAACTGTCATATGCAGCAAAGGGAATTTCAATGTACCATTTTGATGCAACATGAGTTAAGGTCCCCTGGAAAAGCCTCAACCGAATGGAGTCATCGTTCAGTGAGTTTGAAGAGCACCATAGGTGAAAAGTGGTTATATGGGAACCTGGATCTTCTCCAGCTTTTCCTTCAAACTTATGAATGTATGAAGGTAACTTAATAGGAATAGGTTTCCATGCCGCACAGGGTCAATCATAAACTTTGACATGTCTAACAAGTTTAAAGTTTTCAGGAAAGGAATCTTTGGCCTAACCGGGGCCTGAAAAGAAGGATTCTGGGATATAGAAGGACTTGCCACCTGGTTCCCAAATGAAAAGGTGGGGTTACCCCTAGCTGCTGGTTGTGAAGTAGTTGGACTACTCTAAAAAAGATTCCACCTGAAAGCTAGTGGATTACTTGTGTTTGGTGCACTATAAGTGGTTTGAGTCGCTTTAGATGAAATAGGAGTTTGAAAGACAAGAGAAGGTATCCCTCCACTAAAAAGTAAAAAGGGAGAGCTTGTGAAAGGAACTGAAACCGATGTCTAAAAACCAAAATAATTTGTGTTTCCATACTACATTCCCACATATGCAAGGGTAGTACCTACATAAGGAGTAGATGGGGGAATGTACCCCCCATTCCATGGGAAACCCTAGACAAATGAGGAGGATCCACTTGGACTACTCTGAGCAGCTTGCATAAAGGAAGAGGAAGGAAAAGGTGCACTGGGAATGCCAGTTAACCACCCCACTAGACGAATCTACTACATTAGAGGGATCCAAGGGTTGGACCACTCAACTACTTGCTGACAAGGGTGCAGTAGATGCACTTGGTATTGAAGTACCAACCGGGGGAGGTAGGACTCCACCAGCCAAAATGGCTGAAGCTGGGGTAGAAATTCCCTCTCCAGAGCTAGACATAACTCTGCTCATAGGAACACCAATAACAGGTGAATTAAATGGGAGAACCTGGACAATCACATAATCGTTTAAGTCAGTTAGAGTTGGGTGAAAATTCCTTGAAAACTCGTCAGCCTACAAGTCTTCAATCTCTACTAGAGTTGTTTCTTCCTAGTTAATCCTAAGTTCTAGTTCACCTGGAACTTCACTAACTCCTGCTAGTTCAAAAGAACTGTCAGTATCTAGTATCTACCTTTGATGAGGGGTGGAGGCTCCACTGTAACAAATGGAGGAAGGTTTTGAAACCTTCTTGACCTACTGAGAGGTTGGTCCTCCACAGCTATAAATTTGACTCACACACACCTAAAGGCCAATTAAACATGGATAAACAAAACATCACTCACTAAAAATGTCCTAAATTTACACAGACACAACAGATATAAGGTACACCTTCCAAAGGAAATCCTGGGATGATTAGGGCCCAGGGCCAACCAGTGAAGACCTGGATGGTTACTTGGCATCCCATGAAGATGTTCTTGGGAACAAGCACTAGAATCACCCAAACTATCTATCAGGGTTACCTTCCAAATCTATCCAAGGTGTATCAGAAATAGCCTTCCAATACCACATGTGTAGGATCCCTAGGGTCAAGAAACTAAAGGCTACCACAACTGCACCGAGAGTCTAGAGGAACAATCGAAAGCCTGATCCTTATGCATAGGCAGGGTAGCAAAGCCCAAAACCCTATCGACAATGACACCACACAGGGCCCAAGATGTGGTATTGAAAATATCCTCAAATGCATAAAAATCCTGATATATGCTAGAACAAGGAATCATAGGGTTATCTCCTCAACCAGGTTCTTATGCGGCCTCGTTCTTAACACCTGTGTGAGAGGAGATTTCTATATGGTCTCATGTAGAAGAGGATTTACCTAGTGAAATACCTACTATGTTTGCAATCAAATTCTTATGGACAATTAAAACTCCCTAGTCCACAAGCCTAGCCTGAACTAGTTGATGTATGAGCCTAGAAAAAAAAAATTGCTACTAAAATTTTAATTAATCATTCTTTCTAATGGGATGTATTAGTCAAAGGTAGTGGGATGAGACTATATGATGTTATAGACTCAGCAGAAAGAAAACAAAAAAAAATGATGTATAAAAACTTTCAAAGTAAATGCAACTACAATGCCAATTTTTCTTTTTTTTTCTTTGTAATGCCAACTAATGAGTTTTTTTTTAAGGAGAAACTACAAGACTTTAAAATTTTTTTTTTTTTTCTGAAAAAATAACAAAAAGAACTAAATTCAACCTAATGCAAAAGGTACAAAAATGTTTTTGACTTTTCTTTTTCAAAAAATTAAAAAATAATGGTGCAAATAAATGCAAATCGAGTGAGTTTGAACAATATAAACATATAAAAACAAATGATGCAAATAGACCCTATAGTAACACACTTCACCCAAACAGGAAGAAATGGCACAAAACATAGGCTTGGTAGAACTATCAAATCAAAGAATTATAGATCCAAAACGACAAGAATGACTAACTCAGACCACTAACAATAGTACAAACCATACAGTATTTCAAAGGACTGATCAATGACCTAAAACACAAGCACTCAGACCTAAAAATACAAGTAGGAGGACCTAACACATTCACCAATGAAGAAGTCAAACACAAAAACCACTCAAGGACTTGACTAATCAAGTAAACTGTGAAATGTATAGACCTAAGACCACATTATGATGTCAAAATAGAACCTTGACAATCATCTGAGAGATCATAAAAATAGGGATGAGCAAGAACCCTATAGACTCATAGACACCTCCAAAAATATGTGACTATCCTAAATAAACACGTGTATCATGCACGAATGTCACTAAAGAAACTCGTGTATACAAAGTGCAATACGCAACTGTCACCGAGGCAACCCGCGTATGCTGTCAAAAATTTTCAAAAATAAAAGCAACTGACAGACAGGCTCTAAACATGCAATACTGAAAATCAAAGATAAAATCAAAATAAGTCACAAACAAAATCAGACAGAGAAAAAACTAGTCAAGAAAGACTAAAGAGTGGACCCACAACATGTTGGACTCCCCAGTGGAGTCACCAGTTCTGTTGTTCAGGAAAACACACCCTTATAACCTAGGGTCTCTGGGGTTACCAACTTACTAAAATAACTTGCAGACAATCAACCATTTCAGAATTTGAAATAGAAATAGGAAGAAAACTGGGCATACCTTATTTGTGACGGTCGATCCTGGATTTTCTTCTTCTCTTCAAGTTTCTTCCATAGCTTTCGAGGTATCTCCAATCACCTGCAAAGAACAAGATATTCCTACAATATCTTATATATTATATCAATGTTTAATGAAATAACATATTCATAATGAAACAATAAGATAATTCAAAAATCACAATATATAAGAGTGCAAAGACACAATATTGGAAGAAGAACTTTCTTTATTGATAAAAAAGTGTGATGAGATTACAACCCAACATCTGAGACAAGTGCTCCTATGCAAACTAAGGACACTGAGTTTTGTTGCTCCATGATAACTGAAGGCAAACCACTAGCATAACTTTGCTCTATAACTTATGATTGATTATCCTCAACCCCTACCCTCTATTTATACATGAGGAAAGAGAGAGGTTACGAAGGTTGAGATGGTTGAGGAGGTTGGGATAGTTATGACTAAGGGCCCAACTATCATCGACTAATAATGTTTATATATTTTAACTCTGGATTAAGGTATACACGACTATTGATACTGGAAAGTCACATATGATACATGACTTGATTTAAGGAAACCCGTAGGTGCAATCCCTAATGATATATACACGAGTTGCAATGCACATACTCGTGTATGATACGCGGGTTTCTATGCAAATAGTCGCGTATTCAACCCTAATTTCCATACAAAAATATATCCAACTGGTAAGGTAATGATGTATCAAAGTTCATGTCCATCTATAGTGTTTTGGATACTTCAATCCATTTTGTCATTTTCTGTTCCGACACATTGGGTGTCAGTACAAGGACGGATAATTGCCATTTTACATGATAACAATGCATTCTACTTGTTAGTGGCTTAAGCGGACCTTCGTGCTCCTTGTTAAAGGAAAATAAAAAAAAATTAACCTTTAGTTTGGTTTTTCTGTAATAAAGCCTGTTTTTCAATAATAAGCATATATTTTATATGGCCTAGGGACCCATATTTATAAAAATTTATGCTTTATGTTGTAAAGAAATATTGTATTAACTGGACTTTGGCCATTAATCGCTATATATGAAAGTATTTAACTAGGTTTTTTATTACGATAACCAATGCCATTTTGAATTTTTGCTTATACATGACTTGATTTAAAGAATTTTTTTATCGTACTATAGATGAGGGTTTTAACTAGAGCTTGGCTTGAAAAATAAGATGTTTATCCAATCTACCCTACAGGTAGGACCCACGCCCTTCAGGATTGCATAATAATCCCATTGTCAAGAAATAATTACTCTTTTTCTAAGTTAGGGTTATGGTTGGAGTTGTTCAAACTCCCAGTTTTTTTTAAGTAACTCCAATCTATAACAAGAATTATACCTTATAGATTTTATTTTCTTAGCCCATAATGTTCCTCTATTAAATAATTTAATTAACCCCATGCTTTTGGTCAACCTGTCTTTGCACTTCATCATGGTGCTCATGGATTAACGTGAAAACTACCTAGCTGGAAAGGTTGATCCCTCAATGTGTTTAAGTTCACCAATAAATTTTACTAAATCCCTTTCCTACCCTTACCAAATATCTCATGTGCATTTTGATAATAAGCAAGAAAAACTTCATATAGGTACCTAGCTATCAATTGTTGTCCCTCTCTCTTTAAGTTTATTTCTCTCTCTTTGATTCTTTCTCTAAACACTCAGTTCGTACACCTTCACACACATAAACAAGAAACACCTTTCTCATAGATAAAGTATATGAGTATTCATTACAAAACTTGCATGCATTATAAAAAACATCGTTTACAATTTATACCATAAATCACCATCCAAGATTCATAATAAAGTAAACAACGATAATAGATGAACACATGAATTTGCTTGGGGGAAAAAACGTATATTTATTAAATTGCATGAACAAAGTATAGTCATCTAAGATACCTGGTTATCGCAGACAGTAATTCCTTCTCCATTCAATTTATAATTTAAATTTAAAACTTTAGTCTCAGACATAGAAAAAATTACAACCTCAATCTAGTTAAGCATGCTCAATCCAATACCTACACTCATAGCATTCTACCAGTCTGATCAGGTCAACCTAGCTTCTAGAAAAAAGGAAAGAAATGACAAAATCCTACAGCCTCTGCATGCAAACTATTTTTTGGAATTTAGAGTAGGCTTTGGGAGGATTTACTAGCTATCAAAAGCACTTATATATAGCTATAAGTTAGCTTTCTCAATGCTGATTGTCAATGTCTAAGGAGAGGTCAACCTTTCCTTCTAATTTTTCCACACAACCTCCATAGTATTTCTTCAACAGGGCACTTTCAACTTGTTTAGGAAAGTGTTTTTAACCAAACCTTAACTCTGTTCTTCTGTAGAATTCTTTTCTTATAAAAGCAAGGTGTTGTTTGATTTATCTACATGACCTCTTTTTAGACCAGTTCTCCCTCCAAACAACCACTTTTAACCCTTGGTTTCTTTAAGGTGTTTACGTAAAGTAATACATAACTAATATCAAATGTGAGACTGGATACAAAGAAATAGATAGAATATAGTGCATGTGCTGAGAATGTTTCAGAAGGACAAATAACACTTACTTTTATTACAAGTTTGTTAAATAAGTACACTTACCTAGTGGGTTAAAACCTTAGTTCACACTTGACTTACCCTTAGATTTTCCTTTCCCATTATCATTTTATACCTATTTATACAAGTATGTCATTTGTATATTGGAACCTTAGAAACCATCAAAACTAACTAGCCAATTGTTGTAATGGTTGTTTGGCACAAGTATATTCTTATTTTCAAACATGCACATAACATTGATGTCTATTTGGCATAACTTTTGAAATATTAGTCATGGTCTTCTTGTGTGATTTGTGAACCCTGTACTAGAGTTATATTGTGTGTTATTTTTGGATCAAGAAATTTAGAGGTTGATTGAGGGAGGGATGCCAAGATTGTGGAATATTTGTCATCAGTTAGGTTTAATACAACACAATACATTAAAATCAAGTAATATATATTATAAATTAATAAAAGTTATATTTAGGTTGAATTCACTCTTGAGATGCCAATGATTCAATTGTATACAATAATTCATGAACACTGTTTATCTCTTAAATAGTGTGCTGGCATGCTTTGTGCAAAATTGTTTTTAGGGCTTATACTTCCCTCTTAGCTGCACGGGAATATCAACTAACACTAAATCCAGGGAGAGCCACGACCCCAAGATAAAAAAGAATCGTAAGACAAGCCTTGCAATGAACCCACATATGTTACCGGGATGGATCATCATGCTTCTCATAACCATTTGCACAATTTAATGGAGGGAAGTCATGAAGTACCACCTCTTCCTGTCATGTTGTCATTTCACCTTTGTAATTCCTGCTAAGTATCGAGGAATTAAATCTCCCAATAGTTCCAAGAAACATTATGATGGGAGTTGAAAATGAATCCCTCAGAAATTTTACAACCACCCAAGATAAGGGTTGAGCCCAAGTTGGCTTGCTTATTCGCAGTTGAATTTTGGTGACTCAAGATGTGATATAACTCTACATTGTCAAAACACTACACTTTTTGAAGAATCTGTTGCACTAGATGCTCTAGATTGGGCTCTTTAGGGATGGAATTATTTATAATTTCTTTTGGAATGACCATGAAGTATCCCACAACTGATGCATCCTGGACTCAGTAGGATTTAAGGAGAAAAAATATATTTGAATATTGCTAGTTCCTTGGCTTCATTGTTAGTAACTTAGTAGCGATCCCATATCCCCACTCATATTTTACTTCTTGATTTCCATCAAAGTCAATGATGATTCTGCCTATGCCTGCCACCCCTGTAGTTTAAAATTAAGATATCACAACTAGAATCTAATACGAATTCTATTTTTTGTCAGGGATTTAACACCATTGTTTGAGCCTAAACTTGTATGGACACAAGAAACTGCACTAACTCATATGTCTATAGTAACAAATCTATTACAACCGTTTTCCCATGGAAGAAATAACAAATTGGGCAAGTTGTAGTAGACCGGTATGATCATCATTAAATTTAGCGATATGAGAAGGATAATAGCACTTAGAAACTAGACAATGTGGCTTAATAATCTTCAGATTGAACTGATTGAACGCCAGTTATAATATGTAGAAGAATATGACCATCATTGAATCTCAAATAGCTCTATAACAACACACAGGACAAAGCAAATTTTCTTGAGAAGGTTTGCAATCCGGACGACAGCCCTGGTTGTCTCCAAGAATAGTATGGTTGTTGCACTTGACTTGATACAGTCCCAAATAGTCTATCCATTGAAAATATTCACCAAACTTATACTACTTTAAGGCCTAAGAGCCTATTTATGGCTAATATTCCCACATGTGCTTCTTTATATTTGCAACGTGGGACAAATGGTTTTACATAATAAGTTTATTCAAGTAAATTTTTCTTTAGTAAGTTATCTCACTAAACTGCTTACATACATCCCTGTAGTGTCTCTAAAAATATGTGCTAGCCCTTCTAATACAAAAATAAGTTTAAGCTTTCTCTACATTTTTATTCATTGTTGGTAGTTCTTCTTACCTAGGGATAGTACATTGTTTTATGCGTTGTGGCTTTCTCTTGTTTTCTAGACCTTCGTTCTACATGGGCCTTCCTAATACTCACATTTCCTTTAAGTATTTTATTGTTCCAGTATATAATTGATTATTTTTGAAGAAATTTTGAATGATTATTTGAACATGATTATAGTTTACCACAACCAAATCGTCTTATGAATTTATAGTTAAAAATGATTATTGTAGGAAAAGGAAGTTATAGGTTTCTTTGTTGGGTATATCATTGAAATGGATTGAGGTTCACATTATAACTAGGTATAGTAGTCAAATTTGCACCATATTAAATTACAAAGGTAACTCTAAATCTAAAGGTTTGGATTGTGCTCTTGTACTTTTTTTTCATCTGTATATATTTTGGAACATTGATTACACTTCTAGAGATTCTATGCATACATATTTATCTTGACATTAATTCATTTTCTTTGATGATGTTGTGCAGGGATATTAAGTGCTCCAATATATTCGTTTATCCTAATGGGAAAGTTAAACTTGCCAACTTTGGCGTTGCTAAATATGTTAGAGCTTTTTTCTAATAGATGGAACAATGCACTTATTGAGTAGTTTCCTTTTTTCTGAATATCTTTTGCAGTTTGCTATGAACTTATATTGAATGTTGGATTCAATATTTAAAGTTATATTGTTTTCCGTTTCTTGAAATTTGGCCATTTCGTAGTTATCAATTATTAGCCATTTCATTTTATCTAGTATTTGCTTGCGAATTGATGTGTTTGACATAATTATGAGATAAAAGTGATGGGATATTTGGGTTTCATGAGTAATTATGTCCGAATGTGTTATTTCCATATGTTGTGGAATGGTATGCCATAGAATATTACACTGTAGAATGCTATGCTACCAAATTATATTCTGCAGAATGCTAGGCTTCCGAATAATATGTTTCCAAATACAATGTTATGGAATGTTATGCTACCAAATGTTGTATTTTACGATGGCTGAACTCTATGTGAAAGATGTTGTGGAATATTATGCCATAAAACAATACACTATAAAACACTATGCTACCAAATTTATCCTGCATAATGTTATGCTACTGAATAATATGTTGCCAAATATTATGTTGTGGAATACTATTGTACCAAATTCTATATTTTATGATGGCTCGACTCTCTATGAAAGATACATGTGCTGCAGAATTCATAGTTGAATGGATTGGTGCTACAAAGTACTTATTAAGTTAGAGTGTGTTTTAAACTTCACAACTCAATTTGTGTTGAGGAATATTTCATTAATTCAAATTTCCACAGATCATAGGTATTGAGAACATGCTTCTCACCTTATGACACACTAAGTATGTTGGGATATAACTCAAGGTAGGCACACAACAAGTGGAGAAGCTATGAAACTCAGTGAATTAACCACTTCTTAGATTTTTAATAATGAATCTCCAAGTAGGGTAGTTAGCTACATCTCTTGTTTTGAAAAATGACTTGGAATATTTGTGACTCTATGACTCACTCATATTTGGATTGCAACAATTCCATAAAAGGTAGAAATATTTTGATACCTTTGGTGAGATTGCAACTTTGCGTTGTAGAATAAGCAGTGACAATTGTACTCTAATATATCTTAATCCTAAGTTTCCTAACTTAAAACTGTATAAAAATTTAACCATTATGAAATATCTACTTAATCACCCTTGCTTATTGTCTATATTAGACACACCTAGTTGTCCCAAAACATAACCAACTTATCTAGACCAAGCAAGTTTTAGAAAATTGAAGTTTCCTTCATCCCAACTGTATTTGGAGCTGGATTTTACATCAAAAAAACACAAAGGACCATTCTCAGTTATTGTGCACATACATCCTTGTTTACTGTACCATAACCGTCCCTAACTACCATCTGAAAATAGTGCCCAGATATAACTAGAAGGGACTGTACTTTACAACAATTAATACAACAAAAAATAAACTTCAGAATATGTACAGACATAAGACAAAAATACAACAGAAAGTCACCTAAAAAATCGACCCATTTGGTTGTCTCGGTTTCTGTGCAAACTAGCAACTGTATGACTTCTCTTCTTTGCTATACGAACCCACTTTTTCATGCTGTATGGAAAATTCATAGTTCTGAAGCTAATTGTCTTGGAAAACATTCCCTTCAGCTTGGTAAATGTGCTCCACTTCCAGCCACTGATTTGTGCTGGTCTCTCCTTGGGATGCATGCCACTCACTTGGGGAAATGTGCCCTCTCAGTCCAGCCTTCTCTCACTTTCCTCTTCTCAGCTCCTCCTCTCTCTAGGAATTCGAGCCACTAGCTCTTGCTTCTCTTCCTATCTTGGAATTTGTGCCACTCCACTTCCTCACTTTGGAATGAATGTCTTATAAATGTATTTTTATCTTTCACATTAGGGTAATAGCTTGTCTTTTTGTCTTTTACGACTGAGATTAGATATTGACCCACAATATCTAAGGCTGTGATTTAATCTCAATATGACTTAAATCACTTAATTCATACCTATATAAAATCACATCTTTTCAAAAAGTCACTTTAACCCTAAAATGATAAAAAATGCACTTTAATATTATAAAGTCACTTTATAAAGTGTAACTTGCCTAATTAAAGTACATCTCATGCTAATAATATAAAGTCACTTTACAAGCACTTTTCATAAATTCACTTTATGGCATTAATGAGACCCGCCTTGTTCTTTTACCCCAACACCGAAGCACCTGATGTAGGAGTACCTCCAAGCTATCAAAAACTGACAAATAGAATAATGTGTAAATGCATATACATATAATACCTCACAAGAGAGACAAGTCATATACAACTACCTTATTATATTAAGAAAAAATAAAAATACATTAGATTATTTATAGCATGTGACTCTTTAAAACTTAAGTCATTTAGCTTGATAAAATGTCCAACAGTAAAGTACTAAACTACATACTAATACATTAACATATGATCACAATACTTAGCTAAATGTGACATACTCACTTGATGGTCATACGAAAAACAAATTCTTGTTCCATAATATAAACTTACTTGGACCAACTGTTTTGTGAATGATGTTTGCAACTTGCCTTTGAGTTGTGCAATCACTTAACAATAGGAAACGATGATGATGAGAGTCTACTAGTGGGAAATATCCAAGTTGCAACCTGCAAGCTTGCGCCTTAATGCATCTTGTATAAACCATGTCTCTTTCTGAAATACATTCTAAAATCAAAATACAAATTTCTTACAACTATGAGGTAATGATGATTGCATGATCTACGATTGACATGGCTGAAGTAGAATGAGTCACCTCACCAACTGTGTTTTATTCATTCCAATTGGAAGGAGCAATGGAATTTGACCTACGAGGAAAAGTAGGAGGCCCGATGATTGAAGAATATGAACTCTTGACCTATGCCTAGGAAAATCTCTTAATATTGTATTCAGTATCCATCATAAACATATGCATCTGCCCAGCCCTGGACTCTATTTTTAAACTTCAATGAAACAATTACAATTTTATACATTCAAAATGGTTCATCTGATATGCTTGATAAAAACTAGGTTATCTGTAATTACATATTCATAGCATCTACATGGTGATTACTCCCTTCATGCATGGTTTGATATGTTGTGAATCCTCTTGAAAGAGGAGTGCCTTCGAGAATGTGGAAACAATGATGCGTGATTGTTGTCATCTTGTGTTGGGTTAAGTCCCTTCTTTTTTTCTTTTTCCACATTACCAAAAATTGAAGCTAGTTTTGACATCCATCTTCCCTTAATGGTCATATGAAAAACAAATATTTGTTCCATAAAACACTCTATTTGGATCAAGCATGTGGTGAATGATGTCTGTAACTTAAGTTTAAGTTTTTTGATTGATCAACATTAAGAAATGATGAGAATGGAAGTCTACTAGTTGGAAATCCTCCAAATTGTCATCCACAATCTCACACTTCGATGCCTCATGTATACATCACATGTCCTTTTCAAATACACCAAAATTCAAAGTTCAAATTTTCCTCCAATTGAGAGGTAATGTTGATTGGATGATATGTAACCAACATGGCTGATGTAGAACAAGTCACCTCACAAATTACATGTTTGACAACTGAGTCACCGACTCATCAATAGGATGAGATGAATATTGCTTGAACATTTCAACCCTCTTTTAACATATATGTAGAGGATAATGTCAACTTCAAAAGGTTGTCCTCTTACATACCTAGTTAGTGATATCTATAAGTTCTTCTAAGCCAAGCCTATGGAATGATGGGCCTACCATACCTTGTAATGACTTTGGTTGACACCTACAAATTGCTTCTTTTATGGCTGATCCACACTTGCAAATTATGGTTCTAGTGGCTAATTTATGCCAATTTATATACTATCCAAATTGCATTGGATTTACCATAGACCAATTTGATGTCACTATAGGGGCCATGCATGATTTATTCCACTCATTCTTATTTTCTTGTCCATCAACCTTGTATACAATTGAGTTTCAACCAATAATTATATCAATGGACAACCAATTCTAAGAAACTCATTGAACAAATTGTTCAATTTGAACCAATAGTCAAATGAATGGACAACAAATTCTAAGAAACTCACTAATCAAATTGTTCACCTCTTTTCGGTCTTGCACTTCCTCCTTTGTTCTAGATTGTGGAATCTCTTCTTCCTTCACATTTAGGGCATGTCCTTCTTTGCTTTGTTGTTTGAATGGCAATGTTTCTTGCATCTTGAAGCATTCTTACTGTCCATTTCCATTTGTGCAACAAAGAAAACATAATATTATTAGTGCTCAACATCTTGTTCTTGTAATCCTTGTAGAGCATTTGATTTTTTAGTATTAAACTAGCAACCCTCAATAACGTCAACTCATTCTATCAACATCATTTTTTTTTAAATTAACAAGCGTATTCTGTAGCAGAGAATCAAAAATACTCAAGTAATATCTGAATTCTCAAGTGATGAACAAATATCATAAGGACACACAACACAAAAATTCCAATATGTTCTCTAAAATAAGCATGCAACATCCCCGTCCATACTCCAAATAGTGTTATCAACCTCTCACGCTAGATTCTTTTGTAAGACCTTGAGGCCATGGTAGATAACAAGTCTCCAACCCAAGAGGGATTCTTGTGCCAATTTTACAAGGTTGCATGAAAAATTATGGCCCACGGGTATTAAATTATATCGAGAAGACAATAAAAATCAGTCAATGTAAAGCATCATCAACTAAGAAAAAATCACAATAGTCCTGAGATCATCTCTAGATTGCAAGCTATTACTCTACTCAACATATTTTACAAAAATTTGATAGAAAGCATTTAAATATGAAGATAAAGCCGATCTTTCCTTCCCATTGAGACCACAAATTCACTATTCCCGTTAATAGAATATACATTGTCTACAACATGATGGACAATTAATGCGGTGCAATGGAGAAAGATGCCAAAAATTGCTTATCAAAACCAATCTTTGAAAAAGATTCCAATGAGGGTTAGAAGTAAAGTAACTTGAATTAGATATAAGTCATGTGTTATTATTTCATTAGTTATATTTAGAATTAGGTAATAAAAATGTTATACATAATTTTGGTACAAGACACTATCTCCCCTTTATTTATAGATATCCACCAAATTGGATAATTAGTCTCTCTTTCAATATATTTTGGTTTGCACACTCTACACATTCTTGTGTTATTTTCTCACCGTAGAGTTGCTTGGAATTGCTAGATGCATTAGGATTTTATAATTATTTCACAATAACACTTATATTACCTTACATAACAACCTACATCACTATCAATGGATGTCATCCCAAAGGATTAGATCTGTTTAGATAAATCTAACAAGGATACCATCTAACCCCATCTCTTTAGCTTTCTCTCAAATGGCAGTTTGGGTTTATCTAATTGCTAAAATGTTAGAATGAAAAATTAATACTATTTACTGATCAAACATCCATTTAAGAAGCATTTTCCTTCTCAAAACTGAATAAAGAAGAAGACTTTTAGCGAAGCCATGAAATTTATCAAGTTTTATAAAAAGGCACTAGGAACGATTATATATAAGTTGGTCCAATGTCTGTAATCAACAGAATTGCCTTGATAACTTCATGTAATTGAAAGAGATCAAACTTGGAGAATCTGATTCAAGAGAAACAATCTTGATGGCTCATCACATGGAAAGCTAGGGTGAATGGGAATCATGATCCATGAACTTCTAGGAACACCTGCCCAGATAGAGAATCAGGAGTAATTTTTTTTTCATCGAATCTGGAAAGAATGACAAATGGAATAAACCATTTTAGAAGTGGCATGCCAAACAATTTAGAACAAAAAACTCAAGAAATGAACACTCCATATTGTGGAAACAAATTTCAACCCAAAAGACAAACCCTGGGAGACATTCTTGGTGGACATTCTTTCAACATCATTTTTTTAAAATTAATAGCATTGTCGTTGTAGCGATGAGGTGTCGTCGGTATAGCGATGCTCGTTTGTGCAACTCTCTAATGGGCTTGCTATACTAGCGATGGAATTTTCGTGGCTAGTATAGAAAGCCCGTCGGTGAGTTGCACAAACAGGCGTCGTTATAGCAAAGATGCATCGTTGGTATGAACATATTTTAAACATGTGACTACGCTGCTACAGTGATGACACCTCGTTGCTACAGCGACGGCACCTCATCGCTACAACAACGGTTTTATTTTTTAAACAACCCATGTTTCATGTATTTTATGTCTCTATAGAGACGAAGTGTGGAAAGTGTTGCTAGAGCAACAAAAGCTTTTCCATAAAATAAAGGGTCATGTTCGTCGCTATAGAAACACACAAGTGTTGCAATAGAAACAATTTTATGTGGGAAAAATGTGCACATGTACTAGTGAGGGGGATGAAAAGGTGGAATCGGTGGTTGAGAGCTCAAGAGGATCATGTAATGGTAAAAATGAATAGTTAGGCCTATGATTTGTTTATTAAACTGTGCTTCAGTTTTCCCTTTACATAAGCACAATGATAGATTTTTTTATGGGGTTCACATGTTCTTCTCTTCAATAGAAACCAACCATTATGTTATATAAAAATACAAAAAGGTGGGAGTAACATTTTAAATAAAACATAAATAATTTTTAACTAATCCCTAATACAGTGTGCTTATATTTTCTTTCTTATTAGTGCTCTCTCTTGGTGTCATGTTGTATGTATATCTAAATGCACCGTAAATGTTGAAAATTATTAAAATTGTTTGTGACATTTTTTAAATTTTATTCAATTTAGTGTTGCAATACACAAAACATACCAGTGCATTTGTTTGTATATAGCACATCGTTTATGGTTTTTTTAAATATAATATTCTTGGCCTAAGTATTTTGGGTAGTATACGGTGCATTAAATGTACATACACACCAAATTCTCTAGTGGTATCTAGTGCTCCAGCTATGGTTATGGTTATGGTGCATTGAATGTACATATGCAAGAAGGTGTATCTTGTGTTTAACACGGCTATTGACATTTTTTAAATTAATATGTTTTCTCATATCAAAATTCTCACGCCCCCATCCCTCATTTCAACTGACAGGAGGGGACATGAACTGATTCAGGTTCTCTATTTATTCCACTAACCATAATTATGAATTCTTAATTACAATAAAAATGTGTGTGTAGATGTAGCATCAAAATACACAGCTGAAATCAAGAAATACACACACATCTAGCATGCACATGCAAACCAAATCATTACAAGCATATAAATAAATATCATTACACATCATAAGAAAAAAAATACTATTTTTAACAAAAGAGATCCAAGAAAGGAACTGTGTAAGAGCGTCTTTCCAATCAACCGTAGGAACTATGTCCAACATATACTATTTCTTCTCTCAGATTCCACCCCCAATATGGGATATGAGGCCACTAAGGTGAAGGAAAAAATTGCATGCTTTTATCTCTCATCCCACAATCCCTTCTACTCATTTTTCTTAGCCAAAACTCATGCATAGATGTCACTCAACCTTCACAACCATTACTCCTTCCAAATTCCCCACACAACAAAAGGAATGCATTCCACTAAACTCATCCATAGTTCCCTCATAGAATCCAACCCTTATAGTGTTAGGATTATTAATCCTCCCTTGTTCATACTTTCTATTACATTAATTAGACTAACTTATGAATCTAAATTAATTAATTGGGTCCACTAGTACAATTGGGTCCACTTGGCCCAACTGGGACACATGTACTAGTCATTGAAGTGTGGGGAACACTACTAGAGGTTAAATTCCACTTACTACATGTGCATGAATCAGTTAGGGCACCTCCTAGACTAATCCCTACATTTTAGGAGCCACTGGGAGTCCTAGCATCAACCTACTTCACTTAATTGGTGCTAGTAATAGTTAGTCTTAGTTAGCCCCTAGTTATAATCAGTTACTTCTCTGTCAGTTAAGCTAGCACTACCAATGCATGGTTGCATGGAGAGGGGCGCTTTTCCTACCTACCACACTCAGCTACACTGAGTTAACTAGTTGTTACTGCTTGTTGGAGTTATTGGTCATCAGGGAATTGTCTACTTGGACTCCGATATTGATTGGGAGACCTTGAGTTAGAGATTCAGTTAGATACAGTCTTATCCACTTGGAGGATTCGAATTAATTTCCCATGCATTCGAATTCTACCTATGTAAACTATTGTAACACCGGATATTATTATGATGAATATACTGTAAATTCCTGAGTAATACTTGTTTGTTTCCTGTGTGGTTTGTTTTTCTTATTTTTTATGTTCATTCTCCATTCAATTGCTGCAACATTATCAGAACTCTCTGCTTGAATATCTAAATGGAATTCAAATTCTAATCTGGTATTAGAGCCTTCTCAGGTAGGTTTCATGCTTGTTTCTCCCCATCAAACATCAGAAGCAGCTAGGTTTCCACAGAAGTCCCCTATGAAAATTTGCTAGCTCTGTATTTATTCAGAGCAGCTATGAGGGAGTGACAGACCCTAAAAACATGTTCATGCCGGGAGAAAAAATATGATTCTAATAGTTTATATGTTTTAGTGTGCAATTGCAGTGAAATTGATAGGTGCTACATAGCTTGTGAGAAGTATTTGCAACCTTCCAGCCGGAGCAATTATGAGTTCTCAAACTCCTGAGCCATGGATCCTCACAAATTCCAATTATCTTGATTGGAGGATTGATATGCAGTTGGCCTTGTGCAAGCATGGCTACCACAGGATCATACATCGATGGGAGGCTAAGCCTCATCAACCGGTTGAGCGGAACAAGTTTCTGAACCATTGTGATGAAGCATTTAGGTACTTATGTACTTATATATCTAGATATCTCCTCTTCCATCTAGAAGTATTGAGGACTCCTAGAGAAGCATGGGAGAAGCTTGATAGCTTGTTTAACAAACAAGATGATCTTCGGGGACACATTCTGGAGAATGAGTTGGTATCCTTACATCCTAGAAATTTCGATACTGTTGAGCAATTATTTTCTAAATTCAAGTCTCTAGTGCTCCAATGTAGACAGTGTGGAATAGAGTGAAAGGATGAGCAGAATGTCCTTTCCATACTCAGCAAACTAGGTCCCGATTACTCTGTATATGTCTCTATGTTTCATTCCAAGTGGGAAAGCTTTCCTGATTGGAAACTTCCTTCTTTAGATTCTTTTTCCAGGTCCTTAATCAAGGAGCAAAACAAATTGATTTGAATGGGAGTCATCCAGACCTCCAAATATCAAGCTCTCTTAGTTACTAATTCTCCCAAAGTGCAAGCAAAGGGTAAATCAAAGAAGAAGGAACCAAAGGCAGCTGATTTGAAGCCTAAACAAAATCAGCAAGCTTGTGAAAGGGCCTCCGGCTCTAAAAAGAATAAATTTGGGAAAACATTATGTCCATATTGTGAAAAAAGGTATCACCTTGAAGATCATTGTATGAGGAAGGAACTTGTTGAAATTTCTACTCTTCTCAAGCAGCATAACATTCAAAGAGAAAAACAGTCTGATAATGGACATGAAATATGTCATGCTTTGAAAGCAGGACCACCTCGGTCTATAGCCTATTTGATTGATTTTGGAGCCTCCAACCACATGGTTGCCTCCAAGGACCTCTTCTCCTCTCTTAGTGTCAAAGAAGGGCCCACTATTCACATGGGAGATGATTCCCAAATCCCACCAGTAGGAAAGGGCACCATTAAAGCAAAGCATGGTGTGTTCAGAGATGTCCTATATGTGCCCTCACTTGTAACTAATCCGTTATCTGTTTATCAGATGACCCATACTGGATCACCAAAGCAAGTATTGTTTGGACATAACTCAGTATAGATCACCAATATCTCAACTGGGGAGATTGTAGAGAAAGGGATTACTGATCATGCCTCCAAGGCATACTATTTCTCTCACTTCATTCCATTCTCAGTTCCAGCATCATCACAGCTTTCATTCGAAGCTAATGAAGGTATAAACATTCCTTCATTTCCTATTGCACTTTCATTTTCAATTCCTGACATTTCTGATTTAGATTCAAAAGAGGAGTCACCCAAGTATTATCTAGACATTGAGCTTACAACTCAAAGGGATCTAAATCCAAATCCATCATCTACCTCATTCCAATAGCCTAAATGGGCTAAGCAGCTCATAGAAGCAGCTAGAGATGGTGTTGGGGATCTATATGACAAAAGAAGAATGAGGTCCCAGTATCAAAAGGAGAGTGTAGCACTATCTCACATGGATCCTCTTCTTGTTGAGAGGTTTTTTATGATGCTTGGGTCATATCCTCAATCCTTTGGGGAGGATTTCCATGATCCTAGATGGCAGGCATCCATGGATGAGGAATTTGATTCGCTACATGACAACTAGACCTGGGAACTTGTCCCCTTACCTCTAGGAAGGAAGCTGGTACAGTGCAAATGGATCTACAAAACCAAAATAGCTGCTAATGGGACCACAACCAAGTACAAGGCTTAGTTGGTGGAAAAAGGGTATTCTCAAGTCCAAGGCTTGTACTACAATGAGACATTCGCTCCAGTAGCTAGAATGGACTCCATCATGCTGGTATTGGCCATTGCTACTCCCAAGAGATGGGAAGTACACCACATGGATGTGAAGAGTGCCTTCCTCCATGGTGATTTGGAGGAGGAGATATATATGAAACAAACTAAGGGGTTTATTGATGATCCTTCCTTAGTCTACAGACTAAGGAAATCACTGTATAGACTCAAACAAGCCCCAAGGGCATGGTACTCCAAGATGGATGCCTTCCTCATCTCTCAAAATTTTGAAAGGTGCAAATCTGATTGCAATGTCTACATGAAGAAGAAGGAGGGGTTCTTGCTTCTAGTTGTATTTTATGTGGATGACTTGCTCATTTCTAGTAGCTCTACTGCTGGATTGAGTAGCATCAAGTCTTCTCTTAATAAAGCATTCACTATGACTAACTTAGGACTGCTAAGATAGTTCATTGGTCTCAAAGTAAGTCAAAAGACTTTGGGAATCATGATCTCACAGTCTGAGTATTCATCGGACATGCTTAAGAGGTTCCACATGGAGGATTGCAAGGCATCCCCTGTCCTATCTTATCAGGAATCGGGATTGAAGAAGGTGGTTCCACACCTTTGGTGGACAACACTCCCCACAGACAACTCATTGGAGTCCTTATGTATCTCACTCATTCGAGACCAGACATATCCTATGTTATGAGTGATGCTACCAGATATATGCAAGAGCCACATGAGTTGCACTAGAAGGCAGAAAAGAGGATCTTGCACTATGTCCAGGGTACTATTGATTATGTGATCCACTATGCTACTAGAGCACAACTAGATCTCACATGCTTTACAGACTCAGACTGGGCAGGAGATGGAAATGATAGGAAATCCACCTTGGGTTTTGTATTCATGATTGGATCTAGGCCAATTTGTTGGTCTAGCAAGAAGCAAGTAGCCCTTGCACTTTATTCAGCAGAAGCAGAGTATCGAGGAGCTATGAATGTAGCTATTCAGGCAGTTTGGCTGCATGGCATCTTGATAGAGTTCAGGATTCAGACTTCACCTACGGTAGATATTTATTGTGAGAACCACAGTACAATTAAGATCTATAGTGATCATGTTCAGAAGCAGAGGACAAAGCACATAGAAGTTCACATGCACTACATTCAAGAACTGGTGCATGACATAACCATCACACTGCACTACTATCCGACAGAGGATCAGATTGCAAATATTTTTACCAAGTATTTTACTGAAAAGAGATTTTCCTTTCTCAGGTCTCTTTTGGGAATTAAGGCTTGATTCTCGATTCCTATCTTGAGAGGGGGTTTCCCAAGAGGTTTTCCTACCTCATTTGTATTATGTCTCTTAGATTGTATTTTGGGTGACCTATGGCCTTGTTACCATGGCCCATAATTGTCCAAGTTAGGATTCAGGGGGAGTGTTAGGATTATTAATCCTCCCTTGTTCATACTTTCTATTAGATTAATTAGCCTAACTTAATAACCTAAATTAATTAATTGTGTCCACTAGTACTATTGGGTCCACTTGGCCCAATTGGGACACATGTACCAATCATTGAAGTGTGGGGAACACTACTAGAGGTTAACTGCCACTTACTGTATGTGCATGCATCAATTAGGGCACCTCCTAGACCAATCCCTACATTTTAGGAGCCACTGGGAGTCCCGGTACCAACCTACTTTAGTTAATTTGTGCTAGTACTAGTTAGTCTTAGTTAGCCCCCAGTTACAGTCAGTTACTTCTCTGTTAGTTAAACTAGCGCTACTAATGCACGGATAATACATGGTTGCATGGGGAGTGTAGTGAGGATTTATCCTCACTGCAGGAGTAAGAATGGCTCCCTTGTGCCTATAGGGCATAAGGACAGGTTCCTACTCTTTGAAAATAGGAAAAAAAGAAATGGAAATGGCATAAACAGAACAGCAAATAAACTAAGCTAATCTAGTGACAGAAAAATAAAACTAGACTAAACTATGAGCTAATAACAAAAAAGAAAGAGGGAGATGAAGCCCTTGTGAACCCCTCTGCAAAAAACGGGTTAGGGTTCCTCCTTCTTGAAACCTGCAAGCAACCTAAGCTACTACAATGGAAAACCTGCAAATAATGTCAATAATAGAACCTGCAAATAAAAGTAACAGTTAGAAAGAAAAAACAATTAAACAAACCTGAAAAGAAATGTTATACCTCACTTGGGTGGAAATGGGCCACCATGCCCTAGCTCATGGGAGCACCTCTCTCTTGGTTGGGAAACAATGGCTTGATGGGATGGAGATGGAGGAGAGGTAGTGTGGGTGGTTTGAGAGGAAAAGGTCTCAAAGTATCCATGGGCAGCATAACAATAGGCAAGTGAGGAGTCTTTTGAGAGTGACCCCCACCCTCCTTTTATAGTTTTTCCAAGGGATTTTAGGATTTTAATCCCTTGGTCAGGGATTTAGCCCCTTTTGCCCTAACTTTAGCCCCTTTTTGAGGGCTTTAGCTCCTAGGGGGCTATTTTGGGCTCCTTTTTGGGGGGTTTTAGCCATTTTCTTCATCTTTGGGCTCTTTTGGAGGTCTGGGGGTCAAATGGAAGGTCTTATGGAGTGAAATGAGTGTTGTGAGATGGTGTCCTTGGGTGGTGTAGGCCATTGAGAGCTATGTGGGGGATTTTTAGGTTAACAGATTGCCCCCTGATGTGTGAGGGTAGGAGCTCAATGTATGGTCGATGGACATCATAGGATTTGTTGTGTAGAGGTGGTACTTCTGAGGCTGGGGCATGGTGGCTTTTCGTTTTTGTATTAATTTGGTTCCCATCAATGGGTGAGATACAATAAATGTGTGACATGTATATGGATGAGGCGGGCATTCCCATGCTCATGACAATGTCAAAAGAATCATTTGATCTATGCTCTAAAATACAAGAGATGATCATATACAACTGATGTTACAATGATGGTTTCCTCTCATGTGAGGCTGAATACAATACTGATATTGTACATTGGACCCATGGCATTCTCATGGAATGCTACATCTTCATGACTGATGGTTTGTGGATCTGGTAAAAAGCTGTGTGGACTCACTGATTAAGAGTTAGAGTCTATGTGGTACAAGTATGCTGCATCAATCATAGAGGTATATCGAAGCACTGTTGGGACTTCAGATCACCGTCTCCAATGCAACCCAGAAATCACAAGGGACATAACCTATTTAGGTCCCTTGAGTGGACTCACCAATGTGCTAGAGTCGGGTGACATCCGGGGTCTTCAACCAAGTACTGTGTGGAACAAACCCTGTACGAATCTCAACAGTGCGATGATGGAGTTGAAGTCGAGCATGTGAGAAACAACCACCCCGAGAGGCACTAAGGACTCCTCTCAAGTGGTCCAAGGAACTCATCAATGATGTAAATGAAACCAAGGTACAGGGACCTCTGGGTCTATCCTCCGGAATATGTGTGTTGGCGTCAACAGAGGGAGACCTGCCCTAGTCAAGGCAATGATGTTTCCTTGACCAGGATCATGAGGGATAACCGAAAGGTGTGAACCAATCTGTGGACTGACTCACTGAATTGGGGGGGAGGGGAGGGAAGGGAAAAACTAAACAGGGGAAGGGGGGGAGTGGGAGACTCAAACTTCCTTTGTTCAGAGTATGACGGTAGGGCGGACCAGGCAGCAAATGAAACTCAACTCATGGGAATGGGATCATAGCTATAATACGGGGAATGTCGCTGCAGATGGGAAATACTTGGAGGCGGAGGACACTTTTGATACTGATGGGATCCAAGGAAGACACATTGCAAAGTACTCTGAACAAAGGCGACCCAATGTGGGGATGCTTCCAAACTATTTTCTGTGGGGTGGTGTCTAGGGACACCATTGTGGTACGATCTCGTGGATTTTTGGTGAGCTCGAGAAGGTAAATGCTCGATGGTGCTTTCAATTTTAGAGAGTCTGAAAGCACGAAGAAGACTCCAGTGGGGGCTCTTTTTCATTGGTGCCCCAAAAAGGATAAAAGTATACATAGGAGAGCTCACCCATCCTGGAGGGGATGAGAGACTTCTTTGCCATTGGTCTTCCAATTAGGCCAGAAAAGGTTAAACCTATACTGACTGGATGTTCATTCAAATACTTTTACGAGCATGAACGAAACCAAGTTTGCTCGACAATCTTTTCTTGTTGAGACGGCTGGAAAAGAGCTTAACGACAACCGATGGTGGGATTTTTCGTAAAGTGTGGTCCCTCTGCCCGAGAAAGCACAAAAGTATGCAGAGGGGAACGGTCTTGGCTTGAGTGCACCAAGGAGGTCCTTTTCATGAGATGGTCTGCATGGTCCATAAAAGGACGTAAATGAGACGATGTAGACGCCCTTTCCTATACTTTAGCGAGCGAGAAAGGAAGCAGCTACGCTCGGCGATATTTTCATTGTTTTAAGGAGTCAGAAAAGAGCTTAAACGAAACTACAACGTGGCCAACTGACTGTGGTGGCATGATCGGTGCCCCATGTCGAGATGGTGGACAGAGGTCCAAAGGTCATCTACACACTATGGACGGAGCAGAAATCTCTCAAACATACCAATACATGCATGGGATAGATAGCGGCAGAGGCCTGTGAGACGGTGTGACAGAGGCACACAAACCGAGGTGGCTCTCGGATAGAGGTCAGGAGAGTGTGTATGTGTGTTGCAATGGATGAAATTGACTACATACGATGTGAATGCAAGTCCGAGGGCACTTATATGCCAAATACGTGCAAGAAAAGAAATCGTTTTGTGGATAGTGGTCCAGAGGTCCGCGTAAGGTGCAGTAAAAACAAAAGACAATCTATGTGTTAAAAAAACAAAATAAAAGCTAAAATTACATTCCTTAATGGGCGGTTCCCTGAGGACACTTCTATGTCAAATACATGGAAGAAAAACAAAGGGTTTTATGGATGATGGTCCAGATGTCCGCATAAGGTGCGGTGAAAAAAGATAACTATATATACAAAAATAAAAGTATAGTGCAATCCTTAACAAGTGGCGGCCCAAAAACTCGCATGAGTTGCAATCGGGGATTGTGATACAAGTACAGGTCCATAGACACTTGCATCGCCATGTCATGGCTCGTAAATCGAGGTGACTGGTGGGAAATGGTCCCAAAATTGATTTATTAAAAATGAGACAATGGCCTCATAAAGAGATAGAAATTTGGGCTCGGAGGTGTGAGGGGTGTCTCGAACAGGTTCTGGGTGACTTTGAATTAGCAGCTGATGGTGTTTCCCTTGAATTGTGCTAAAAAACGTTGAAAAACAAGAAAGGGAAAAAAACTACGCTATAAGGGACTCATAGTGGTTATATCAGGAATGAACTCTCTTGAGGTGGAGCCTATTGTGTGGCTTCTTCAAGAGTCGACCATCTGAGTCAGCGAAGAGATATGCCCCCTTGCTGAGACGAAGGTCATTGGCAAGGCAGGGTGACGGAATCTAGTCTTTTATGGGAAGAACCAATTCCACACTATGGTTTAAAGGGAATTGGGTAGAACCAAAGGTGGTCTTACATATATCTCCGTCATCACATAAGTGGCATCGGGGTAGATCAGGTGGATCTTCCACGGCTAATGAGACGAAAGAGCAACTAGTGCTAGAGATCATGTAAATGGTACTGGTTGTGGTTTTGGTGGCCTTGCCCCTAGTCTTTGTTGGAGGAAGAGGGGCAGGCCTGGAGACAGAAGGAGTCTTTGATGGACCTAGAGGTGGGTGCAGCATCATCTCAATTGGCTGGACATGAGTTAACACATCCTGGGGCCTCAGAGGTATGGTAGGTGGTTCAAGGTACCACACAGAATCTCCCAGTGTGAAATCCTATAGATTTCAGGTTTCCAAGACAAACTTACTCATGATCTCAGATGGTAGGAAAATAAAAAGGAAAAGGAACAGGAAAATCGTCATGTTGATCAGGAATGAACCCCACTGTTTCCCTGGTAACTAAGGTTGTGATGGTGGCTGGGGAAACAATGGAAGAGAGAGGTCTGATGGACCATCGGTGATGGTGGAGACAAGAGGGTCTATAGAACTAGACATGGTGTCTGAAGAAGGAGGTAGTGGATGGAATTCTTCGATCAAGGTGATCTCAAACTCAAGGGAATGGTGACGAAGGTTAGTGAGAGCCATTTGAAACTCGGGCAGGTCTTAGCAATGGTGGGAGTAATGTCCATACAAGCCGCAAAGGGCGCAAGCATGGTTTGTCCTTAATGCCATGTTCCTGAATATTGGCGCGGTTGGGATTTCAACCACAGGGATGTTTTCGTTCGTATCCATGGCATCCAGATGCGAACAAATCGCTGGGATTTCAAGGAAATTCTAAGTTGGATGGACCTGTTGTTCACACACAACACAAGGTGGGACTTGTCGTGGTTCTGCAGTGGCTTTGGTGTTCTTGCCCCTGGCTCTTTTGGGTTGGGGCGGTGCAAGTGTGGGTGCGGCAGTTGGCTTGTGTGGACTGGGTGGAGGGTGAGACTCAACCGCAATAGGTTGCACCAGGGTTAACACAAACTGGGGCATTGCTGGTGGATGAAGATACCACACTGGGATCCCCAACATAAAGTTGGGTAGGATTAAGGTGGCCATGATCAGCTTCCTCATGACACCAGATGGGGGAAAGAGGAAGGGAATTGTATGGACTGGAGATGAGCCCACATAACCCCCAGCTGGTTGCATGTGGGGGTGAGGTTGTGGTTGCGGCTGTGCGTAATGTTGCTGCTGTGGGTGATGTTGCGGCTGCTGTTGGCGTTGCGGCTACAGACGATGTTGTGGTTGTGGTTGGGGCTGCAGCTGCGGTTGTTTGTGTGCAGCGGTGCTTGATGAGACCATGCACAAGTCCGCAGTTTTCTTTTGCGTCGGTGGTGGTGACACCAACGGAAAAGGAACCATTATGGTGGGATCGATAAACAACCCAGGGCCCACATTCAATGGTGGGGAGGCTAGTGTGTTTTCAACCACAGTGTTGGTTACAGGGATGACGTTAGCGTGTGCGGTCGCCCCTTGCAGCTCAATGGTGGTGATGGTAGGGATAACGTTGGCAGGCACTGTTAACCCTTGCGGATCATGGTAGGTGAGCTGGTCAACCGTCATAATCTTCCCTTCATGGGGGAACATCATGAGGTAGAAGAAAATTGACACGATGGCTCACATGGCATACATGTAACTCCTCCCAAGGAGGAGGTTGTAGTCCAGTTGAGCATTGACAACTTTGGTGTCAATTAGGACTGTCTTCCTGGCTAATGTGATGGGGACATGAGGGAGGATTCCTTGGGCTTTAGTGGGTTGTCCATCATAAGCCCACAGATTCATGGAGGATGGTTGTATAATTGGTGATCCAAGCTTCTGCCAAACCAAGGTAGACATGACACACGTGGATGCCCCCTCATCCACTATGCATCGGTGCACAACCAAATTCCAAATGGACATTGGGATTTGGAAGGTGATAATGGAGGGCATGCGTGGCTCTTCATTCTCTATGTCAAATGTGATTAACTTGGAGTCGGAGGGGTCTACTGCCCCTACAGTGGCTAGTAAGGCTTTCCACTGTGTTGGGCACGTTTTAAGTACCTCAAGAGTGGACATGGTGGTTGGCGCTTGGGCCAAATCATCCACAATGCTATAGCTGACTGTAGCTCTAGCTGTGGCATTATTGGCGATTCTACGAATGGGGGGGCGCGAGAATGGGGGTAACTGGAGAGGTAGGTTGGTTGTCTTAGACGTGGATGCTGCTGATGAGTCAACATGTTCGGTGGTGGTACCGTACTGATTTCGTCTAGTCTATAAGTTGACCTCTTCAGTGGTCATGACTAGTAGGTGGTGAACACCTGTTTCGACCATGGGTGGTGCCCCTGGAGCATTGGGATTGGCCTGGGGAGGGGGAGCGGTTGCCACCAATCCTTGGACTGGTAGTGGGTTTTGAAGCACCATGGGAGGAGGTCCTTGTGGTGCCTGGTTGGGTTGGCCTTGATTGGGAGCATTGGCAGCCTACTGGGCCTCATTTTGAATGGCCTACTTAGCGCGAGCCATGAGGGGACACTCAAATGTGTAATTCCCATAAACATCACAGAGTGTACAAGGTTGGTTTGTGCGCAACGGAACGTTGCATCTTGGTGCATTCTACCATGGGGGGTTTTGGGCTGGCTGGTTAGCAGCAGCATTATTGGGAGGGTTCGGTTGCTGATCGCCTCCCTGTGGTTGGTTATTGCCTTGGTTGCAGGGCCGATTGTTTCTATCTTTCCCTTGTTGATTGTTGGGGGCAGGCTGGTTGGGACGGTTTTGTTGTGCGAACACTTGTCCCAATGGAGTAAGTGGAGTGGGGGCGAGGGCTTGAAATTTTTACACTGGTGGTGCATAGTATATTTGTGGTGGTGGTGGTGCCATGAATGTGGGAATTTTCCCCACATACTGTTGTGTTGGCCAAGACATGGCCTGAGCCTACTGCGGTGGCGCAGGTTCTGCATAAGAGGTTGTTGCTCCGGACTGGGACATCATTCTAGCATAGTCTAGAGCTTGCTTTTGGTAAGCAACATTAGCAGTGTTGCTTGGTTGTGGTGCAATGGCAGGTGGTGTCGGTCGAGGCTATGGTTGTTGGGAGACTGACCCTATGATGTCGTCCGCAGCGTGGGATGCCCTCGGTGCATCACAGTAAGAGGTACTCGAACGGGGAGCGTCTGGAATGACAGTGTACAAGTATCCAGACTGGGTATAAATGAGATCAAATTGTTGGGCCTTCAGTATGGAGTCTTCTTCAGATTGGGGACATTCAGATGCGACGTCCTTTGCAATGGGTAGGAGCAAAGTCTTAAGGAACCAATCCAAGAAGATCCTATCATCTAGTTGGATTTTGCATAAGCTACGGCATCGCCGCCACTCATGGATATGGTCAATTATGTGAGTAGCGGTACTTTGGCGACAGGATAACAGGATCTCCACTCCCTCATCATATGTAATAGGGAGTTGAAAATACTATAGGAACATGAAGGCTAGGGAGTTGAAGTCGGGGTACTTGGCTTGTGGCAACTCAATGTACCATTTGGTCATGGCACCTGTAAGGGTGTGTTGGAACAGCCTCAGCCTAATGGAGTCATCTACGATGTTGTTGGATGAGCACCATAGATGGAATGTCATTATGTGATTTTGGGGACATTCCTCGGCTTTGCCTTCAAACTTTGGGATGTCTGATGGTATCTTAGTTGGCATGGGTGGCCAGAAATCTTGGTGGCATATGGGGTCATTCATTAATCTAGCCAAGTTAGGCAAGTTTAGATGAGCAATGAAGGGTAGATCTGATCCCAAGTTAATATGGGATGGGGCTGCAATGGGGGTGGGGTTTGTAGGTGCATAATGCATCTACATGGATGGGGGTGCTTGTGGTGGCACCATTGCGGATGGGCCAATGCCCCCAAGTGTTGTGTGGGGGGCAGTATGGGTGGCAAGAGCATTGCCCCCATGCATGATAGTAGGGGAAATGTAGGTGGGCGGTGCACTGCCCCCCTGTGTGGCCGGAGGGGCAGTGTGTGTGGAGGGGCCACTACCCCCGTGTGTTACCACTAGGCCAGCTTGGCTAGTCACTATTGGTGGTGGCAATTGGCTAATGATAGTCTGCATGACTGTGCTTGGACCACTTGCCAAGTTGTGGGTGACAGGTTGTGATGTGGACATGGGTCCACTCGCTAAGGTTAGGCCGGAAAATGGATCCGGGTTTACACTAGCTATGGGGCTTGATGGTGCGGTGTGGAGGTTTGGTTTAGACTGATATGGGTCTGAATCAGAATCAGAGGTTGTGTGGCCCTCTGATGGTGTGGGAGATCGCTGAGAGCAGCTTCGATGGTGCCGATCAAGTGTTCCAAATGGTGGTGGTTCGCCTCTTAAGCATGAGGAAGATCGTGGAGGATCAATTGTGTTTGCTTTTGTGTATGAAACTGGTTGGTATGAGATTTGGACCCCGGTTTCAATGGCTTCCTATTAGCTGAAGGTGGTCTCTCATCCACCAAGACTACCAGAAGACAGTGCTTGGCTTGTTCCTCACAGGTGCTTCTACTCAATCGGAAGGGGTCGTTTCCCGTTTCACTTGGCAATTCCTCTCAACAGCCAACTACTTTGGGGTTCCTGTGGTACTCCTCACAATCAGTTTCTGGGAAAATCCCAAGTACTTCCCATAGTTTAAGCAGTCAGGGACTTATGTCCTCAAAGACTGTATAATTGATTGAACTTAGTGTAAATTTGGTAAATTTTAAGGCTTACTCAGCATCATGAACTGAGTTGGGTTAATTATTTGGTATGGTGTGTTGGTTTGCTTGTTTGTTCTGGTATTTGGTTGTTTGCAATATGGTTTATGAATTCATGGTAGAGTTCATATCATGGTTTTGTATGCAAACATAAATAGAAATTTGTAATCAAGTACAGTGATTAACCCTGGATTGCTAGCCTAACTAAATGTCTACCTCTCAGTGATATTCTTCTTCAACCAAGAGAAGGTGTTGGGCTCTCAACACAATGGGACTAAGCCCACCCGTAGATCCTCAGGTCACCTCCGGGATGATAGGTTGGTCAACAGGGAGGATGCTTAGCGTTGTGAGAAGCCCTCCTTCTCTACCCCCTCTACCTTCCAGGTCACCCAATTTTAGTGGTTTGGGAAAAATACCATGGAGTGCCTAGATCTATATGAGCTTACCCTTCGTCGTATCCTAGAATACCCTGGAGGGTGATGACTGGGTAGAGGAGGAAGGGGGCAGTAAGATGGTTATTTTTAAGTTACTTTTATTTGGACTAGTTCATTTTATTAAGCCTTAATGATTGATTTAACATATACACAGTTTTCTTGGATTGATTTGCAGAAAATAAAAACCGGAATTGAAAAATACCTGCAATTGTGGACAGAGGCGGCTAGGCTACATTAACAGTCCTCTAAAACTGAAAATTACTGTCAATTAAACTTAAATTCAACTTCTGTGTGACAGGCCGTACATTTTTGACCAAATCTAGCGAGGGGGCCGTGAGATTTTTCCAAAAATGAGCAAGGGGGTCACACAGAATGTGAAAATAGCCGCAACCTGAGCTTCTAGGCTGAGGTTGCACCTGTCTGGGGATTAAGTGCACCTTGGGTGCACCTTTTTTCTCATTAAGAGCACCCCAATCTCACCTTTTCCCTCGATAAGAGCGCCCTTCTCCAGAAAGGGGTTTTTTGGTGATGCGGGGTCATATCTGGCTGACAGTAACTGGTATTGGGATCAGTCTAACTCATCTTGGCCTAGCAGAGGCTTCAGCACTGACTAAAATAGCAAATAAACAAGATTTAAGACAGATCTAACATAATATTTCTAAAAATTAGGGTAAGAAAAAAACTTGAAAACTTGAAATTTTTGGACCAGGGATCCTGTGGGATCGACCTGGTATGGTCGCCAAAGCTGTAGTGAAGATTTCTCCTCACTGCAAGAGCAAGAATGGATCTCTTATGCCTATAGGGCACAAGGGTAGGTTCCTACTATTTGAAAACAGGGAAAAACGAAATGGAAATGGCATAAACAGAACAACAAATAAACTAAGCTAATCTAGTGACAGAAAAATAAAACTAGACTAAACTATGAGCTAATAACAGAAAATAAAGAGGGAGATGAAGCCCTTTGTGAACCCCTCTGCAGAAAATGGGTTAGGGTTCCTCCTTCTTGAAACCTGCAAGCAACCTAAGCTACTACAATGGAAAACCTGCAAATAATGTCAACAATAGAACCTGCAAATAAAAGTAACAGTTAGAAAGCAAAAACAATTAAACAAACCTGAAAAGAAATGTTATACCTCACTTGGGTGGAAATGGGCCACAATGCCCTAGCTCATGGGAGCACCTCTCTTAGTTGGGAAGCAATGGCTTGATGGGATGGAGATGGAGGAGAGGGAGTGTGGGTGGTTTGAGAGGCAAAGGTCTCAAAGCATCCATGGGCAGCATAACAATAGGCAAGTGAGGAGTCTTTTGAGAGTGACCCCCCACCCTCCTTTTATAATTTTTCCAAGGGATTTTAGGGTTTTAAGCCCTTGGTCAGGGCTTTAGCTCCTTTTTTGGACCTTTAGCCCCTTTCGCCCTAACTTTAGCCCCTTTTAGGGTTTTATCCCCTTTTTTAGGGTTTAGCTCCTAAGGGGCTATTTTGGGCTCCTTTTGGGGGGGTTTTAGCCATTTTCTTCATCCTTGGGCTCTTTTGGAGGTGTGGGGGTCAAATGGAAGGTCTTATGGAGTGAAATGAGTGTTGTGAGATGGTGTCCTTGGGTGGTGTAGGCCATTGAGAGCTATGTGAGGGATTTTTGGGTTAACATGGAGGAGCGTTTTTCCTACCTACCACACTCAGTTGCACTGAGTTAATTAGTTGTTACTGCTTGTTGGAGTTATTGGTCATCAGGGAGTTATCTACTTGGACTCCGATATTGATTGGGAGACCTTGAGTTAGAGATTTAGTTAGATACAGTTTTATCCACTTGGAGGATTTGAAGTCATTTCCCATGCATTCAAATTCTACCTATGTAAACTATTGTAACATCGGATATTATTATGATGAATATACTATAAATTCCTGAGCAATACTTGTATGTTTCCTGTGTGGTTTGTTTTTCTTAGTTTGTATGTTCATTCTCCATTCAATTGCTGCAACATTATCAAAACTCTCTGCTTGAATATATAAATGGAATTCAAATTCTAATATATAGTGCTTAAGAGTGTGTTTAGTAAGACACCGATGGGTAATGGTTCTTAGCTTTCCCAACCTCTCTACTCACTTACAACCATCAATGTTCCCCTCCCAATTTGTAGCTCTATCTCGGAACTTGAATTTTTGGTTTCAACACAGTCTAGTAATGGTCATGAGTAGTAGTAGGAAACTCTACGTAGTGCCGAAAAAGATGCATGGGAGAATGATAAAAATGGTGATGCGTCCAAGGGATAATACATGATGGTAAAAGGTGTTAGAATTCCATATGCTAAGCTAGATTATCATCATTTAATTTCAATTTCATAAAAGCATATAGACAAGATCACTGAAAGAAATAGTATCATAAGAACAACACAGATTTATCATGGGAAAACTCTAATGGGAAAAACCCAGCAAAAGCTTCCTCAATATAGATGCCCCAAAAGATAAAAGGTAAAACCCAAAACTAATCCTCCTCCTTCTCCAACTACAACTCTTTCTCTCTCTCTCTTACGCGCTACACAAGTGAGTGTGTGTTTCTCAAATGAGAGGTGTCTCACTCTATTTATATCCTTTCGTTCACTTGACATTTAACCCAGTTATGTAGGCTCAAGTAAACTTAACTCTATTATGTAGGCTCGAGTAGACATAACTGGGATAACTTAATATAATAATATATTCCATAGGGTACTAATGACCTGACTTACAACAGAGGGGACTTCCTCATGACTCTTAGTAATTCTCCTAATAGGAACATCGGGGTACAAAGAAATACAAATGATTCTCCCGATAGGAACATCGGGGACCAATAAAATACATTTAGAATATTCTTCGAAGTTACAATAATTGAACAAAAAGGAAACTGAAATATGTTCTTACCATAGAATAAAAGCGTTACTGACAACTGACATAACTGTCACCACCTCCATGCTTCAAAAACTACATGAAGTGACTTTCCCCACCAACTTCACACATGAATTCAATGATTGGGTTTAATGGTAAAAAAGGAAGCAATGGGCTAATTTAAAGAACATGTCAAATTTTGGATGAGTTCTAAGGTCAACAGTTGGAAACATAGGATTTAGTTTCCCCATATGCCCCCTTTCCTCTTTCCCTATGGTGGAATCATAGCCCCTCTAGTGCTCTTTACATGTCCATATTTGACCATTTTATTAATTTCCAACATTATATTTACATACATTTTGATTTGGCATCATAAGCCAACCACAGGCTCCAAAATAAAAATATATACACCATGCATGCCTAGCCATTCACTAGTCAAGCTTTGGACTTGATCTCCACACTAGGAATTCATACGAGCATATTTACATCATTTACATAATTTTGATTAATTACATTCCATGTCTAAATTGTTAGTTTTTCTAGATCTTATTAGCTTAATTAAAATATTTGTCTGAAAGAATAACAAGTACAATAAGGTCCATAAGATATAACAGATACACAAGACACAAATATTTTCACCGAGGAAATCCTAAAGGATAAAACCCCGCAAACTTCCTCAGAATAGTACAATCACAAATATTGTTTCATAAGATGATCAATCCCAATCATAAGAAGTATTCAACAACTATCCATCTCTCCTCCCCTAGCTCTATTTCTATCTCATACATACTTGACTGAGTGTGAGGTATGTATAAATGAGGGAGGGTTCCTCCCTATTTATACTAATCAACTGACCGACCTTTTACATGACTGGGCCGACCTATTTCACTAACAGGGGTGACTTCTCCTAGAGAGACTCCAACTACACATTACATGATGTCACACTTGGTGACTATTTCCCTGACTTACAATGGAGTTTGTACCTCAAGGTCTAGACATAATAAAGACATCCCACAAGGAAGGAAAACAATATCCAATGGGGGTACAACAACATATAATGATAATATACATCAGAATATCTTCTAAAGTTACAAATACATCAACACTCCCTCTTAACTAGGAAGGTATTCTCTCTCTTCCACAGTCATCAACACATCTGGTCAAGTATTCATCATGGAGACATCATCAGAGAGTCATAGAGTCATCATCATAGTTGTTTCCATCATCATCTTCTTGTCGATCATCAAATGCTACTATTTATCATCGGAATTTTATACAGAGCCAACCCTTTTTCATGATGGGTGTAGGCCTAGTCCTCAACTAGGTCTTCATCTCATCTCAAGCAAGAGATCACATAGGTATTGTCCAAGACCTTCTTTACATTACCAAGGAAATAACCTATGTATTCTAGCTTCATCTCGTCATATCCACATCATCTCTTTTGTCTTGCACAAAAAAAATAGAGCACACATAGCATCCACGGTCAGCCTGTGTTCTACCAGTAAAGGAGAATCGCCTAGGTGCACCTCATGTGCTTCATGACCTAATAATCTCAACATGGGAACACACACACACACACATATAGATATATATGTAAGGACTAATTATGACCAAAAAACCTGATACATCAAGACTTTTACATTCTAGGTCAACCTCAAGGACTTATTACATTTGAACAACCTGCATCCATGATCTTTTCCATTGAGATAACCTTCACACAATATTGCATCCGAGTAACCTGCATACCACACTAGGACTCCTTTTACACTCGAACAACCCATAGGACTTATTACATTGGAGTAACTTGTTTATCACGCCAGGGCTCATGTTTACACTCAAATAACATGTCTCGGGACTAATTACATCCAAGGACAACCTGTGAGCTTATCCAGGACTGATTACATCCGAGGATAACCTACATGACTGATTAAGTCTAAGCATCCTGCTTCACCAAGATTTTTCTCGCTCAGACAACCTGTCTCATTTCCCATGTGATATATTATGCATTCGTTAACTCTATCATAGAAACATATCAAGATTGATTACATCAAGTCTTTCTCTAAATTACTCAAACTTCACCCTCGCTAGAGGCTTGGTCAACACATCGGCTATTTGCTCATGCATTTCCACGTACTTGAGCTTCATTGCTCCTCTCGGTACCTTATCCATGATATAGTGGAACTTGATATCGATGTGCTTTGACTTGTCATCGACCATAGGTTTTTCTGACATCTTCAAGCAACTTTTATTGTCGTAGAAGATACAAGTCACATCCAACTGGAGATCAAGTAATTCAGATAGTAGATTTCATAGCCACACTGCCTTGCAACTAGCCGAGCAAGCGACAACATATTCTCCCTCAGTTGTACTTAGCACCACGCATGATTTATTCCTGCTACACCAGGAGATCATGCCTAATCCCAAACTGAAGCAGAAACATGAGGTGCTCCTCCTATCAGTGGCGCTACCTACCCAATATGAATCAACATAACCATGTAAGTTAATCTTTTGATTCACATCATATTTGAGCCCATAATCCACTGTACCTTTTAGATATCTCAGTACATGCCTTCCAACTATCGGGTCAACATGTCTTGGATCTGTCAGGAACTAGCTCAGGGTGTTCACCGCAAAGCATATGTTTGGCCTTGTATTCGTTAGGTACATCAATGAGCCAATCATCTAACGATACATCATGGCATCAACCATCTCAGATGAAGCATCACTTAGAAGCTTCAAGTTAGATGCCATAGGTGTGGCTATTTGCTTTCAATCCAACATTTCGAATATCTTAAGAATATCCACCACATACTTTCCTTGAAAAAGGAAGATCACATCTGTACTCTACCACACACCCATTCCTAAGAATCATTGCATCACACCTAGGTATTTGTACTTAGTTTTTGTTTCCACATTCCATACCAGAAAGCTAACAACCTTGGAAGATGACAACCCTTAATTCCTTCATTGAGTCTCTCACAACAGAGTATGACAAGCTTGTGCAAATGGGGATCATCAGATCCTCAAAAGATCAAGAATTGTTTGTTAGAGGGCCCAAATCCATGAATGGTAAGGGAAAGAAAAAGAAGAAGAACCAACAGCAAGATGATCCCCTTCTGGTTCAAGAAAGAACAAGAACAAAGGGAACCAATGCAAAGAAAAGATCAAGTGTTCCTATCGTGGGAAGGGATTTCACCCTGAACACTCCTGCATGAAGAAAAATCTTGATGAAATGACTCTTCTCATTAATAAGAATAATATCAATCTTCCTGACAGTGTTAGGAAGAGAGATAACCATGATCAGAACATTCAGCCAAAAAGAGGACATGCCCTTGTGAAAAATGTTTCGAAGCCTAGATATCTTCTCATAGACTCTGGTTCTTTGAACCATATGGTGGAAATCAAAGAATCCTTTTCATTCCTAGACTCCAACAACAGCATTCCCATCCACATGGGAGATGATTCTCAAATCAATTCGAAAGAAAAATGTACTATGAAACATGAACATGGAAGCTTCTTTGATGTTCTATATGTACCCTCCTTGGCCTCCAATATGTTGAGTGTATATCAAATGACACACACAGGAGTGCCCAAGAGAGTTACTTTCAGCCTGAATGATGTTGAGATCTCAGAGATTTCATCCCGAAAACTCATTGCAACAGGTATAGCGAACCATTCTGCTATGACCTATGAGTTTTCCAAGTTTGTGCTGGATGCAAAGCCCACCGCTCTTCTGACTCATGGAAATGAGGTCAACAGGTTGTGGCATGAAATATTTGGACATTTCAACTTCAAATACTTGCAGCAACTTCAAAAAAATTCAATGGTGGAAGGTCTCCCAAGCATCAAAACCTCCAGTGGAATTTGCAAAGGTTGCATTGTCGGCAAACACCCTGAGCACAAATTTGATCGAGGAAAGGCAAGCCGTGCAACAAGTATTTTGGGGTTGATTCACTCTGACATCATAATTCCTATGCCTGCAACATCCATGAGTGGTTCAAGGTGTGTGCTCACCTTTATTGATGACTTCTCCAGATTCACCTTGGTTTTCTTCCTAAAGAAAAAAACTGAAGTTCTTGAAAGATTCACTGAGTTCAAGGAATCTGTTGAGAATGCCTCTAGGAGGAAGATAAAGTATCTTAGATATGATAATGGATGAGATTATATCAATTCTGATCTGCTGCAAATACGTGCTAAATATGGGATCTAGATCCATCACTCCATTCCCTACACACCCCAGCAGAATGGTGTAGCGGAAAGGAAAAACTGGGCCCTCAAAGAGATGACCACCTCTATGCTAGAAGCCAAAGGTTTGGCTGCAAATATTTGGGCCAAGGAAATAATGTTGCTATCTACATTTAGAACAGGGTCCCTCACTCTTCCATGAAAGGAAAAACTCCTTTCGAAGCATGCTTTGGGAACAAACTAGATGTGTCCAATTTCAAAGTCTTCGGGTCCACTGCTTGGGCTCAAAATCCACTTGACAAGAGGAAGTCTTTGCAACTATAGAGTATTGAGTTTTTTTTCATTGGGTATCTAGATAAATCAAGGGGATACAAAATTATGAATATCAGGACCAAACATATATACATTTAGAGAAGTGTCCTCTTTGAAGAACCTCTCCAAGATGTAGAACTAGTCGAAGAAGAAACTGTTGAAATTCCCTCATGTTTTGTTGATCATTCTGATGGTGAAAATGGAAGTGAAAGCTATGATATTTCATATCTGATGTCTAATATCAGTGAGAATAATATATCAGGTTCTGAATCAGATTCAAATGTGTCCACTCATCTCCCAAAATGGGCCAAAAAGACTCTCTCTTCTGCCCGGACAAATGTTGGAAACCCTATTGATCCAAGGAGAACTCAGTCAGATTTCCAAAGAGCGGGTATTGCTCTTTATTGTCATGATTCCTTTCTGTCCGATACTTTTGATATGAATATTGAGATTGATCCCAATTCCTACTATCATGCTCGGAATGATCTGATATGGAAAGCTGCAATGGATGAAGAGTTCAACTCTCTCGAGAAAAATGTAACTTGGTAACTAGTTTCCCTTCCACCTAGGAGGAAACTTGTTCAATGCAAGTGGGTATATCAGAAAAAGGTTTTTTCATATGGCTCAACCTGAAAGTATAAAGCACATCTGGTTGCAAAATGATTCTCCCAAGTCCAAGGAGTGTACTACCATGACACCTTTGCACCGGTGGCAAAGATGGATTCCATAAGGTTAGTTTTGGTCATTGTCGCATCCAAGCACTGGAAGGTGCATCACATGGATGTCAAGAGTGATTTTATTCATGGAGACCTGCAAGAACAGATATACATGAATCACCCTGAATTCTATACATCAAATCCTTCCTTGATTGTAAGTTTCAGAAATCTTTATATGGCTTGAAACAGGCCCTAAGATCTTGGCATGCCAAAATGGATGCCGTTCTGCTCTCACAAAAATTCCAGAGATGCAAATCTGATCCAAATGTATATTTTCAGAAGTATTAAGGTAATTTTCTAATGATAGTATTGTATGTGGATGATATTTTTATAACAAGAAGCACACTTGCTTCGATTTCCTTTATAAAAACTGCTCTTCGTGGTGCTTTTGAAATGAGTGATTTAGGCCTGTTGAGACAGTTTCTCGGGATAGAAATCACTCAAGACTATGATGGAATAACGGTGAAAAAGTAAAAATATGTTTCATACCTATTAATTAATTTTAAAATGGCTTATTTTAAGGCTGCACCATTTCCTTTCCTCCCAGGAATCAGTCTTGAAGAGGGAAAATCAACTCCACCCATGGATTCCACTATTTACCGCTAGTTGATCGAAAGTTTTCTATACTTGACACATTCAAGGCCTGGAATTTGTTATTTCATGAATGTTGTATCAAGGTATATGAATCAGCCTCATGAGCTCCATTTGAAGGAATCCAAGAGTATCCTTCAGTACATTCAGGGCACTTAGATTCTACGGCATTCGCTATGTTGCATATTCTGAGCTAGATTTGGTTGGTTTTACAGATTTTGATTGGGCAGGGGATATCATAGATTAGAATTCCTCTTATGGATATGTGTTTATGTTTGGTGGTGGGCCTATTTTCTGGTCCAGCAAAAAGCAGGCTTCCATTGCCCTTTCTTCGGCAGAGGCAGAATACAAGGGAGCAGTCAATGCTTGCATCCAAGCAGTTTGGCTGCAAGGCATTTTGTCTGAGATTGAGATTGGTAGTGCTTCATCCACTGTCCTATTTTTTAACAAGCAAAGTGCTATCAATATCTCAATGGATTTATTTCAGCTTTAGATGACCAAACATATTGAGATCCATATGCACTACATCAGGGAGTTGGTGCATGACAGGACAATTATTCTACAATACTGCCCCATAGATGAGTAGATTCCAGATATTTTCACTAAGAAATTTACTGATAAAAAGTTCACTTACCTTCGTTCACTATTGGGGGTGATTTCATTAGGGTGAATACAGTTACTTCTTTAGTTTTCATCTTGAGGGGGGGTTTTGTTCCCACAGGGTTTTCCTCTTTTCCTCACTTAGCATTTGTTTTAAGAATTTTAGAGTTACTTTTTGTATAGGGTGACCTATGGCCTTTGTTGTTGGGGCCCTAACATCATTTTTTTACTCCTCCACATGAGTATAGATTAAGGGGGGGTGTTGGAGTCATTATCCAATCCACACATCTTTATTTGGTCAATTTGTATCCACTAATCCTAACTTATTGACTCGAATTGGTGACATCAACATCAACTGGATCATCCTCCTTCAATCAGGTAGGTCAACTAAGTCTTCTCCTTCAATCAAGGAGACTAACTGAACTTCCTCCTTCAATCAAGGAGAAAATATGGGTTTATCTGCATGACCTAAGCACCCCAAATCAGTTAATTGATGGTTATTCCACCAACTTTCAATTAAACTGCAGCTGTAAACGTGCCTCCATCACTATTTTGTCTATTTTTGGCAATTCCTAGTTAACTGGGGTGATCTAAGGCACCTCCAACAACTTATGGTGACTTAGTTTAGTTAAGTTCACTTCATCTGATCTAACTTGAGTCAGATATGCACCCCCACCTAATGATTGACATGCAGTTGAGTTCTATTCAGTTAGACTCAGTCGAAACTACTCTAATTTAGTTAGAGATGATTATTGATTGTGATTAGTGGTTAAATGGTGTGTTTAGTGTGGATAACTGACAGCTAAACCACTCTCATGTGTGCAATTCAAATGACCTACTTGGGATTCGAATTGTCTTGCTATTCATGCAAGTGTATGCCATTGTATCACTACTTTTGATTGATTATTGATAATATGCAGCTGCAACCTCTAATTGCAGCATTGTTATGTCATTTTTTGTGTAAATTGTCTCGAATCTTATGTAATATTGTGCTTTAGTCCTCAAATTAGTGTGACTCAATTTTCACAACTTGGGCTTCTTCTTCAAGCAAACAATTCAGAAAAACTCCTCCAGAATCTCTCCAATACAAATAACCATTCATGATAGAAATTTGGCATCTTTAAACCTTATAGACCTTGATTTAGTCCTACTCAATTATGATGGTGTTTGTAAATTTTGTAGAACATAAACAATATCCCTATACCAATAGAAAGAAGCAATATCTTGAGATGCCTGCAATTCTGGCTCTTGGCTTGCTTCTGTTGACATATTGGAAATATAGTTAATATGCAATGAATCATAATTTTATTCTTCCATCAGCTTTACTAAACCTTGTCCTTTAATTAACTTCATGGGATTAATTTTCAAGTCATATTTAAGGAGAATTGCGCTCCATTTTCCCCTATGCCCTTCAGGATCTGGTTGTGTTAGAATATCTTTCACTGTATTATTAGGGAAAAAAGAAATAATGTGAGAATTAATATGTATAATAAAAAATACTTCAAATATTTAATTAGGGTGTATGCTTGTTTTTCCATGAGGTTATACGTGAGTTCAGCATCCCTTAAGGATCTACTAAAATATGTGATTGGCTTCTCAAAACCCTCATTGTCCTTTTGCAGTAATACCCTCACAATTGTATGTTTTGAAGCCAAAGAAACCAACAAGAAATATTTTGAAAAATTAGGACCAACCAGAACAGGTGCCTCTGTTATTGCTCTTTTTATGTTATCAAAGAATCTTATAGGTTTAATTGTCCACTTAATTTCATTTCCCTTTTTCAGCATATTAGTAGTTATCGTCAAGATTTCTGCAAAATTAGTATTGAATCTCCTCAAAAAATTTACTCTTTTGTGGAATGATTGAATTTGTTTAGTGTTTCTTGGAATACCATTTTTTTGGATTGCAACCACCCTATCTGGATCAATCTTTATCCCATCTTTAGAAATTATGTGCCCCAATAATTTCCCTTCCTTCATAGCAAAGTGATTTTTTTTAGGATTAAGAAAAATTCCAAATTTTGTAAATTTCAAAAAGATCCTTTCCGGATGTTTCAAATGATCCGCATCACTTTTAGAAAAATAGTTATATCATCCATATATACCACCACAAACTTATCTTTCTCTTCTGCAAACGTTATATCCATTTCTCTTTGAAAAGTAGCACCTGCATTCATTAACCCAAAAGGCATTTTGGCATACATAAAAGTTCCCAATGGTGTAGTAAAGGTTGTTTTCTCTTGGTTCTATTAATGAAATTTGATCCGATTTAATCTGAGAAACCATCTAACATAAACATCCTTCTTGTTCCAACCACTTGCTGCAGAATATGGTCCATTTTTGGAATAGGATACTTATCTTTCAAAGAAACTTTATTCAAGTTTTTGAAATCTACACATAACCAGATTTCCCCACTCTTCTTTCTCACGGGAACTAAATTTTCATTCCACTTCAAAAACCTCAAAAGAAATAATTATCTTGGCATCAAAAATTCTTTTGACTTCTTTTTCTATAAGAGACATCAATGTAGATTTTATCCTTCTCGGTTTCTACTTAAAAGGTTTCTCATTAGGCTTCGCAAGGATGGTGTGTTGAATTATACAAGTATCGTATTCCTTCAAATCTTCATAATTCCATGCAAACACATGTTAAACTTCTTCATCAACTCAATAAATGTCTTTTCCTTTTGGGATAAAAGATTAGATAACTTTACCATTTTGGGTTGTTTCTCTGCTCCAATATTGCATTCTTGTACTTCATTAACATCTGGGATGACCTCGGGATTTTTGGCCATGTCATTGTTGTCAAGCAAATTCTCTAAAGGAACTAGTCCATTAGGAATACAATTATTTTTTCGCCGAATTATTTTTTTTCCCCCAATGTTATTAAGAAACTCTTTTGGATCAGGATCCCATTCATCAATACCATTTTTTTGTTCATCCTTCAAACCATCCTGGTTTTCTCCGTCAAATTTTGTCCCTGCAAATTCATCCGTCAATTCTAAAAACTTTTTGATCTACTTATCAGCTTCAAATACATGATAGTGTTTAACACTATCTGTTATACAGGGTATGTGCTTAACTACAATCTCATATTTTCTATTCGGATGAATTGGAATCTTGAATGTGCTAGCGGTGGTAGCTAGGGTGTTTGCAATACTATTTTGTTCTCTTGGAAACAGAAAGATTTTATGCTCAGTAAAAAAATTCCCAAACAAGTCCCATGCTTCATTTCTATAATCTATCATTTTTGGGTGTTCATTTTGATATACACCATTCACTTGATTAACTATCAACTCAGAATATCCATGTATCACTATCCTCCTAGCTCCCAGGTCTTTCAGAACATTTAGACCCAAAATCAAAGCTTCATATTCAACATCATTATTGGTACATTCAAATGCTAACTTGAAAGAGAGAAGTTTTGAATCATCCCTTCGGGATCTTATCCATATGCCGACTCCTGCAACATTTTTGTTTGCAGCTCCATCAAAATCCATGTTTCACAATCCTCTAGAATCCAATTCTTTCTTGAGATATTGTTCTGTTGGTCATCTAATTGCTAATTTGTCATAAAATTTGAGGACATTCTTCTTTATTTATAACAAGATTTTATATATTTATTTCTCCTGGACTATCATCATAATAAAAAATTGAGGAACCAATATCTGTATCCATGGCAGAAACATGATGATTTACTGACTTATTCTAGTTACTAACCACATATGCCAACATTTTTTCTTTGTATAGCCTTGTATGATCCCGAAAGCCTGAAATAGTCGCATATGACATGTCCATTTACAACGTCCCCTTTAATTTTGAAGCCTATGACCTGGATAGTAACATGCCAAATTTAGGTGGAACATCAGCCACGACCATGTCCATTACAATACTTTTGGTCGGGATTTGAGTGAATGTCACCACCAGATCTTTAAATTAACCTCAAACATCTTACTTTCCTAGAATCAAAAGAGAAAATATCTTTGTATGGCCTCATGATATCTAAACCCAAGATTTTAACCACGACTTTTGGCATAAGATTACGGGAAGCTCCTGAGTCCAACATAGCATTACAAAGGATCATGTCATGAATATTGAGACTTAGATAAAATGGAGGTACATCCTCATCCGTGTCATTGATATTTGGGCCAAAAAAATAGTCGAAGCGTCATCATGAAGTTCCAAAGTGTCTGGCTGCTAGTCCTCCTCTCCCTTGATGATTTTGACAATTTGATTTTTATATACTGCATTCCTTAAAAGCTCATTGAAAGGAACATAATTCTTGATCTTTAATATTTCATTTCTTAAACTAAAAGATGACTGCAACACTTCAGGCTCTTTAACATTTGTATATTTCTTGGGATGATCCGCTTTAACATCTTCTTGATTACTTTGACTATTAGATGGTTGATCATTAGAATGCTTATTCACCGATTCTTTTGTACCCTTGTTTCTGAGGTTATACCTCTTATAAAAATCCATCACTGCGTTCTCATACCCCTTCTGATATTTTTTTGACTCTATTTCTTCAAATGAGATATCTGGATGCGACTGCTGGACAAACCAATTATACTCCTCCTCTATTAAATAAATATGGGGTAGGGATTTCTCTAAACTATGTATTTGATCTTCGGGTAACTCACTTTCTTCATTTGCTCCATATTTTTCTGGAAACAGGGGTCAAATTTGTTGATCCACCTGATTTCTATGGTCCCTTTTTCTTATCTAGGGAAAGGGAGGTTTTCTATAATTCATATTTCTAACTTGGGGCTCCGGTGGATCCCTACCAGTTAATCTATTGTCCAAATATAACCTATCCACTATTTTCTCCATTGTTCTCATCATTAAATCAAACTTAGCATCCATATATTGAGAACCATAACATTTCCCTTCTTCTCTATTCTTCTTTCTATCCATTTTTGTTTTGTGTTTCATTTTTCCGGATTCCATAATAATTACTTCAACATCAACATCATCTTTAATCATACTTTCAAGAATTGTAGACTTTTTGTCTCTCAACAATAGTGCAAAATCATTGTCGAAAGAGTCAACAAAATGAAGTTTTGCAGCTCTAGTAGGGGGTTTTATGTCAGTAGGGATAGAATTGTAGAGCTTCATGAATCTAGTTGAGAACTATTGAACAGATTCCCCGCTATTATTTTTGATATTGTAATATAAATTCAAGATCTGTAGAGGGTTCCTCTTATCTTCCCATTTGTCAAGGAAAGTTGTTTCAAATTCTTCAAAATTATGTATGCATCCAGCTCGAAGACCTTTAAACCATTTTTTCATCTCTCCTGATATAATTTATGCAAATAGCCTCATTTTGAAATCCCCATCATCTACCTCCTCTAAATATATAAAATCCCCAAACTTATCCAAATGTTGTTGTGCAATAGTACTCCCTTCCCATAAAAAACAACAGTTTTCTCGGCATAATTTTGAGGGAGCTCATGCAATTGAGCAGGTAATTCAAGATAAGAAAACCTAACATCCATGGCTCTAGGAGGTGCTTTCAGAATATTTTGGAGTGGAGGGATTACTATAACATTTTAAGTAGAAGTACTAGCTTGGAAAATTCCTGGCCTTTTCCCTTTATCTTGTATTTTACTACTAGAGGCTAAAGGATGAAACTCCCAAGACACTTGTAAATTTTCCCACAAGGAATCTAACAAATAGGACTGGAATTTTCACTCATCAACATTTTCTTTATTTGGATTTGTTTCAGACTTAGTTCTAAAAAATAAACATTCAAACTTCAACTCAGGAAATTATTCTCAAGACAAGTAATTTAACCTTTTGGCAAATAAAACGATCTATGAATTTGAGATGCACCTGCTTGCAACTGGCCCTTTTCTTTCCTTAGGATTCTTTCTAGATCTTTAAGGGTCTCTGGGGGATTAGGATCTGTATTCCTTCTAGTATGTATTCATGAATCCAACTTTTCTTTAATAAAACAACTTATTTGAAAAAATATTGAACACTTTTGAAGTCGCCAAAGCAAAATATCAGCATGTTATATTATCTAACTTTTTGTTTGCTTGTAGAAATTAGATTTGAATCTTTGTCATTCCTTCCCAAGGAAAATATTTCTTTCGTTCCTCAACAACGACGCCAAAATATTATCACTCATAATGTTTCTTAGGCCTTAGAAAGAAAATTCCAAAGGTAACCTCAAACCAATCTTTAGACTAAAAACTAGTTGTTTCAGTCAAAGGGGGCTCCCTTAACAAAATTACCACCCAAGGTCACTGAAGTCGTAAGTTTTCTTTCAAGTACAATGGCTAGAATTTCCAAACATGAATCACAACAATTTTTAGATTAGAATTGGCAAGATCAGAAGAAATAAACCATTGCGCTAATGGAGTCGAACCAATAAAAATATGCAGTTTTGTAGATAGAAAGAAAGAACAGTTTCCAACTCAGAATCTAGGAAGGAAATAGTCTTTCAATCATTAATTTCAGTATAAGATGGTAGCAGATATCAGGAGAAACAACCCATTACATCAAAGCATCAAACTAAGGAATAATTTTAATGTAATGTTAGACGAAAAAGTGTGAGTATTCAATTGCATGCATTTGGAGCACCATAGATGAATTCCAAAACATTTCTGCTCAATCAAATACTAAGAAGAAAACCACATAATGAAGAAATGAGTTAAAGATTAACAAATACACATAAATAAGATCACAAACTTGGAATTATTACCATAAGAATTTTTGTTTCAGAAAAGAGTTTGTTTTCTCTATTCTCTGTAAAATTGTAATCAAAGATCCAAAAAATAGTGTCCACAAACTGTTTGCTTCTTTCTTTGGGATCCAACCCCCAATACATCACAAAATGAAAAATATATAAAAAGTGGATCCTTGAGCGAATGTCTAACAAATTTCTTGTAACAGAAAGTTCTTATAACTAAACTGCTAATTCCTAGGAATCTAGTAACTGAGAACTTTTCATAAAAACAAATTTTGTAAAAATTCCATGTGGCGGGCCAAAAGAGATATTCAAGCTGCTCCTTTGCATTGCGACATCTGTTCATCATTGATGTAGTTTGTATTTGTTCTTCCTAAATTTCTCCATATCTTTCTGTTTCTCATGATTCAGAATGTCACAATCCATTATTTCCTTAATTTCCACCTATAACTCCATGTATTGGACATAAGAGATAGGTGGTAAACTTCTTTGGGTGATCAAGAACTTCTCAAATATCTCAAAGTCATCTATTAATTTTTCTATAATGACTTTCCCAGTCAGTCCTTTTGTCAAATCTTCAAATTTCGAATGGTCCATGTGATTACTTACCAGCAAGTTATGATATTGTTCTTGGGAAAATAATCGGCCATCATTATCCCAAAAAGGAGGAAGACCTTCATCGAAGTGTTCTTGATATATTTGTTTAAAATATTTAATCTGCAAAAACATTTGATTGGATTTTTCCTATACAACTTTGACAAGATTATGCTTACTAATAAATTTTCTGGCACATAGAATGATGGCTAACCTATCTCTGATTCTCATTTATTGCATATCCTCATATGTCAAAGTTTTTAAGAAATTAATATCATTTTATGCAGTGTCCAACGGTTTTTTATCCAAATGTATTCACCATTTTGCACCTTTGAAAATCCATATCCACTATCAAGTTCTTATCATTCACATAATTTAAATAAGGTATGAATTTTGTAATTTCTATAGCCAGTGTATCCCAAATAAGATGTTTAGCTCCTTGAAAGGGTGTCTTTCCTATTGCTTTTTCATTCAACTCATTGACCTTCTTTTGCAATTGCTTCTTCTCACTTGAAATTTTATTCATTTCCTTAATACGTTGAGCCAACTCTTGTTTAAGCTTGACATTGTCTTCTTTTAACTCATTGATTTCTCCTTCTCTTATGTTTATCTATGACATGGAAAAATATAACTCTTCAGTAGGAGATCCATTCACTTGATTTTCATTTTGAATCAAGGTTGGCTCATTAACTCTTCCAACACCTCCTCTTCTTCTTTCTAATTTGCATTAAAAACTAAAATCTGCGACATAAATACAGACCGTTCAACTTCCCAAGCTTTCTTTTCTTCCTGTAATTTTAGCACCCTTCCTTTAAAATCCATCAACTCTTGGTGAATTTTCTCTTTTTCTTGTTGTAACACTATTAATTCTGACAACTAAACATGTTGTGTTCCTGGAACCTTCAATTTTTTCTTAAGCGCCTAGATAGTATTTTCTTTTTCTTCTAGCAGCTTTTTAGTTGCTTGAACATTAGTAGGTTTAGTCCCTAAAGTTATAAGATCAGTGTGTAGCTTCTTGACTTGGACTAAAATGGCTTTGTTCTCTACTTTCTCCTATCGAAGTTGGCTCTCCAACTTGTCGATGACTAATTGTAGTTTGGTAAATTTTAAAGTGTCTTTCAATAAATAAGAATACAAAACATCATCGATCTACCTATGAAGTTGCATTTTATCAGGTACACTGATTTTATCCAACTTGAAATCAATTTCTAAAACTTTTTCATCACTCACCATAGAAAAATTTAGGGTATTCCTCTCTAGATCCTTGGTGGAAATCAACAGAAGTTGTTGATATGTTAACTTTCTCACATGGGGAAAAAGATTATTCCTTTCTTCCAAAGATTGCTTCTTTTTTTCCACATAGTTTGAAACAAAGTCAAACTTAGACTTATATCTAGAGCCCGACGCTATGTTATTTTCACCAGCAAAAGAATATTCCCATATCTATACATGTTGTTGTTGTAAAATAAGACTTTTATTTGAATCATCTACACTCTACTCAGCTTAGATCATTATTTCCCTTTCAGACTGTACCTTTACTCTTTTGCTTGATTTTCATCATCAATATCCATTATGTCAATCTTCGAAAGGGTCCTTTTATTCACTGAAGTTTGCTTGATTTTCATCATCAATATCCATTATGTCAATCTTTGAAAGGGTCCTTTTATTCACTGAAGCATAATTGGATGGCGTTTGTACATTTAAAGCCAAGTCATTTCTTTTCTCATCATCTGCATCTCCTATCTCTTCTTTGATTTCTTCACAGTCCTACTTAAATACCAACAAATTAGCCATTTTATCCATGCCTTATATTAGTTGATGTTTGAAGGCCTTGTTCTTATTTTGTTGTTTTCTTTGTGATATGATTTGCCACGGATCATAATTCAACATTTCCATCTTTTGGAATTCCATAGCTTCTATCAATCTCTCAACAATAGACAATGCAACTTTACTTTTAAAAATGAAAGGGATAATCTTAAATAGAAACTTCACATTAGAAGACTTATTAAAAGTACCGAAATGTTCTTCCTCCGAACACGACCTTTGTCTAATAAAATTCAATGCGAAAATTCTTGGAGTAAAAAAAAGCATGTAATTTGTAAGTTGTTCCCGTAAAACCATACACACGAACAACAATGAATTCCCTATACAAGAACCAATCCCCTGTACAACATTCTAGCAAAGGATGCAAAGTATTCTCCATTTCATCCAATACTCCAGGCAATTCTTCATAAAAAAGGATTATGTATACCTCTGCCATGATTTTATTTACAAACTCAAATATATTAATCTATCTAGGAAGCCCAGGTGAGAAAACTGTAATGATGAAATGCAACTCAGAAACATTGGAGCATAAGAACATGTTTAGTAAATATGACTAATACCTGAAATGTCTCAACTTGGAAAAATACGCTAACTAAAAATGAATTGTAGTGGCTAAAAACTCATCTAGGTCAAAACAACAAACTTGGTTTGACTTTGGATCAGGTAAATTTGTGTTCAACAAAACACCTAACATAACCTCAGTTATAGACTTATCGTCATCATCACCCAATATATGACTCAACATGGACAAAACTAATTGGACTTCTTCTCGAAAAAGACAAACATTTAAGGGAAAGGAAAGACTTTCAACCAAATGACCAATTTTTAAAATCTCTAACAAAAAGGCATTTTTAACTTTAGACTTACACTCTCTATATAATTGAACCAAGGTTTCTTCACTAAAAACTTCATAATTTGGGGGAAAAATCTTGGGCACATTCCAAACCTCACGTATGACTTTTATGTTAACTTGACAAAGGATTCTAGTGGTATTTTTGTTCATAATTACTCTCTCAGTGGGAGAATAATTACTAACGCACCACTCTAGAAATTATGGGCAGTGCAGGGCTTGCTCGACATAGAAATGATACATGAAGAAACTACAAACATTCAGAATATCTCTCCCCTGCAACTTGAAATTCCACAATTGTTCTTTCAATTAGAGAATGCTACACACACAGAGAACTGGGTCGAAGACAATTCCTTCTCTATCATTTATAACCTCTTCTTTACTATCCATGAACTTACAGAGTGAAACTGAACTTAGAACGTCTTCCATAACATAAACCCAGTAGGGATTAATGCGTTGGAACTACCTGGGGAGTGGTGAAAGACCTATAGTTGACCTTCAGACAGCAAACTGAACTACAAACTTGTGGGTTGTCAATGCCCTACCTTTTCCTCAATGCCACGACAAAATAAACCTTTTAAAATTGCCAACAATCCTTTATATTGTATGAGGATTCGGTTTCAAAAGCCTCAGAAAATGGTTTTTCCTTTACTACTTTTCCCATCGGATCTCACCAAATTACGCCATGTGGAGCGTGGTTTACAATCCGCTACCACTCCCCTCCTTTATCTCCTGCGCTACTCCATGCTTCAGATCACTTGTGAGTCGTCGATCCTGTCTCGACCAAATCCACACCATCTGATCATATCACCCCACCTTTTGAAATCATACCTGGGTCTCATGATCACGTGCACACTTTGCACGTCTTGTCCGCCTGCACTTTTCACTTCAGCTCTTGGTCCTATCACAAAATTAGGCTAGCTCCATGCATTAAGAAAAATTTCCTTCGACTTTAATCATATACACCCAAATCCTTTTAAACCTTTAAGAACTTATTTTCTTTTAATTTGGCACTTCTACAATATGAATATATAGTGTCAACACTTATGACACTCTCCTTTGCACCCCAACAAACACATCTTCCTTTGACCCTTCCCCAAACTCGGAGTTTGATATTCCCTTCGGGATTGTGCCCTCTACCCTTCATGCTCCATCTAATGAGTTGTTGAGGGGTTTTGAACATATTGAACCCGATCCACCTTCCTTTTCTTCTCACTCTTCCCTTTTTAATTCTCTCCCTGTATTGACTAGTTATCTAAATGAGCCTTCCATTCCACTAGAGCAGTCCAATAAAACTCCTCTTTTTGTCTACTAAGAAAAACCTCCGGGTGGGGATATCTCTCATATAAATTCTATTCACTTTCAAAATGTTACCGTTCGGAAATCCAAGAAGCAAAAGATAAACTTCCCTAGTTAGAACCCATTGAACGAAGTTGGTCCTCTTGTTTCATCCTCATCTTTGCCTCTTTCTTCCAGGTTCAAATCCTTAGCACAAAATTCTTCTAATCATTCTATCTTTTGGCCTCTTAGAGATTTACAGGTCGACGTGGAAGTCACCCAATGATTTGTGTCTCCTACAATGTGGGAAGGTTGGGGGACCCTCAAAAACTACTTTCCCTCGGGCGTATATTTGAGGAAATTATGCGAGACATTGTGTTCATACAAGAGACTATGTGCTCCACTTCTGATGCCTATGAATATTTTTTGCATATTTTTCTAGAATGGGGTTGTTGTGGTTTTGATTCTCATGGGCTATCTGGGGGTTTACTAGCGGTTTGGAACCCTAAGGTCTTTGATTTAAAGGCTTTTGTCACATGTGTTAGCATCCTCTTGGAAGGTAAAATTTTGGGGGATGATTCATATTATTACTTTCTCAACTATTATGGGCCTTAGACTGATAGTGAGGTATTCTGGCAGTCTATGGTTGATAAAGGATTATTGTCCCTCCCAAATTTGATTTTGGGAGGGGATTTGAAACTTACATTGGGGGCTTATGAGGTTTGGGGATCATCTGCTTGGCATGCTCATTTGGATCATTTATTTGCACATCTTTTTGTTGATTCCGGGTTGATTGATATTCTTCTCCAACCCATATGTATTGCTTGGCATAATGGTAGGTCTAGTGCTGCGGCCATTGCATAATGATTGGATTGTTTTCTGACTTCAAAGAACCTTGCAAATACATTTGTTTAGATTCCGTTTGTGGTCTTATTCCTTGGGCCTTTCAGATCATTTTCCTATATGCTTGCATTCAGATTTAGATGGGAAAAAGCTTCATCGGCCTTTCAAATATAATCACACATGGATGTGGGATGCTTCTTTTAACACTTTGGTGAATGATTTTTGGATCCCACATGCTTACTCTCAGGAGGATATTGCCATGCACTCCCTTGTCCAAAAGCTTAAACGATTAAAAGCAGAAGTCATTAAATGGGAAAGATCAAGGAAGGCAACTCTTCAACATGATCTTATCAACATTGAATCTCATATTTCATTGATTTTTTATGGTTGTTCTAGTGGATTGTTATCTGATGAAGAGAGATCCTTGCTGAGTCGGTTGGAATTGGAGAATAATCAGATTTTAAAGATTGAGAGGGAATCTTGGTGACTCAAAAGTCGTGCTATTTGATTTCGCAAGGGGGTGCTAACACTCATTTTTTCCATAAGTATGCCACTCAACAAAGGAACCACAATGCTATATGGGAGCTTAAGAGTTCTTCTACGGAGCTGATTAGCTCACAGATTGATCTAGAACAGGAAATTGTGGATTTCTTTAGCCTGTTTTTTAGTTCTTCCAAAAATTTGAATATTGGTACAGTTAAGTGTTACAAATATTTTCCCATGTTTTTTCTCTGAGGAGGAAGGTGTAGTATTGATGGGGTAGGATGTGACTATATCTAAGCTTGAGGCCACATTGAAGAAGTTGCATATTAATAAAAGCCTAGGTCCAGATGGTTGGACCATGGAGTTCTTCTAATATTTTTCCAGGTTATTGGGCCGAGACCTTCTACGGGTTGTGGAGGAGTCACGAATGAAGGGATATGTCTTAGGTGTATAGTTAATTCAACTTTCATTGCTCTTATTCCTAAATGCACGAAACCATATTCATATAATGAATTCTGTCCTATTTTGCTCTTTAATTTGATTTATAAAATCATATCTAAGATCATTGCAGACCGGATAAAGCCTACACTGGACAAACATATTTCCAAGAAGCAATTTGGTTTTTTCTATAATCGACTTACACATGACTCTGTGGGGGTAACTCAAGAAAGTTTACACAACATAAAGGTGAAAAATATTCTCGCAGTCATCCTAAAAATGGACCTTATCAAAGCATATGATAAGGTGGACTAGGTTTATTTAAGACTCCTACCTTTACAAACAGGCTTTCCTATGATTGTTGTGGAGTGGATTATGGCATGTGTATCATCGATTAGATTTGATGTTTTGGTAAATGGTACTCCCTCCCCGTTTTTTTCAGGATTTCGAGAGGCTTCAGACAGGGTTGTCCCCTCTCACCTTTATTATTCCTATTGGATGTTGAAGGATTGAGCCATGTGATTTCTCAAGCTAAGCATGATCAATCCGTGAAAGGTATCACGATCTCACCACATGTCGAGGCGACTCACCTATCATTTGTCGACGATGTGTTAATCTTTGGTTTTGGCTCTCTTGAAGTTTGGCAATTGTATCATCACATTATTAAACATTTTTGTTTGGCCTCAGGCATGGAAGTCAATCAACAAAAATCCTCCTTTCTTCATTTTGGTGTTCAGAGAACCTAGTGGAACAAGTTCTTTTCCCATATTGTTTGGAACCCCTGGAGACAAGTCTGAAATATCTTTGCTATGTCATTAAGACGAATTGCTACAAAAATTATGACTGAAGGTGGCTTATTCAAAAATTTGAGAGGAAGTTGAATTGCTAGAGTTATAAGTGGTTGTCGATGGGAGGATGTCTCATAATGTCAAAAGTTGTGTTGGAAAGTTTGTTGTTTTTTTGGATGGCTTTAGCTGATATACCATCCTCCATTTTAAATAACATCAGGAGATTCATATTTTATTTTTTGTGGTTCGGGACAGGAGATAAATGAAAACCAAATCTTGCAAAATGGGGCGAAATCTGTTGCCCAAAATCTTGATGTGGCTGGGGACTACGGAATATATATTGGTTCGGTCGAGCTTTAAAACTCAAGAGCTTGTGGTGTGGGATAATTGATGTCGGTTTGTGGGGCTCGATTTTATGTGATAAATATTTGGGTTCTTTATTGGTTGTTCAATGGATCAGAAATGGATGCCCGTCTACTCCACATGTATCAAACATTTAGCTCGGCTTCAGAAAAGTTCTTCATTGGTTAGAAAGATGGCTATCTTGGGAGGTTGGCTTAGGGGAGTTGATTGTAGTGGGTAAAGATCCATTCTAGATTTATATGGAATAAATCTATGGTAAAGGAAAATTTGAAGCTCTAAGACAAAGATTATTCTATGCACATGTCTCTTCCTTTATTTTTTATATGTATTCTTGGAAGGCCATGAATTATTATATATTCGAGAACATTTCGCTTTTGCCTCTCTAGATTGCGTTAAGATCCATCAGTGATTACATGGAATATAAGGTTCTTAAAAAATTGTGACATCATCGCAGGGTCCCATGAAATATAAGGTTCTTAAAAAATTGTGACATCATCGAAGGGTCCCAGAGTTGATTATTGATAAATCCAAGGTTTGGGCCTTCTTTGACAGGGCCTCAAACAATGGTGATTGTGGGGGGAGGCATGGCCATATATTTTTATGATGTACATTTTATTTTCTTAAAACTTGGATGTGGAGAAGGAAGCAATCAAAGAGCTGAGCTTATTGCTCTTTGGGGATTATTTAAGTATGCTGAACAATCAAATATTTTGTAGCTACATAGCTATGGTGATTCATGTGTTATCATTAGATGGATTCAAGGCAAATGTAACCTTTAGATTATTTAACTAACACATCAGTGTGAAAAAACTAAAATTCTTTTTCAATCTCTTCTCAGATATACTATTCAGCATATTTACAAAGAAAATAATATGATCGCTGATCAATTATCTAAAGATACACTACATCTTGCACATGGTTGTTTTTTTTAAAGAATTCATTAATCATATCTACATTCACACATATACTTTACAACTATATTAGATGATTCCTTAGTTATCCTTTCGGTACTTATAATTAATTTGTAATTGAGCCGAGAGGCTCTCTATAGCCCAGTATGGGGGAGATCTTGTAACGTTACGTAACGTTATATAACGTTACGTAACCTTTTGTAACGTTACGTAACGTTATTTTTATTAATAAAAAAATAGATTTTTTAATTATAAAATAAAATAAATGTCAGCCATAAAAATAATATGGGGGAGATGTTGTCATCTTCCTACCTAACAAAACAATAAAAAAAATAAAAAATAACAAAACAATAAAAAGTAAAAATTTAATTATCCAAAAAAAATGTGGTTCATAGAAAAAACACAATATGGGGAAGAAGTTGTAATGTTCCTACCTAACAAAATAATAAAAAAATAAAAATTGAATTATTTGCAAAAAAATGTTGGCCTTTTAAGCAACCCATGGTTTTATAGTATATGGTTTAGGAGGACCGGGCACATGGTTTTAAAACCACGTGCAAGGCCTCCTAAAAAAACCCGTGGTTTTATTATACATGGTTTAGGAGGGCCTTGCAAATGGTTTTAAGACCAAGTGCAAGGCCTCCTAAACAACCCATGGTTTTAGGAGGGCCTTGCATATGGTTTTAAAACCATTTATGGGGAGATGTTGTAATGTTCTTACCTAACAAAATAAAAAATAATATTAAATATTATATGTTGGCCATAAATAATATTAAATATTAATAATAAATATATTATATGTTGACCTTAAATAAAAAGATATGTCTTTTGGTTTGAATCAAATCAATGGTATATATAGGACACACCAAAGTTGATAGCTCATTGAGTGTAATACCTAAGAAGAGGTTTGCACCTAGAGAGATTTGATCCCTCTAGGCGCTTGATAGAGCCTAGGATTTGGATCTACGCTAGTCATATCTACATTCACAGATATACTTTACAGCTATATTAGATGATTCCTTAGTTATCCTTCGGGTACGTATAATTAATCTGTAAAATAATAAAATAAGTGTCAAATAACAAACTATAACTATTTTGTTTACTTAAGATAAAATATGTGAACCGATTAGTATATATAAGTACTTTTTTTCTTTCCAAACCAAGAACCATGCACCTTGTACACAACTGAGCTAGAGCTTGAGTAGATCACCGAGTCCACGAGTAGTAGTAGTAAACCTGGGCCGGGGCCAACCTTAGTTTGTATGTGAGAATGATCTATCTAGACGACAAGTAGAACTGCCATCGTGATTGCACGAGGCATTAAAGGATGGCAGCACCTCCTGCAAGAGAATATTACGGTCCCCTGCAAGGAAAGTAACCTGGACTTCACCACTAGCTCACATACTCAACCCCTAACCATGAGGTTTGAACATGAAACCTCACAAAAACCAAACCCCACAAAAGTCAATTGCTGATATAAATAAGTACCACCTAAAAGTAAAAGAGTCCAGAAGAGAATAATATAATAACAATAACAAACTTAGAATCCCTAACTTGGTTGGGATTGAACGATGAAGTCAAATGATACCAACGAACGTTCCAATAAACTTTAATTAACGCACGTTTCTTGTGATTAGTCAAATATAATTATAATATGAAGGAAAAACCAATAAAGAAATAATATTCGGGAATCTCAACTGTTGCCCAAGAACGAATGAACGCCGTACGAGCACGTCCTTCCTTAGGGAAGAACTCCCTAGGCACCAGGTCTTTCAACCGTACGTCCACGTCATCATACCAGACGGCCGCGTGAAGATGGCGTGCACCGACATCGACACAGTATCCGCCTGCACGACACGTCCTGCTACTAGTACGACACGCAGGAACTACGACAAAACATTTACATGTGGCCCGTGGCCCGTGGGCCTTACTGGACATTTCTCGCGAGCCGACATCACGGAATCTGATAAAACTCAGTAAACCAGGGTCGCATGGCAGATAGAACCGCAATCCAAAGGCGAGCTGCCCCTTTCAACGGGCTGACACACCACGGATTCTTGCAAAGTTGTATTACAGAAATTAGAAATTGAGCGTGAGAAGGTGCAAAAGATTATAGGCAGCCATGAAGAGACGCCAGGGATGCTTCCAGGACGGCATTTTGGAAGCCCTCGGCGACGACATTCTGCTGAGGGTACTCGACAATCTTAACGACACCGTCGACAGGCAATCGTGGTCTATTGTCTGCAAACAGTTCTATCGACTCGAATCGGCCTGCAAGAGAAAAATCCAGTTGCTGAGAGCCGAAATGCTGCCTAGGATACTCCGGAGATACAGCGCTGTAGAATACCTGGACCTGTCCCTGTGCCCTCAGATTAGCGATCGGTGCCTGGGGTTCGTGGCCGCAGTGGCTGGGCCTCGCCTGCGCTCTATAGATCTTTCGAGGCTCGTGCGGTTTAGTCACCTGGGGCTCTCTGTTCTGGCTAAGGGCTGCGAGAATCTGGTGGAGATTGATGTTTCCTACTGCGCCAGATTTGGGGATATGGAGGCCGCTGCCGTTTCCAATGCCAAGAATCTGCAGACGCTGAAATTGGTGAGGTGCCAAATGGTTTCTGACTTGGGTTTGGGCTGGATAGCGGTGGGGTGCGGGAAGCTCCAGGTTTTGAATCTCAGGTGGTGTGTGGGAGTCGGTGATTTGGGTGTTGAGTTGGTGGCTATAAAATGCAAAGAATTGAGGTCTCTGGATGTTTCTTATTTACAGGTATGCTTGCTTCCTTGTAATGTGTTCAATGTGCCTTTCATTTCCAAAAATATTCGAACTTCTAGATTCAGTTATTATCAATTGGAGCTATTAGAGCTGTCGAATCCGTAGCAAAATTCTTTTGAGTTTTGGAATGTAGTGATACAGGAAGTCAGAGTTCTCATATTTTGATTGATGATCTAAATCGATTCAGAATCGAACAAATTTTTTAGGGCATCATTCCATCACCATACCAAAAATTTGGAATTGTTGAAACTTTAATGATACCTAAAATTATTTTTGTCTATTTTTAATGACATTTTTTTAAAGTACGACAAGTGTCTAAATTTCCTTGCAAATATGGCATCATGTTGATTTGCTTCCCAAAACATATGTCTTTAAGATAAATATGGACAAGGAATCATTCACAAACCATCTAAGCACAAGTTTGATATGCACTTGTTGTATATCTTGAATTCCAATTTTTGAGGTTGCACCCTTTAGTTTCCTTCCAGCTCCACAACCTCAAAACCAAGATTTAGACAGGTCTGCTATATCTAATGTACCGATTACATTCCCTAAATTCAATGTACCATTACATTCTCTAATGTACCTAAAGTTATTTTTATTTATTTTTAATTACATTTTTCAAGTACGATAAGTGTCTAAATTTCCTTGCAAACATAGCATCATGCTGAATTGCTTCCCAAACATATGTCTTCAATATAAATATGGACAAGGTATAATTCACAAACCATCTAAACCCAAGTTTGATATGCACTTGTTGCATATCTTGAATTCCAATATTTGAGGTGGCACCCTATAGTTTCCTTCCAGCTTCGCAACCTCAAAACCAAGATTTAGATAGGTCTGCCATATCTAATGTACCGATTACATTCTCTAAATCCAATGCACCATTACACACGAACACAATTTTTTTGCTGGATCGTCTAGTCCCACCTGGGCAGTACAGCACTTGGCTTGAAACCATGGATATCAAATTTGAATTCGAATTTGGAACGATAGCAATTTTAAAAACTCAAGTACAGTGAGTACACATCTTCAATATTCTGTAAATGCGAGCAGTTTCCTTACTAAATATTACTTAAATGCCAGTGGTCTGACAGCCTCTCATAGATGCCAAGGCATATATATGAGAGTGAACTTTTATTTGATTTGGCATTTCAATTCATGCCTGACAGTCCTTAAACTTCACATGGATCTCGACTCAGCCTCCATGGACAGCAATCTGGCATGGCCAAGGAGCTTAGGGATTTAATAATTGTTTTGGGCTTATGCTTTCTTACCCACAACATCTTGCTCAATTAGCCAAACTAATCGTTAACTTTTCTGCGAGAGTGGACATCCAATATATTGTCAAATCCAAAGGGGATGCTTTGAGCAGAAATTGATCGTGGTTTGAAATGCAATTTAACTGAACCAAANCCCATTTCAAACTTTCTTGTTCCATGCTCATTCATCCAAAATAACAAACTATATGCCATACACACCAAATATGACATAATGAACAAGTTAAAAGAGTACTATGAATGATGGAGGAGCACTGCACTGCTCCACATCACAAGAATGGTGATGAGTTCCACAACAAATCCTAGAATATCTCCAAATAACCCAAAAGGCGATAGTATAAATAGACATATTTATCTGTGTGTGATGGGAGAACGCA